>JAWZYV010011820.1:0-331677 GCA_038373885.1 Cheiracanthium punctorium
AGACATGATACATATATAAATATATATTTCTCTACTATTATGTAACATCATTCTCAATTATAACGCGAAAAGCTCTTGAGCCATAGCCGATTCACAAGTTCTTTTAAAATATTTCACACACCACATCATCGGATCCGTCCTATAATACCAGAACGAGAGCCTTCTCTTCTCTGAGATGAGAGCTTTCCTTCGGTCTCATTCGGAATTCGGAGCTGTCCTGTCTGGGATACGAAATCCCTACATCCCTACTGCTATTTCCAAAATTCCCCAATACTAGCTTTAGCATTAGGAGCCTTTCCTCCGGCTATCCGCTTGTGTAATAAACCTGTAATACCGCTTTGGAGTAGTCCGAAAAAGGGAGCGTAGCGACAAAGATTAGTAGCGAGTCTAGGGGCCTTGGCTCCTAGTAATAATAAAAATAAATAAATAATCTATTTTAAATGCCTCTTTTTTTTCTTTTTTAAGTTTCTTCAGCAGACCGTATCAAAAGTTCAGAGGAGGTCAATCAACAATTGCAGCAAAGAAAAACACAACTTGGCTGGCTGCTCATTTATTCCTAGAAAACTCAGTATTAAAATGTTTATGAATACCTAAAATATTGCAGACTCTGAATTTTGATATATTCTCGCACTTGGATTTCTTTGTTAAATCATTTTTAAATGTTAGCAAGGATGATATTATTGAAAAAATAAATTTTTTCTGCTGTGCAAATACTATGAGAATGAATTTAAAAGTATATTTTATTTATTTATTTGTTTTTAGTTTTTACAATTCAAATCACGGAAATCCGTTTAATATGTATGTGTAGAAGAGAGGACTTGTAACTTTGTATGATTGTTTGTATATTTGTTTCATTTGTTTTAATACATGGAAATGAGGTATTTATTACTTCGTTGCTTATGTTTTTTTTAAATAATTTTAAATGTAATCTGTAAAAAGTTGTCAAAGAAATGTAATTTAAATGTGATCAGTTTTTCTGTCTTAGAATAGTGCGACATTTAATTAAAATCGATTCAATTTATGGGTATTTCATCATGTAGTAATAAAAAATACTATTATATATTAGTAAAAATTATCTCTGATGAATGGTTGCAAGTAAATAAAATAATCCGGATTTTAGTATTTCGTCTCGTTTGTACTTCTAGGGTATTTTGAAATATTAACTGGAGTAATGCTTTGCAGAACAGTTTTTCACATTTGATTGTATGCATTTTCTTTCCTATGAAATTATCATTAAATACATTTCGAAAAAGATTTTATTTGTTTTGCTGTTATTGACTTAATGAAACTTCACCTGATCTTTCGGAAGGGAGATTTGATTTCTGCATATGTGTACTGAAGACTGATTCGAGATCTTGACTTCAAATACTTAATTTAAAAAATGAGTTCAAAAAATTTATTAAATGGAATGTCTTTTATTTTGATGAAAGTGTTATGTTAAAAAAGCACATTTTGAAATTTCTGAATCCCTTTATTCTACTGACGGAGGGGAGGATTTTGTGGTCCCCCCCCCCTCCGTAAGGATACGAGCCCTCCCAATAATTTTTACAAGTCGGCACCCGTGTACCTGACCTAATTCGTTTTAAAAAAATATGAAACCGCATTAAGTTTTCTTATTTACTTTTATTTCATTAAACTATGATGCCGTAATAAATGGTTTATCAACTTTGATGAAATGGGAAAAAAAAAAAAAAAAAAAAGCGGTTAGATCATAGGTTTTGGTTTAACTGTAAATTTTTAACTGTTTACAAATATTATTTCGTCTACTATTCGTGCCGTTCGCCTGTTTTCACAATATACTTTTAGTATATGATATAGGCTTACAGTAGTGGATCCAGGGGAGGGTCTAGGGGGCTTCAGCCCCCCCCAAAAGAGTTCGCTAAAGGGTAACATTCTGCTTTATTATACACTTTAAGTAGATAAAATGATCCTTTTTTATAACTTAGCCCCTCCCAAAAAGTTTTACTTTACTTTACACTAAAATTTTGCTTCATTGTACGTTTTGTTTGGGTGAAATAAGCTTTTTTCAAAATTTAGCCCCTCCCAAAAATAATTTCTGGATCCGCTACTGTAGGCTGATTATATATTTTTTTCATTATTTAAAAAATGCGGAATGTATAATTATGAATGCTGTTAATGTGTTTTTGGAAAAAGAAACAGGAAAAAAAATTAACTTTTTAGAAATGTACGCGTGCAAATAGGTATTAATGCCTAAGAACCTATGAAACGAAGTTGCTTTGATTGGATCTATTATCACTAAAAATACTGTATTTTTTTTATATATAAGAAATTACTTTTTATTGTTTTTTTCTAATGTGAAGTTTTTTTTCACTATGCTTGTTTATTTAATTTAGAAAGATGAAGAAAGTTCAAAATAAAAAATTCGATTGTCCTAAAGATGTTTTAAAAAAAGAAGTATTGGAGCTTTTCCTACAACATTCGTGTGAAGAAAAAGATATACCAAATGATGTGCCATCAAAATGGGAAAAACATGGTGACTTAATTCTTCTTCCTGCTACTTCATTTCAAAGTCCTGTCTGGAAAATATTTGGTATGTTAATATAAAGTTGATGTATTCGCTGGTATAACTGAGTAGAGTTTAATGAGATATAAAGAGTTAATTTTTCCCTCTAAAATAGACTTTTTATAATCATGTCTTGACCGTGAGGTTTAGAAAACTGTAACTTCCCTTCAACTTAACCTTTGATTCAGGGACATTGCGAGAAAAAATTTCAGGGTGTGCCCAAAAAGGTGAGAAAGGTAGAATTTCTCACAAAAATTCTTGATTTACTGACATCTAATTAATAGAAATCCAAAATTTTGGGGGGTGCCCCCAGGCCCCTTAAAGATGGCCTGGGTGTTCTGGCTATGCCCCTAAGTCTATTTTAATTATAACAGTAAAATAAAGGGACTATATTCCGTATACGGTGCTTTGTTTACATATCAATGTTTTTTGTTTACAATTCATTGGTGAACAATCTGACGCCAGAGCACCGCCAAAGTGAAGTTACCTGCCAGTGGTAGTTGTGACTGGCAACCATAGAGAATACGTCTATCATCAGTTTGGGTTGATATTTGATATTGTTTCATGTTATTGATGGAAGGGAATGAAATATGTTAATGTATGAAAAGAATTTGTGTGTGTTTGATAGAAATAGGGTGTGAATATAAAGCTAAATAAAAGAAATCATGCTGGTGTTATGTTATAAGCCGATGGGTGTTGGGGACATTTCTGAGTGGTTATTTAAAAAAAAAATAAAGGTAAGTGCTCTTTTTCAACGAATCTTTGCAATGTTTAAGGTTTTTAATGTGAATTTTAAATTGATATTTGATGTGTTTATCTGATGCTGAATCTACTGAGGTTTTTTTAGTTAAAAATGGTCCACTGGTTGCATAGTTTACATAGCTGTACAACTAGGTTGCTTAATCCGCTGTATTTTTTTTTAGTTAGAAATGGTCCACTGTTTGCTCATTTTAAATTGCCTGTTACTGAATTTGCAGACGTTCTTTTGGTTAAATATGGCGGTTGTATTTTGTTTTAATGTTTTTGTAAGTGGAATATATGTGCAATTTTAATGTGTTAAAATACTTAGACTTTGCTGATCGTGCAAAATGGTTGACGACAGTCGCTCGAGCTTGGCGATTGCCAAGCTCCAGCGACTGTCACCGTGTTTACATGGGGAGCGCACCGGCTTGTATGATTTTACCAAATAAAGTAACTGTCAATTGTTTCAATACATTTTTATCTTCCATGTTAATAAAAAGAAATTAATCTTATGTTACAGGTGATAAATTATGGACTACAGTAGCGGCAGTGTTAAAGGCTAAAAGAGTTGCTAGAAAATTTAAGATAAAGAATGATGATTTCAGAACTCCCAATGTTGAACTTTTAAAAGGGGCTGATGGATGGGTTATTCATATTGACAATAAAATTAAGTTTGTATACCATGACTTATTCTTACTAATTTCATTATAAAGTCCTCTCTCTAAAATAACTGAATGATCTGTGCTGCTTAGTGATTATTTTTATAAAACTAGTCATTGTGTTGCCTATTTAACATAATACATAAATAATAGTATAATAAAATATATATATGTATGTTCTTAAAAGTCAATGTCTATTAAGAATAACCGAGACACATGAAATGCTATAAAGAAGCTGTTTAAAAATTACATAAATATAGTTTATGATGCTGTCTATAGAATGTATTTTAGGATAAGAATATTAAATTCAGTTAAGCCTGATTTAGAGACATCTCAAAATAGAACCTATTCGTGTAACAAATTTTCTAGAAATTACTGAATATTTTTCTTCATCGCTTTCATTTCAAATTTTTTGTTAGAATTCAAGCATGAAAGTAAGTCTTTCGGCTGAATTCAGTCTTTTTTAGCATCATTCAAGTTGTTTTCAATATCTGTGCTAAAATTAAGTGAAAAATGGCCAGATTTTTTTCAGTGTCTTTGTATTGAATAATTAATTAATTAATTGATTATTAAATTAATAATAAAATTAAACTTTTTAACACCATATATGCATTAGGTACTGCTGTTCAGTATTTGTAAGTATTGCTGACTACATAGATATAGTTAAATACTAACATTGTTTGAGGTTTAGTATAATTTTTTTATTTAATAATGAAAAACAGTAATAGACAATAATAAACAAGATGATGCACAATAGGAACAGTAGATAATTTATTAATTTTCTAGTGATTTAATTTCTGTATCACGTGTGAAGTTCAATCTTTTTTGATGATTTATATTATCATGCCTGAGAATTTCAAAATATGTTTTCCCCTGTTGCATCTAGTTGCTTTCAAACTTAAAATACTGTATTGAATAATCTACCTTTTCAATTTACTTGCATATAAAACATTTTGTGGAAAGATAATTTTGAATTAGATCATACCAAGTTTCAGCCCAAATTAATCTGTTAAAACTTAAAAATCACAAATTTTTTCTTAGGCCTGGAATATGGTATGTTTGGATGTAATTTATGCAAAAATAAAGAAAAGAAAAGTATCTATAAATACAGAGAAAATTTCATTAAAGATTCAGCAGTATGTTTGCCATTAATTTAATATTGAAATGGAAACCTCGGGAGCTTTGAGAAGCACAGCTGTGAGATTACTCATCGTATTTTTTCCAAGTGTCACTTATGGCCAAATGGATAAGACACTGAGCATTGGAAAGTGTACAGTGCATTTGTCAATTTAATGATGTGTAGTTTTATGTGGTTTTCTTCAGATATAACTTGAATATGTGCAAGAACCCTTTAAAAGGTCCTTTGTCCTAAGTAGATAGCCATTGTGTAGCATTGTCTTAAGCCAAAGCAAACCGAAACTTACTCTGTACAGTCTCTAATATTTGTCGAGTTCTCTCAAGTCTCTAATATTTTCCAAGTTTCTCTATGCTTTCTACTTCAATACTTTTAATTTAAAATTCATAGTTTTAAATAACTCTTTTGAAAATAAAAATGTAGAAGCAGCAGATTTAATTTTTTTTAACTGATTAATTCTGATAATAGTGGAATTTCACAAAAGAGCTCTGGAAGCAGATTTTCAAAGGAGGACTCTCTGCTCCCACTACAGTAGTATTCAAACAGTTTTTTTTTTTTTTTAAGGGTAGCAAAGGATCCCCCTTAGCAATAGCCCGAATGATTGTAAAACAGCAGACACATTTCCAACCAGTATATTCAAAAAGGAGATTTTTTTTTCATTTTTACATCCTTATATTCAATATCGAATTGAACATAATTGTTTTGAATAATTTGAAAATTGAAATCATAAAGCAGCAGAACTAATCTTTTTGAAAGTGCTGAATTTATTAGTAGTATTTTATTTTTTAAATGCACAGACAATATTTTAAAAGCTATAAGGATTCCTATTGGCAATGGTTTCCCCTAAAACTGCTGACTTTAACTGTGATCTGTTTAACTAGTCAGGTACTTCTATTAAAAATGCCTTGTGGTTTTGCAGAGCAAAATATGGTTAGCAGAAGATGAGGTTTTTTAACAGAAGTTGTTTTGATGCTAAATTATTTTAATCAGCATGTCTTTAGTGATAGTTAGTAAAAAAGCATGTATTAAAAATTCTTTACTAGAAATGGTCAAATTCCAGAGAGTCCAACCTAGATTGCTTTACTTTTCAAAGGTCAGACAGTTCTACAATAAATTTTTTCAGAGAAATTATAAGGACAGATAATATTTTCGGGTGGAAAATATTATCTAGTCTGTCTTTATCCTTCTTATTCTTAAGTACGTCTTGGAGTGTAAGGTTAAAATATCAGTATATTTACCAAAAAAATTATTAAAAAAATCTTTTATTAATTTCAAAACTATATTGAGTCTTTTTTTTGGAAAAGAGCCAATGTAAGGGGAGGGGCTCACAACCCCTGTCGATCCAGCCTGGCGTATGACCCTTATGTTAGCAGAGCCTTGTTATCACAAATTGGGACTTTGCCCAGGGCCCTCGGCTCTAAAGAGCCCCCCAATATCAATTGTTATTCTGAAATATTCTTTTTTATATCAAAATTTTATGAAAAATAAAACAAATTTCATAGATGGGGGCGCCCAAATTCATCAATTCCCGGGGCCCCAGTTGGTCATAATCAGGCTCTGTATGTTAGTCACAATATGGTTTTCTCTATGTTCTTAAATTTAACATTTTTTTTTTTTTTAAGTTTACTACTAAGTTGAAAGTAGTTTTAAATCTGTTATCTTAAATCATATTATCACCTTACCCATATGATTTCAGCCTGTAGGAGTACAGCTCTGATTGTGTAATAAGCTTGAGAGAGTGATATTTATTTATTTTTTGTGCTTACTTACTTTGTAGTAGTAAAATTAAAAGCAATCTTTTATTGTAGGTATACGTATGATGTTACTAAGTGTATGTTCAGCTCAGGAAATATCACAGAGAAACTCCGTGTAGCTCAGCTTCCATGTGAAGGTGAAACAATAGTTGATTTATATGCAGGTATGTAAATTAAAAGTGTTACAATTATTTTCAAGTGAAATTATATGTCTGTTAGTTTATGAAAGATAAATTCAAAATGCATTTGTATAAAAAAATAATTGAAACCTTTGTAAAATAACACAAAATCCATAGGAGCATCTGCATGTGAATTGTGGAGCTTTTTTGCTTCTAAAAAAGGGTGGACCTTTTGAACTACTCAAAATGATTGTACTGGATAAGTACTTCTTTTATGTGTGCTATTTCACAAAGTTTTTAATTATCTTTACCTTTTAGCACCAAGTTTTTGTGTAGTATTTTTGTTACAATTATAAATGCTTTGCTTCAATAATTTCATCATTTTTAATATGAATTTCAAAATTAAATTTTGAATTGTTGTACAGAGTAATACCCTGTCTTATAAAAAATAATCATACAAAAGTCATCCAAAATAGTCTCCTAAACATTTTCATTTACATAATATTTAAACCCTTCTGTTTGAGTGAAGTATAATACTGTATTACAATTGTTATTTTATACAATACTTATATACAATAGTTATTTTTTTACAGGCATTGGTTACTTTACATTACCATTTTTGATTCATGCCAAAGCAACATTTGTCCATGCTTGTGAATGGAATCCACATGCTGTTGAAGCTTTAGAAAAAAATCTTGTTTTAAATAATGTTAGAGAAAAATGCAAAATTCATTTCGGGGACAACAGAGAGGTAACTGTGGCTATTTATTTTTATAAAAATATTTTTCATAGTATGATGCCTACTTATTAAGTAAATATTTATGTTATTATTCAGGATTCATTAATAGAAAAGTTTTATATTGGTCATATATATGGCCCTACAAAATATGCAGAAAAAATTACTACCTCGTGCATGACATGGTATTTGACATAGCTGATTTCAAAACAGAATAGATACTTTCCTGTTACCACGGTACCTTTGCTAATGTGCAAAAGGTAGCAACTACATTTTATAAGTTCATACATTATTTCTTATCCATGAATAAATTACTTTAAGTAATATTTTAGTTCCATCATGATTGGCACCAAAATATGAGTTTTCCTACAACTGAAGGCCTTGTTAGCAGGAAAAGTACTACAAAATATCTACTCTATACAGTAATTAAGTAAAAATCAAATAAAATTTGAAATAAAAGTATTTTTACTGATGAGTATTACATTTCAAGGAGAAAAATAAATGAAAGCAATGAGCTTACAGGAAAAGAAGTAATGAAAAAGGTAGAAATTGCCAGAAAAGCATGCAAAATATCAGAAAAACATAAGACCTGGCAACTCTAAGTTCTGCATGATTTCCCTTTTCTTAAACTGATTTGTTAGGACTAATTTATCAGTTTGCATAGTTTATTTTATTGCTTTAAACTGCTACCTAACAATTATATTAAAAATGTATAGCATTGCATCTGAAGCATATCTTCAATTATAATGAATTCATATGCTGTTACACTTCTTCTGGCTCCCCAGAAGCAGAACATTTTCTGCCAATCTGCAATGGCTTTTTAGGCAAAAATAATCTGCAGCATAATTTCACAATAACAGAAAAAAGGTTATCTGATTCAGTAAGCATATTTTCTCACAAGCTTGCATTTATCTAATGTTAGTTAATCAGTTAGACATAATCAAACCAATAGAAATTTACATATATAATTTATTGAGAATAAAACATAACAATCTTGTCTACAACAGTTGTCTTGGTTAATAAACTTGGATAAAGAGAAAAACTTTATGTAAATAGATATTCTCAAGAAAAACATTCCTGGTAGGTTTTGTCAAATTTTACAGCAATAATCTATTTAGTTGGACAATGTTATAAAAAAAATTATTTTTCTAGATAGAATGTAATAGTTACACAACAAAACTTTTTGTAGCATTTTTAGTTTAAATTGCATACAAAAGCAAGAAATGAATCATCAGTTTAATTATCAGGCCAAAAACCATTGCAGTTTTAATTACATGAAGCAAGGTAAACAGCTAGCATTATTCATTATTCTTGATATCACAAAAGAGATATTTTTGTAGGTAATTTTGCTCATACTGACTCTAGTAAAATGTTGTAATAAGAGACTCCAAACATGAAAATTAATGCAGCTTTCAAGAATTTTCTGGTTCCTGCATAACCAGATGGAGGGCCATTAAGAAATATAAACAGTCTCTGATCAACAGTTTCAACAGCTTGTTCATCATTGCTATCTGTACATCTTAGTCGCATTTTCCTCACTTAGTGTGTGTGTAAAAAACTTAATAAATATAGGTATTTTCTTTGAAAGCTCATTAACAGCCTTTAACAATTTGGATTGGAAATCGATTTATATCTCATTTTTCCTCCCCTCATGAAATCGTAAGTAATGTGTTTTCAAATTGTTATATAACATCAAATTCTTGCATTCCAAGCAAGCAACTTTATCCAGTTGTGTAGCCATTTCAATAAACAATTAAAGGAGAAGCCAAAATTTCCTTTTGTATCTGCTATCTGCATACATTTTCTGCTTAGAGTGTTTTTGAAATTGAAAAACTAATTGCTAGCAACTTGATTAGATCAACAGGAAAGCAAAATGTAAAACATGTGTTAAACTGGAGTGCAAGAGCTGTGAGAAGGAAAAAATATTGCATTCTTCCACATTTTCTAACAGGAAATGTTTATTTTGAGAATTAGAAGAGGAATTTTTTTTCATGACCGTAAAAAGGAATCTGCACACAATACTCTCATGAAAAGAATCTGCAGATGTACGTCTCGCATTGCGCATTTTCTGTTATGGGGCTGGCTGCTAATTAAAAAAAAAACTTTTTTTTTACTGCATATTTTTAGTATGAACTTTTGATTTTAAATGTACCTTGTGTTAATGTAACACACTGTTCATAAATATTCTGACTGACTAATTATACCACATTTAAAGTACAACATATTAATCTTATGTTTATTTTATTTGTATGCATCTTTTAACTGAATTAATCTGATTATATAAATTCAAAATTTACAATTGATTAAATTTGTTAAATTTATAAGAAAATGTTATTTGTTATAAAGAAAAATACATCATAATAGGTTTTATTTATGTAATTTCAAAAGTATGTAACATTCTTATTTCACACTCCATAAGATTTTGATTTTAAAAACTGCAATGTATGGTTATAAACCAACTCTTTGTCAAAATATTTGTAATATTTATTTCTGCTGTTTTGTATTATCTGTAACGTATTGGGAGGACTTGAAAGAAATGTCATTTTTTTTTTTATATATATATCTATTGTATAAATATGAAAGTTTATTTGTTTGTCCTGGAACTCCTCCCACACCGTCTGACCGATCGGCTTGAAATGTTCTTTTCACATACCCATTACCCCCCCCCCCCCCTCAAAAAAAAAAAAAAAGAGATACATTCTTGCTGTAAAATGTAACACACACAAATACTTTAAATTTAACTTCAAGACATTTTGAAGTTTGCCCTCCAGAAAAAGAAGAGCACTTGTCTCCTTTTTCATATGTATTTTCTTGAAAAAAAAACCTGTTATCTCTGAAATTCTTGCTTTAAATGTAACAAATATTAATCCATTGTTCAAGCACAACTGCTTTGTCATTAAAAACTTTTTTTTTAAATTCAATGTAAAAAGATTACTTTCTGATATACCTAATAATACTTTTCTTTTGCTTGCTCTGTCTTTGGAGTCATGGTATAAGTTTGGTAAAAGCTTTTCAGGTTTGCAAACAGTGCAGTAAGTCGCCAAGGTTGGCCACTTTTGATTTATGGCCAAGTTTGGTGCCAAAAACAGGTTCCCAAAACCGAATCCAGCTTGGCAGTGTCTTCAATATTTGGTGAGATATTGCCAAAGCCTACTGTTTTAGAAGTGGGGAATAATTTTTTGTTACGGCAAAATAATTTGACACATATCTTGGATATTTGCCACCATGGTGACATGAAGTATTTTGCGATGTTCAATGCACCAATCTGCAAAGGATTATGCATAAGAATATATGGAGGGAGTTTTTAATGGCAACCATAATGGGAAATGACTAATCATTATGCACGTGCGTAAATAGCCAAAGAATAACCAGAGAATAAAAAATTGCTATTGGTGGTAAATTTTCAAACAATTTACTGAAAAATTAATAGTTTTTGAGATGTTTAAGAATTTAAAATTTTAGTTTTGTCATTTGAACTATGTTTGCCAAAGACCCCTAGAAGTTTATTGGACTGTTACGTTGCAATTGAACAACAGATCTAAAATTGGATATGAAAACTTATAATTACAATAAAAAACTTTTTAGTGCATGTCTTGTTTTTCTAGCTGTATGTGCAGGTAATACATAACTGCTAATTTAACCAAATACTTTAAAAAATTTTATGTACTGTCTCATTACTTTCAGGTCTGTCCTGAGAAAATAGCTGACAGAGTGAACCTTGGACTTATCCCTTCATCTGAAGCTGGATGGGAAACAGCCTGTCGAGCTCTTAAGCCAGAAGGTGGAGTCTTGCATGTTCATGGAAATGTCACTTCATATGCAAAATCAAATTCCAGTGGTCAGTCAGTAAATTCCAAGTGTCCCGAGTGGAATGCATGGGCAGAAGAGGTTTCGTCTAGAATAAAAGACATTTTCACATCATTATACATATCAGAATGGAGTGTGAATATTTTAAAATTAACCCGTATTAAGTCATATGCACCACATATTGATCATCTGGTATTAGATATTCAGTGTAAACCTTTACATATCAAATAAAAGATAATTTTTTAATGTTTGTCCTCTGTTTTTCTCTCTGTCTTCCCACCAATGGCTGAGTGGATAAGATACTGAACATTCGTAGAAGGCTGAAATATGAAGGTACAGGGTTCTGGCCTACTGCACAGTGGTGTATCCAGACAAAAAGTTCTGGAAGGGGCACAAAACATTTTTTTTGGTTGCATTTTCTCATAAAATCACTTAAATTTACAAAACAAGTCAATCACCTGTTGTGTAAACTTAGTTCGTCTAGGGGGGGGGGCACATGCCCCTGTGCCTCCCTCTGGATCCACCAGAGCTACTGCAGGGCTGTTCATGTAAATAATGTGCATTAAAATTCCAAAAAAGTCCTCTGCCGAAGCCATCTACCTCTCCCCTAGGCTGATAGTCCTCATGTAGCTTTGTTTTTAACATAGCACACAACTCTCTTTCAAGCACTACTGTGCTATTGAGTTCAAATGATTTTTTTTTCTAAATTCATTAAATTTATAAGAGTAATTTTGTAGAGAAAGTATCTTGTACATGTTGGTAAAGAATTGTTTTGATCCTAGGACAAAAGACAATTTTCTCAGGAAACGGAAATTCAATTTGAGTAGTTTTTGTGCATTCTAAGTTTTCCATTTTCAACAGGAAATGAATGTAAGGGGTAATGATCTCTCTGCATGTTTTACTTGCATTTTAATTGTACTTAGAAATGTTATATGCAGTAAAATGGAAAAAGATTTGCCTGTGTAAAATAGCATGGATTTATTAGAGTTGTTTTTCTGAGATTTTGAAACAAATACGATTTAGATATGAAACAAATAATTGCTTTGCATATACACAACTTTGAAACTGAAAAAAAAAAGTTACAGTTATAGTTATTGCTCTCTTTTTACTCTCCATTTGGTCTGTCTTTATCCTATTTCTCATTAATCTAGGTCTCTAGGAGTGTGTCAGCTGACAAGGAGTGAACAAGGTTAAAATCATTGGCACCCACCTTCTTGAATATAACCCTTACAGAATACTTATCAGGACCTTACAGGATATTTTAGAAAGCATGGAGTGCCAATTTATCCCTTCCAAAACTCAAAATGTTGAAGGCTGGGGTTAAATCTTACAAACACCTTTTTAAAAGAGCAGTGGGTTATGCAAAATTAAAGTGTGAGAAAATGATTGTAATGACATAGATAAAAAAATTCATCGATTTACTCTTGTATCTGCAGAGAAGGATGATTTACAGTACTGAAAGGCAACTTTAATTGATCCTAATTTAATCAACATGGGTCATAACACGTCAAAAAAGTGGCAAAAGATAATATTGTACTAGAAATGTTATAAGCAGTAATCCAATGCCCAATGATATAACCCAATGCATCTGGGTAAGGTAATATAGTGTTTATTTTATTACTATTCATGGTTACCCACATACAAGGATGAATCCAAAAATTTTTCCCAGGGGGGATGGGGGTGCAAAGCTTGAAGAATATTTCAGAACTGCATGAAATATGCCATCATCATCAGAAAGTCTATACTATTTAATGTGCATACAGTGAAACCTTCGTATAATGATATTGTAGGAAACTAAATAAAATACCGTTATACACAGGTTGAGCTTTTGTACTTTATTTTGCATAAAGGTGTTTTCTAACTAAGAAAATAAAGACAATAATATATACAGTGAAACCTCTGAAGAACGGCCACCTTTGGTTCCATAAAAAAATGGCCGTTATATGAGGTGACCGGTATTCGGAGGTCTTGTTTTTCAGATTTAGACATATGGTTACCATGATTCATAGAAGGAATGCTGTGCATGATATGAGACTCATAGTAACCGTTAAAATTAAATTATAATCATTAATATATTTTTAATTGAATTATTAAAAATTCCGATATAGATTAAACAAGTAAAAAATTTTATATTATGAGAATAGATGAAACATTGGATTTAATATTTTTCATGGTATAATATAATTCAAAGTTTTAGTTTTTTTTTTCTTTTCATGTATTTTTATGATTTAGTTGATTAACCTTGTCTGTTAATGTTTGAATTGGTAGCACGATTGGATTTGTCTTAAAAAATTGTATACCCATGCGACATGAGAGTAGTTTTTATTGAAAACAGTAGGGAGATTATTTTATACCTTTTTTTTTTCATTATTTATATTAAATACTAATAATACTTATAAAAAATTAAATGTCCTCAAATACGATATAGTTTTAAAAATATTAACATGAATCAAGAAAGCAATACAACATTTTTTATTTTTAATACTGTTTAAAGCAGTAACACTTTTAACAGAAAAAATCTGTTATTAATTTTTGTTTACAGTTATTTTTACTAATTTTACTTTCAGTCATTGAAATGGATTCCGCCATTTGTGAATACAGTTCAACATCATTGCTATTAAGAGCAAACTGTTTCACGTCATTCAAAACGGCCAAAACATCAGTGTACGTCTTAACACTGGTTTCAATAATGTGTTCCTCCTCATCATCTTTCTCATTGTCCTCTGCATCAGCAGAATATTACTCTTTAAAGCAGAATATTACTTTTTAGCAATCTCTTTTGGGGGGTTGAAGCCTCCTAGCCCTTCCCCTGGATCCGCTACTGTTTAGAATTAAATAAAAAATATTGCTTACCTGACCGAAACCAACTTTCCGGAAACATCTCGTTATTGTTTCTGGACGCACCTTTTTAGCCGCTGCCGAGATCCAGTAAATCGCATCTAAAACTGTTATAGACTTCGACAGTTCACTCAGCGTATTGACTTCTTTCATTTTTGGCACAAGGCTTTGCATTAGCATTTTTCTGTAAAGCACTTTAAAGTTTTGTATTATTTCAGCATCGAGAGGCTGACAAGTTGATGTTGTATTCGGTGGTAACCAGATGGTTTTCACATTATTTAATTCAATTTCTGGATGACACCGTGCATTGTCTAGAAAGAGCAATACATTTCTCTTTTGATATTTAATTTTTTTATCGAACTTTACTAACCATTCTGTCATAATGTTAGACGTCATCCATGCTTTTTTGTTGTGTTTCCATGCAACCGGAAGATTTTCAATTTTCAGCTTTTTAAAGCATCGAGGTCTCATGGCTTTGCCTATAACAAGTGGAGTTTCCATTTTGCCTTCTAAGTTGCAACATAAAAATACAGTCACACGTTCTTTAGACATTTTCCCTCCTTTACAATTATCACTTTTAAGACATAATGTTTTATCGGGAGTCGCTCGGAAATAAAGTCTCGTTTCATCCCCATTAAAGATATTGTTTTCAGAATACCCTTCAATAATACTGGCTAATTTCTCTTTCCAGTTGCTGATTGTTTCACTTGAAACATCAGATGATTCTCCACATATCTTTTTAAAGTGGATGTTGTTCCGTTTACGAAATTTTTCAAGCCAACCGTTAGACGCTTTGAAGTCTTTAATTTCTAATTTTTCAGCAATCTGAAGAGCACTCTCTTGTATCATCGGCCCTGATAATGGCATATTCTTTGAACGACAGTTCACGAACCATTCCATTAAATACTCTTCTAAAACTTCCATGCCTGTATTCTTTTTTTTCATTTTAATTTCTTCATTTCCACATTTCAGCCACTGCTCTTCAATTTCTATTTTTCTTTTCAATATTTCATTAATCTGTGTGCGGCCACATCCGTAAATAAGAGCTATTTTACGTGCGCTTAAACTTTTACTCTTCTCTATCACTTCTACTTTTTCTTTTAAAGTAAGAAACTTTTTCTTTAATTTCTCACTCATTCTTGCTGTATCAATATTTAAAAAACTGATTCTAAAGTTCCTTAAAATAAAGTAGGAAAACAAAGTACTGTGCTGAACGAAACAAGTCAGAAAAAGTGAGAGTCCAAGAAAAAATCCATTCACCCTCAAACTGTTACTGGAATTTTCTATTCTGCTTGAAAGGACGATCCTATTTTTACAGGGAATAAGAAGCGAATACACAGGTGATTTTTCGTATTCTATTGAAGACATTCAACTAAAAAACACCAATGAAAATTTACACTACTTCCGCTCAGTTTTTCAAAAGCAATGGTCATTAGAGGGAGAGCATTACTGTAGTGTTATCTCTCAAATCTGCCCTGTAAAATTTCCCCTCCTATCCTTTGAAAATGATAGAAGGAACTGGGTTGGGCAAAAGAAAATGATCCTGTGCTACGTGGGTGGAAATTGTCGCCAATCCACCCCCAGGACATTTGGAATACTCGTTCACTACCATTATGTTTACACGGAGTCCGTTGATTGATAAGTTGCTTTTCTCTAACAAAACGGCGACGATTATCTGTGGCCGTTTCTGCTAATTTGGATGACCGTGGCCGGTCTTTCGAGGGACCGCTCTTCAGAGGGTCACTATAATGCTAATTCAATGGTCTCAATTCTGTGTAATCGTAATATGGCCGGTCTTAAGAGGTGACCGGTCTTTGGAGGTGACCGTTAGTAGAGGTTTCACTGTATTTCCCAAGCAGAAATAACACTTTAGTTCCCCATGTGTACAACTTTTAAAATTACTTCGGGTAATGAAAATTGAATCTACTGTATAGAAATGAAGCTCAACTCATATAATGCAATGTATTATCTTCTTTTTATTTTGAATTTACTATGCTGCACTTTCTTTTACGATTCAATAAGGTGTGGAAATTTTAGATACAATTTCACTAACAATAAACCTGAAAATATGTATAAAAGATACAATAGTTTATTTCTTTATAGTATTACAAAGTAACTTTTCTACGAACCCCATGTTTTGCACCACACCACAGATTAAAGGCTTTAGTACATCTAAGAGGAACAAGGCAGTTTAAGACTGAAAAAGTTTACTTTTTTCATTCTAATTCTGCATTCTTTCATTATTGTACATTTTGGACCATTGTTAGTGTTTTCCAAAATAATACATTGGGTTATATGTACTTATAAAACTTTTTGTAAGAGTTAAAAATTATCGTTATAGACAGGTGCTTGTAAAAGGCGAATATCATTATAGACAGGTTCAAAACAAAAATAGGAATATGAATAGGTTTAGTAAATAGGAATTTCGTCGGGACCAAAGAAATTATCATTATAAGCAGGTTCATTGTAATAGATAGTATTGTTACACACAGGTTTCACGGTGCATTTCTCTCAGGATTCAATGTGTGGCCCTTGCATCCTCTCCTGGATTGATCATTGCCCACATAAAAGGGGGGGGGGGAAGTGGGAGATCAAGCTCTCCTGCAGATATGGGCAGGCTAGTGTTTACTGCTTGAAAGACACTAGGCACTAATCATTGCTGCATCCCTCTCATAAGTGCCCATAAAAAGTGGGGGGGGGTTGAGTTTTCCCTAGATGTAAGCTCAATGAATATTTAGTTTCATCATTACCAACATTAGTTGTACAACAACTAGACATGATACTGGTTATGATTAATTTTCAATCTTATACATCTTTTTTTTTGTTGTTGTTGTTAAAGATGTTCTAAATAAATTAAACTTAAAAACTAGCTCAAGTCTCAACTTGCAAAGAGGAAACTGAAATGCTTAACCTTTTGACACAGGCTGGGACAGCAGTTGTCCGTAGACCAAAAGTCTGCTTATGGGACTAAGTTGTCCCAGGGGTTCCTTCCCTATTCCAACAGGTGTACTTTTCTCTCTGGAGAGTTTTACAAAAGAAAATTTGAACGAAAGGGGTGAAATATCTAGATTCTGCAAAATATCTTCCTACAGAGTAAATATTAAATGCCTTGGAGTCGGACTCAGAAGGTTAAAAGTGACAGTGTTATAGACAAAGATAGTAAACAAAGATGAAGAATTTAACTGAAAAAAGAGTGCAGCAGGTGTCCACTATTCAAACAATAGCACAATCTGTGACCTTTATCACTCTTTTATGTATTGTTATCAACATGCTGTGTGTTGGAAGCAGGATGGTTCAAAGTAGTGCCAGCTCTGGCTCTTTCAGTGGTTGGGGGAATTCTCCCCCGTAACATTGGTACATTCTGTTACACTTGACAAGATTAGTAACTTAGTTAATAAAAAATTTTAACGAAACTATATTCACATTTTATTTCTGAGAGACCCCAAAATTCTACTTATATATTATGGAATATGAGGAAGCTTTTTTCAAAAAACAAAAACAATATTATATTTTCTAGTATTGATAGGCTAGAAAGAATTATAAAACTAGTTGCAAAAATTGGACTATCTTTTCTTTCAATAAAACCTAGTAGGTTTAGCAAAACTACAAACTCTGTTGCGAAATTTGAAAATAAAAACTGTGATATTGTTTCTTTTCCTGGTAGATATGGCAAAATTACACAACTCAGTAAGCAAAAATCTAAAATGAGGCGGTAATAGCCTGTATTTGATTTGTCAGTTTAAGGACTTCCTTCATTAAAGACACGACTCCGAGTAGCATGACTGGGAGCTTAACTAAGAGAGGGTCCCACCAGTGGCTGAGTGCTTAACACTCTCAACTGTGAGATGGAAAGTGCCTGGTTCAAATCCAGGTCATGTCTGCTGACCTAGATGCTCTGAGTTTTCCATGATTTTACCTGAAACTTAGAGTAAATAGGAGTTAGAGCCCCTTAGAAAGACCCCATGTAGAGCACCTCCCCCTCAGCTTTGATCTCACGTGTGAATAATTTGCCGTAATTCCACAACAACTAAGGGAGGGGGGAGAGCAAACAGGGCCCTAAAATCAAAATTAATGTTTGCACCTGCTCTTGTCTTGAGGGAGTTTGGGGAGGGTGCCAAAATTAAGGTTGCTCCAGGGTAAAACAATCATCTTGTTGCGGTTATGAGTGAGACTGAAATTTTGAGGAGAAGGTTAGGTAGCATATTAATAGCGAAAGTAGACAAAATTCTACAGGTTTTTTAAAAAAGGGTTTCAAAATAAATGGTTTTCTAAACAAAGTTGAGGGGAGGAAGGGATATGTTTTAGTTTCGTGTTGTTAAGGCAAACATGGGCTATCTGCCAAGGATGGGGGTGCCTGGTTCGAGAACTTTCTAAGGGGTTCTAATGTGTATTCACGTTACATCTGGAGAAAGCCGACCAAAACTCGACCGTTAGATTGCAGCAGCGCGATGTGTACCTTCACACTTCAGCCATCCACTATTTGAATGTCTTAAACACTCGGCCATTGTAGGGCTTAGAGATAGTTTTAAAACACTTAAATAATATTTTTTGTGTCCAAAGCCCGTTCCCTCTTATAAAATCGTAAAATAGTGCCTTTGATGTTTAAAATATAAACGTACTGTTTTTTAAAAAAATATGATTAGTTAGATAAAATGGTAAATTATTTGCGTATTTAATCCAAAATAATCTGCAAACTCATATTAGCCCACCCATGATAATGAATATGTCGGATCGTGCACATATGGACACAGATATACGTATATTTATACATGTACATGTACCGCGGTTGGGCCACAGTGATTTAAAAAATATAATTCTTCTAGATAACTGTACATCTTAAAATAGAAAATCTCCACAAAACTTCGAAATCACCTCAAAACAATCTGCAAGACCAATGTAATCTAACGTCTGTATAATCCAAAATCCAAGGCAAAAAAAAATCTGTTATTCTATGTATACTGCATATCATATTTGCAATACATTATTTATTCTATCTTTGAAACTATTGGAAATAGTACGAGAAAAAAAGAATACAATAAACGATATATATAGGAAGATAAAAAAGAAAAAAATATGCAAATTAGTATCTCTACCTTTACAAGCTGATTTAAGATAGCAGTTGACGTGGCGCCGTGGCTTAGTTGGTTAAAGCGCCTGTCTAGTAAACAGGAGATCGTGAGTTCGAATCTCGCCGGTGCCTTGAGGTGTATATTTTTGCTTCATCTTCCGGAATTGACTTGTATTTTTTTCTACGGGCAAAAATTCCTTTTTGTTTATATAATAAATAAAATTACAATTATCGTTTTTAGTATATTTTTTAACATTTGTAGATTAGAAATGAAAAGTAATGTGAGAAAGATTTTTATTAATACTAAAAATATTTACGAGAGAAAAATATTTGAAACTGCGAAGCTTAAATTAGTTAATCACGTAGATAATGACAATAGTATTATCTATAGATTAAGTTTGGACGGATGCAAATAAAAACAGTGTAATATAATAATTTCAAATATAGTTTTAACATTTTTTTTTTTTTTTTATGGGTAAAAAAAACTTTTGAAAATAAAATAAGATAGTGCAAGATCTGGAATATAATATTTCTCGCTTAAAAAAAAAAATACTGGTTTGGTTTGATTTGACGGATTACGGCTAATTATCTACTCGAGAGATCTAGGCCGAGGGTGGGGGAGGGGGGGGGACTCCGTGGGAGTCTTTCTAATGGGTCCTAACCTGTATTTATACAAGTTTCGGAGAAAACCACCGAAAACTCCATCCTTTTCTAAAGTTACTCTTTTGAGCGCCAAAACGGAATGTTGCTGTTATGTTGTGCAAAGCTAAGCAGGGGCTATCTGCCAAGAATAGGTGGTGCATTGATCGAAGGACTTTTTAAGGAGCTCTAAAACATGTATTCACAATATATCTGGACAGGGCTCGCGTAAATCGATATTTTTTGGAAGAAAATGGCTCTCATTTTTTTAAACTGCGAGTCAAAGTCTGACTCGCAAAATTTCGGTCCATTTGTATCAATACAGAATTCATGAAAACTGTCATTTCACAACGCTCAATCATTTCAGTGCGATAACATTCGCAAGTTGCGCAATGAAAGGTGTGAACAGTGCTGCAATATTTTTTACACATTTTGACTTGCCCACGTTGGCAATTCCTCAAAACTATTCTGTATGTACAGTACACAATGACAAAGCATGCTTGTCATTATGTCAAGTACCGATTTTCAGGATCCAAGATTAAGATTAGTATGTTTCTAAACACAAGCACATGTGAATCTCCTCTTACTATCTTTGAACTTAATATTTAGTTGTAAAATCGTTAGCTACACGGGGGAAAAATAATTAAACTAACTTATTCTTTTAATGCTATATATATATATATATATATTTTACTTTTTAAATTGACTCTCATTTTATAAAAATTGATTTTTACTTTTATCGCCTTACTGAAAAGAAAGCGACCTTCCTTTTTATAAAACATATTTTTTAGCTTGCCACGCTCTGGATAAGAATCGTCTTATCTTCATCATCCCCTAGTTTAATATCATTTGTCTTGATTATGCATTCCCTCTTAAATTCCCCACTCTGCGATAATGCGATTGACAGATGATATGCTATTGTTGTTAGTAACAAACGTGGTCCTTCTAATTACCCTGGAAAGAGAGGCCCAAAAAATGTGCTTCGGTAAAATCATAAACATATTTGTTTTCAACATCAAAAGTAGCCATACATTATATTTTTTTAGTAGTAACATTAGTTTTATAGAGAGATGGACGTGAAGTCATAACAATGAATGAAGCTCTTATTATTTAAAAAGTTTGGTCAATATGGTCCCCAGCAGGCCCGGACTGGGAGGGTAGGGGCCTGCCCGTCTCAAGAGAAGGGGCGGGGGGTCAGTGGCGGATTATTGCAAGTTTGTCGGGGGGGGGGCGCTTGGCCTGTCGGAGTGGGCGGTTAGTTAGAAGATTGACATATATATCCATTTTATGGAAGTAAAATAGGATCTTTTACATTAATTTCTGTTTTCTCGGGGGGGAGGCGGTCGCCCCCTCCGCCCCCCTTTAATTCGCCCTTGCGGGGGGTTATTGTGTAACCGATAAATATTAGGATGTGTTAACTTTCGGGGTATGGGGGGAGGAATGGTGTTATTATTAAATAATTATGATTGATAATTAATGCATTAAGAAAATATTGATCTTTTAATTAATATGCGTCATTCATATTAATTAAATCCTGTCTGAAAAAATTTTGAGAACTACATTTAAAATGAAATGTTTTGAAGTCTTCTGGGGCACAACTGCAAAAACTTTTGCAAGTGTCAAACTTCATTTAAGTGCTATCAGTATAGCACTTTTTTTAATTTTCTTTCTTTTTTTTTGTTTGGGGGCCCGTCCTCAGCAGGGAGGGCCCACCCAGGGTAGAGGCCCACCCGTCTGCAGACAGTCGGACACCCTGGCCAGTTCGAGCCTGGTGCCCAGGTATTCCTAGTTCATGAGAAATGTTTTAAGGTTCTATTATGAATATTACTTAACATGCTTCACACGCAATAACTATTGCAAATTTTTATGACCTGCAGGCCCTGATTTTCCATTAGGCCCGGGTCTAAGGCCCCGAATGTTGGGGGCCCTCAAAACAAAAGCAAAATTCCAGTTCAATTTTCCTTAATTTTATCTTTTTTAATAACATATTTTTATATATCGTTCCAAATTTTTTTCAAACATTATTTTAAACAAGTTACCAATCTGCTCCATAAATGGATAATGGCATTTATAACCAGGGGTTGAAAAAAGTAAATTCTTCGGTATTTTATGTACATCTTGAATTTGTTTGTGAAATTCATCTTGAAAGATAATAGATGACTGCCATTTTGGAAAAAAGAAAGCACAGACTTTCGACAGCAAGGCACAGTCAGATAGTAATTTACCTTTGGAAATTTCAAGCTGCCTACAGCAGTGTTAGCCCATCCGAAGTTGTGCCTATAGTCAAGAATTTTCTAAATCGGGACCAGTTAACCTGGTTTACATATCATGTAGTTAAAATATTTTTATTTGATGCTGCCATCTGTTGGGGATACATTATAATAAATAATTTCTTTCTTTCTTTTCTTGTTTATTTTAAATTTAAATATGTGTCTTGGGTGATTATCTTCTTTCGCTGGTTATGTATTATAAAATCTTGTTGATGATTAATTTTATTCGGAGTTCTATGTAACAATTTTCTCCCAATATGTTAAATATACACGTGTGCAATAGTGCAGCACAACATATCTGTAATGGGAAGGAGGGGCGGGCGCATAATAAGAAATATCACCTTCTGGTCTCACACAGGCTTAGTCGGGTGCTGCTTTACTTTTAAACAGGACTGAAAAACCTTTAAAAAAACTTCAAATTCTTGAGTGCGAGTCCATCTCTAATTATTAATGTAATTTTTTCCTCTTACGTTTTCAAAAAAGTACATTTGTTCTATCAACAATAATGATCCAGAAAGTTTGCACTGATTTCCGAGATACACCAATCATCATACATGTATATATACAGTGCCATATTAACGGCAGGGCAAATGGGGCAGCTTCCCAGAGATAACAGATTTTAGGGGTCCAAAAATCTGATATTTTACACCTTTTTACAATTAAACTGTAAATTAGAAAAAAAATCTTAAAGTTATATTAGTATCTTTGAGTTATAAAGTGTGAACAATGAAAATAATTCAAATTTACATTTGTATAAAATAATTCTTTTCAATTTGTCAAAATGCTCCATAGTCGATATAGCATAGCTGCCAACTTGGGCGGAATAGAATTAACTGCTTTTTCTAAACAGTATTTTTAAGGTTTGAAAGCAGCAAAATTTTGGATTAAATGTATGTTAGTTGTTATTAAAAAAATACTGAAAAAAGTTACTGTTTACAAAAAGTAATTAGTTATATTCCGTACATGTTGACAATTATGAATAGCCTTTAGACGTAATGTTTCACTGGTGTTATCTGTTTCATTGACATTCTATATATTCGTTTATTTCAGATAACCTAAAGTAAAATTTCGCGTTTGGATGGGGAGGAGATATTTAAAACTTTCCAACCAAACACAACCAATCATAATTGCTTTCTTAGAAGGGAGGGGTTATCGAGTGGGGCCCAATATTTTCTTTCGTCCAGGGCCAGTGGCGTAGCTAAAGGGGGGGGGAGGGTTAGGAGGAGCAATTGCTCCTCCTAAGACTTTAATTCGCTGCTTGGAGCGTCGAATACATCCAGAACCTTTTTCTAGAATCTTGTACAAAAAATAAATAAATAAAAAATTGTCTTATACATTTTTTTTTAACTTAAAAAAGTGTTCCTTTCTAACGACTCAAACTTCACTAGCCGAGCTCTATTTTATTATTTTTTTTTTTCTAAGAAAGCTCTTTTGAGTTGTAAAACCGGAAAAGCACTGCGAACTATAAACTGCTACTTCCTTCCTGCTGACAGTGGTGTAGCGAATGGAGGTAATGGGTCTATCCCAGACAGCACATAAGCTTAAATCAAGCTTGACATTTCCTTGAATTTGACGTATTAATGCAAGCTTGGCTTTAGCTTGATTTTAGCTTTCAAAGTGCACAGTGATGGCGCCATCTGTGAAAGAGAATGGAACTTAATTGTCTAGTGTCCTCAAATTTGCTGAAAGTTCGTAAAAGATGTGTTTTATTTTATTACCAGTGCCATGGCAAAGGAAAATATGTGGGGCGAGTTCGCCGTCTGGCGCACGGTGTGTTTAGGAAATTTTTTAAGCTTGAAATTAAGCTTGAAATGTCAAGCTTAATGCAAGCTGGGCAAGTGTAAACTAGAACACTTGATTCAAGCTTGCATTAAGCTTACACGCTTGAAATTTTCAAGCTTAATTCAAGCTTATTGACTTGATAATGCTGCAAGTTTGATGCAAGTTTGCTGTGCTGTCTGGGATCATGTCCCGGGCACCTCTCGCAGAGAGGCGCCAAATAGTCCTCAAGATTTCTTGGATATTTTCAATTTTGATATTGGTAGAGATTTATGAAACATATATTTTAAATTTACAATAACTGAAATATTTAATTATTTCGTTTCTTGATTTGCCTTTCAAAATATGTTATAAATAATGCATGTAGTAAATCAGTCAAATGAATGCTTCACTTCTCAAACCACTCTTAATTCCACTTTTTGAATTTTATTAAATTTCAATATCAAAGCACTTGATTGACTCCATACTGTATATATTTAAAACAAATTTCTTGTTTGATAAGAATTAAGCCTTATAATAAGTATTAATGAATTAAAATTACTAATTAGTAATGTATACTATTTTATTATTTTTTCATCTTCTTGCTTTATGGAGCTAATCGAAGGGAATGCCAAAATCAATTATGGTTTCATGCGATGGGGGCGCGGTTCCATGGTAGGAGGCGCACCAATTAAGGTTTGCCCCTGGTGACATATAAACTCTAATTGCGGCATTTCCTGTGAAAATGACCTCTTTTTGTCCAGAGCATCAGGTCCTTTTTTTTTCTAATGGTGTACTTTTAATTTCAAACAAGCTCAAAATCGCTGCTCCTTGATTTTTGTGGTCCTGGGAAATTATCTAGCTTGCCCATTCTCCAGTCAACCGTCGTCCCTGTTTGGTTGAAAAGCATTTGTGATTCTATTCTTTTGTTGATTTTTGTAGAAAAACATTTTTTTTTTTAAAGAATCTGATAGTATATGTGGATTATAAATGCGTGATCTGTGTTCAAAATCATAACGTTGCCCCTGACTTTTTAAACTACGGGCAGGGACGTACCCAGAAAAAAATTTCGGAGGGGGTCCAAACGGTGAAAAAGGCCGAATTTTTCACAAAAAGACTTCATCATTCTTATTTTGTTAACAAAAACTGAAACTTCGGGGGGGGGGGTTCCGGACCCCCTGGACCACCCCCCTGGGTACGTCCCTGACTACGGGGGCAAAATTTTACTACTGCAGGAGCAATTGTCCCCCAGATTACGCCTATGGGTGGTCATAATGTTTTGGCTAGTCAATGTATTTATTAGGGAAAGAAGAGGATAACTGCGTTCCAGAGGAACTGTTCCGCATTTTCGTACCTCATTTACAAGCTTTTAATGTTGTGTATGTGAAAAAGGGGGATAAGGAATTCCCAAGGGAAGATCATGTGGGTTTGTTTGGAATCCGTGTAAATTTCAATAGTGTCTACAGTATTCCAAGGGTTCATTGGAAGATGCTGACACATTTTTTCCGTTTATAAGTTTCTATTTAAATTTTAAGAGGAACATAATTATATTAGATAACAATATCTGGTTTAATTTTTTTCACAGTGTTCTATAAATTCAAAAGGTTGAGAAACCCTGATCTACGGTAATTGTTCTGAATACATTTTGCCCCTAATCGGTTTAATAACAATCACATTTAGAAAGTCCATTCAGAAACACGAAGTAACACCAACATTACTACATGGCCTAGTAAATATGTTTTGGAAGCGATTCTAGATTTTCGTAATAACAAAGTGAACTGCCGCTTGTGCATCTTATTTCCTCTTCATCCTTATTATCCTATTCTAAATCCTTTTCCTAACGACATCTGACCTCTTTCAACCACAACAAGGAAGATGCTCTTTTTTTCATTTCCAGAAGATCAAGGCCTAGGATGTAAATATAGCAAATATGATATCGAGTTCTTGACAATTGACTGTCTCGAGTTTCTGTTTTTTAAATGGGGGAGCCGAACGCAGGTTGCATGGTTATAAGATGGTATGGTATGGTGTATTAATGCAAAGCTACTCGGCGGGGGCTATCTGCCTAAGGCGGAGAGCCTTGGGAAAAGACTTTTCTAACGCGTAGTCACGCTAAATCTGGAGAAAACTGTCCAAAACTCCAGACCGCTGGACCTTAGATCGATGATTGCTCGATAGGCCCGAAACCGGGACCCGGGACCAGCCATCTACCATGTTCAGTGTGTTTATCCTCTTGACCATGGTAGGGCCCTGTATGCTTATTAAAATTTCATTTTTTTTAACCTTTTTCTACTACAGATAATAAGAAATAAATGTAATTAACATCATTAACACGGACGAAATTAAAATAGCGAACTGAGCTCAGACGGAAGCTATGAAGTTTGAATTTGCCACTAGGGAATGCAATCATACAATTTCATAATTACAATTAAATAACATGGACATTTCAGTCAACTAAAAATAAATTCCTGCAGATAAAAGTAGGTAAAAGTAAGATTTTAAGCACTATCAAGTTTAATAATAAATATTTATCTTATTTGATAATTAATATTTATAATACCTTACATAAATATGAAAAATATAGTCACGATATTTATTAATATACTGTTACCTCAAAGTTGCTAAAAAAAAAAAGAATGTAAAAAAGACAACTTAAAAAGTCACTGGTCTTCCTAGTCTTGATCTAATTTTGATAGATAATACAAAAGTATATGAAAGCACTTGACAAAAGGCTTTCTTTTCCTGTCTTTCGTTCTTTCTTTCTTTTTTTTTTTTTTTTTGTACATTTCTGCGTGGTTAACTGAAGTTTACCTTTTAAAGACATCACTGACATGGGCGTCCATATGATTGTTTGGCGGGGGCAACAAGTCAAGGATCCTGCCCAGGAAGACATAGAAGCACTTCTGCGTTATATGAGTATGTAAATCATAACTATATGTGAGCTGTGTGTGTGTGTGGGGGGGGGAGAGGTGTTGAGTATGGCCCCTTCCTGCCAATAGCCAGTTAATGATTCGGAAGGCGTGAAATTGCAATAAAAATAATTTACTTTTCAGTTTCAATCACGCGGGATCACGGTCTTAATCTCGCGGGGCTAGTCCTGCATACATTTGTGCGGGATCCAGCAGGATCTCGTTCCCGCCCCTATTTGCCACCCTGTAAAATATCTATTATGTACTGATAGCTCATCGATTCATCGTCCATTTTAAAATAAAGTAGCCCCTGCCCTTTGTTATATCGCGCTTGTCAGGAATCAGTAAAAATGTGCGATATATATGCCAGTGTAACTTAAATTATAATGCTATTTATTTTAGAACAATCTATATTTTTAAAAAGTACTCGTATCGAAATATTTTCCCACGAACTTATTTATTTTTCTAAAGTAATACAATGAGTGTTCTATTTTACATCGACGGCAGCCATGATAATGGCCGAAATAGGGTGTGTTTTTGGCTTCAAAAAGTACACGATTAGGAATATTGGATGCGCAATATAAGTATTCCTAAATCCATGCATTACATTTATGAAATTTTTGAAGACAATCCCATTGTCTATGATCCTTAGTTAAGAAACTAGACCAACACTTTTGGCGTTTTTGATCTCACATTACTATGTTATTCTGATTAATTTTGATGTACCCTACCTCCCCTTAAAATTTGTCCCAATCATCATAGGGGCACCCTGTGTAGTGTGAGTCCTAAAACGAGCTCAAATAAATAAATAAATAAATAATAAACAGCATGCACTTTCCCTCCACTGATTTCATATTTCTACGTTTCAGAAATTTTTATCGAAACCGTCCTTCAAAAAAACTTGTCCAAAAATAAACACGTTCATTCAGGAACTTTCTCAGAAGAGGAGCATGATATAGATAAAAGTGAAGTTATAGGTCACCGATCCCTGTAAGCTGATAGGAAAATGCGCTTCCTCCAAAAGCACTTATTAGCGTTTTCCTTCTAATGGATGTGCAGCTAGCTACCCCACAACAATTTATTTGCAATGAAATTTGCTCCACGAAAAATAATAGGAATAAGCTGAAGGATCAAAGGTTGGTTTCCCCAACCAGGAAAGCGACAGGATTATTCAGCTAGACAGAGAAGATAATAGAATATTATTTCTCACAGTCGTTAGAATTATTTAAGTTTTTTTTTTTGCGATATTTATAAATACTCTGCCGCCCTACTTCGTATCACAAAATCTAGAAAGGGTGTAAGACTGCCTTTTGTTATGGAAATATTTTGGAGAAAAGTAGACTGCGAAAAAATTAAAAACTTGGGCTAGTTCATTCAATTTGGAAAATACGTCATTCCAAAACAACCTAAGGTCTATAGCCGAGATTTGCAAAATGTGATTTTATTCAGAAAAAGAAAATATTTTTGTGGTAACGATGACTATTATAGAGGAAAGTAACCCGGGATAGGGTAAACCCTCTAAAGAAATTGAAAATATTTGGTTAGTTTGAAAATCATACTGTGTATTATTTCCATAGAGTTTATTTCAATCACTGACCGTCCAGTCATCAGCAGCCTCGAAACTGTACTATGCGGTATATAGACCCCTTCAAGAAGATATACATATAGTATAACTGACGAGAACGTTTCTAATTTTTTTATAGGTGTTAACCCTTTAACGCGCGTGTTCCCGCTCTGGGAACACCCAACTCTGACGTTTTGACTGTTGCCAGTCACGAAGAATAGATTTGATTTCTATAAAAACAGTTGCGGGTGACATAGCTCCACGAGAATCTTTTACTTTTTAGCACGTCATTTCCCGTAAAAAAATGGTCACGATTATTTTTAACAGCACTGACATCTTCTGAAAAATGGAAAAATGCGAGAACAGCTGGATAGATTGCCCAATGCTGAAAAAAGGGCAGCCGTTGCCATCCCTTGACTTAACTACCAGCAAGATGCTGGCTGTGTGCGGGCACAGCCAGCTGTCGTCAAAAATGGGTCTCTAGATCTGTGGCACGCGATGAACGTTTCGATCGTCCGCCATCTTTCTGGTAGTTAAGTCGAGGGATGGCAACGGCTGCCCTTTTTTCAGCATTGGGAAAGGGTTGCGCCTCAAAGGGTTAAAAGGTGTTTCAAAATATTTATGGGTGAGTTTCACAAAATGGGACAAAGAGTGTTGTTTTTGCATTATTCCTGTCACGCATTTTTAACAAAAAGATCTTTTTACTTCTTTTGATCCAACCAACGTTCATTTTTGATTATCTAAATCGGGCATGGGGGCAATCTTTGGAAGGATGCAGGCCAAACTTGAGGATGTTAGCGAAAATGCAAGCAGTATAATTGGCAGAGTTGGGCAAAATACATAAAAAATGTATTTTCGATACAAAACACAAATTACATTTATTCAAACACAAAAAATTACAAAATACTTTTAAAAATGAAAAAATACGATATACAAAATACAAAATACGTCTAAAACTTCAATTAAGTAGTTTTCTACAGAAATTTCTACTTTATTTTATTCCAATGTATTTTAAGATGACCAAACAAATGTAATAGTAAATATTTTTAATTTTTTTTATACATTAATTTTTCCTGGAATAAATTGCATCTTAAAAGGCATGAAAGCAAAGTGACAAGTATTTATTGAACGTTATTCTTTAGTGATAATGACTGGAATTGAATTATACAATTAAATATATTTATAAACAAAGATGAGTTAAATTACATTTCTACATTAAGATGCATTCATAGCCTCACCATGGCACAGTGATTATGTCTCTGAAAATGGTAGACGTCCGAAGTGTGAAGGTTCCGGGTTCGGGTCCCATCGCGCAGCTGTCAATCTAAAGGTCTGGAGTTCTGGTAGGTTTTCTCCAGATGTAAGGTGAATACGCGTTAGAACTCTTAGAAAGTCCAACTACCTAGGCACCCCACATCCTTGGCAGATTACACTAGTGCAGCGTTGTCATACACAGGATGCATTCATATATTGTTACAAAAGAAAAGTGTGTCATTGTATTAATTTACTTAACAGTATGCAAATTAATAAAGAAATTATGAAAAGGAATTTAAAAGATGGTATAATTATTCCAAGCACTATAATTTAGAAAAAGAATGGTTTGCTTTAAAAAAAAAATCTGGAGTGACTCCACTGGACTTTCCGAACACTTACGATTAAGATCATTACCAAGCATTTAAATAAATTTTAATCGATGAATAATTCAAACATATATACCAAATGGAAGTTCAATCGAATGTACCGTTTAAACGCTAGCGCACTTTCAAGAATTTCACTCCATAGGCCATAATGTAAAAGAAATCTTTGTCATAGTCCTGTACAAAAACTATAAGTCCTATGCACATCAAAATCAATACCGGTCTTACGATGGTGATTTATAAGATATATACCCAATTTGAGCTCAATCGAATGTACCGTTTAAACGCTAGCGCACTTTCAAGAATTTCCTCCCATAGGCCATAATGTAAAAGAAATCTTTGTCGTAGCCCTGTAGAAAAACTATAATTCCTATACACACCAAAATCAATACTGGTCTTGCGACGGTGGTTTATAACATATATACCCAATTTGAGCTCAATCGAATGCCCCGTTCAGGAGCTATCGTGTTCACTCACACACACACACACATACATACATCTCGTAAAAATAGCATAAATGAATTCAGAAGACCTCAAAACGTGTCAATACACCAAAATCTCGAATTCGAATTTTTTCATGATTACAATACTTTCCTTACATGGTACATGTTCGGAAAGTAACTAGTTTTTCGAACTGATTATCGGTTAGTAAAATTCTTTTTGGAGTATTTATAATATCTGCAAAGGCAAGGGCGCCGGCAGGATCATTTCCAGGGGCGTGCACCCAATATATATATATATACACATATACAGGGTGTTCCTGATTTCATAGGCCAAACTTTAAGATAAATAAAATGCACATAAAGAAGGATTTTTTGTATAGCAGATTAGCAGGGTGTGGTTAGAAATAAAAAGTGTAGGTGGAAATATAACAAATGAAAAAGAAATGAAAAAGCTGTAATGTAAATGCTCAAATGTGCTGGTAGCATATAGCAAGCGATTGGCGTACCCTTTCGAAGATGTCAGGTGTTCCACGAACGGTTGCAGCAGTTATACTAAAGTTTTGTAATGAGGCCCCCATCTGAGTCAACTGGAGTCTGGCAAACGAGTGCCTTGAGGGCCAAAAGTAAAATTCGATACTTGATTAATCTAATGAACGTGCTGACCAAGCGACTAGTCAACTTGTCCCAACCATCGGGAGTCAAAGATGACAATGAGGTAATTACGTACATTATTTGCGAAATAGCCTGGAGCCCTATCGTGCTGAAACTATCTACATTTTTCATTTCCGACCAAACGTTGCAATGCAGAAAAATGCTTCTTTGCATGTATATTAATTACGTTCAGGGACACCCTGTATACATGCATATAAAAAATTAGACTATTTGGCGTTTGAAGGAAGAAGAATCTTCACTGGAAAATGTAGCATCACTATGTGAAATAAACATAGTCATAGTTATTCTGCCGCAGCTAAAAAATACAAAATTGTAAACTATTAATTTGGCCTAATTCATAATACCCCAATTTAAGTATACTAATAATTAATTATTCAAATTATATGCAATTTTGATAACATTGTTTTATATTTAAACAGACGAATTATTCCAGAAAAACTGAAGCGAAATGTATTTTGTCTAGCATTGATGTATATTGCAATTATTGGCTTAGGGTTCCCCGCCATGTCCAGTGCTGAAAATGGTAGATGACCTTTATCCTTTGCAGCAAATGATAAAGGTCTTTCGACAGGAGCACTAATCGGCAAACTTGCGTTAAATTTCATGAAATGTTCTTTTACTGTCGGATATGAATTTAGAACTTTCAAATCAGTTGATTATTCGGAAAGAAACATGCAGCAGTTCAAGTTCAACCGCATTTCGAGAATTTGTGGTATATGGTTCGGAGTCATTAAATTCAAACCAATCATCATCATTCGTAGTAGTTTTATCGTCATCTTCTCTCGTATCACTCTGAAATTACTTCAGTTTGATAAGGACAACATTAAAAATTGAAAAGTTTACGGAAATGTTTCGTTTATTTCATCCAAGCTAATAAAATAAAACGTTAAATTATGTTAAGAAGCATAAATTTAGGGTTGAAGCTCTCTGAAAGCGAATTCAAACCCATCTATATAAATAAAACAGAGTGTAAACTGTCCGTTTGTCTGTGTCTCGCGTAGCTCCGAAACGGGTGATCGTAGACCTACCAAATTTTGTACGGAAATTCTCCAAGACGGGTCTCGACACACCTCGAAGCGATTTTTTCGAAATTCGAATTAGAAAATGTTTTATTTTATGTTTTGTCCGATTTTTAGCGATTTTTCTTGCGTAATACATAATAACGCTGGTAATTGCACTCGCAAGAAAACGGCAGTTACATCATCGTATAGAGGAGAAAATTTTCTTTTAAAAACTGTTTGTTCGGACTGTGTAACATAATTTGCAGATTTTTGGGAATTTTTCAAATAAAATTAAATTTGACGCTGACTTTCGTAAAATATTTTTAAAACTGCTGCATCTTGAATTCTATCTGTCATAACTTTTTTATATTTCGGCAAAAGACGGAGCACACAATTAACCCACTTTTAAAAGAAGAACGGAGGAAAAATATAAATTAGGAGAATTTTTACGAATTTTTAAGTAAAGAAGGATTTTCATTTCCGTAGCACCTGCTTATCAATTTCGGTTTGATATCTTGCGGTTTGGTTGTCATGGATACAGTAACAATGATTAAAATTGCCAGTTGAAAAAAATAAATAAAAACGGGTCCCGCGAGCAGACGATTTCTTTGCTTGGCTCAATTTCCATTTATAAATACTGGATTTATTTGTGAGAAGAAAAATTAAACTGCATAATCTAGAAAAACAATTTTAAATCCTTTATAAATAGCGCAGTCTTATCTCTAATCTCTTTTCTTTTTGTAAAGGGTTGCAAGAGAGGGTGACGTATTTTTAAAATTAAAAAAATGTCCATTTCATGTAGTGTCTGAGGTATTTAACGCTAAAACGTGAACCTAAAAGACAGCATGTCTGAGGAAATAAGACATTTTGAAAGTGAGAAGTTCACTGCAAACGCTCCATTTTCACTTTTTTGATACCGAATGATGCTGACATAGTTTTTTTTTTTTTTTTTTTTTTTTTTTTTTTTGTGTCATTATATTGAAATGATCTCAGGTTATTACATATATGACGCAAATTTTAAGTCAAGAGTGAAATAATTTTGCTTTTCCTAGATTCCACATCACTGGAATTAATTCGAATTACACATGTGAGGAAATTTTTCGTTTCCTACCGTGCGAAGAACGGGCACGCAGCTAGTATATAATATTTTTAAACAAAGACATCAATGGTGAGGTTTAAATTTCTGAGAACTCGAATACGATCCATCCATGATTCTAAATATATGATGAGAAAAAGCTGAGTAAATGATGAGCAATTAAAATTAATAAAATAAACTTAAGGTTTACTTAGATTTCCAAACAAGAAAAAAAAACATAATAAATAAATAAATAAACATGTGTATACTTTTTTAAAATATACGGTAAGCATAATGATTTGATGGAAAGGAAAGTAAGTATGACTTGCCGCGCATTCAGTTAAAAAAGTTTTCCTCGCTTGAAAAAAAAAGGCCGTAAAAAGCTTGTATATTAATATTTATGACTTATTGAATTCAGTTAAACATTTGAACAAAAGAACTCAGCTTAATCAATTTTATGATAAAATTGAAGTTTTACCTTTAAGTGAGTTTTAAAATTTGTAGTAGTTTTGAATGATCCACTTATGATAGACCTTTTGGGTTGGCAAAGGTGACACTGCGCCTTAAAGTTCTCATTTGCATCTACAGATAAAATTTGAAAAACTTTTCCACTGGGAATTGCACGACTCGCAAATTCATCTAAACTAGAAGCTCGATCCATCTCGTAATATAACTTCAGAAATGCTGACTGGCTTATTTTTCTGTAACTTGGTAGCGCATTTAGAATTATTGATAAATTATTTTTCAGAAATGCAATGAATATTACTCAAACATGTTTTTATTCTTTTTTATATTCATTCACATTTGTGAATCAGTTATCAGCAATACAGAAAGCCTCCTAGACCAAATATCACTAAATTAATCTAACCAGGCGTGTGAGACTTTCCCCCTCCTTCCTGTTTAATATAACCTAAGCATCGCAAAAATTTTTAACACATCTTTAGTTACCATATATAGCACTAAAATAGTGCAGATGCAACAAAATTGTTTATGTCACGAACTGGGAAAAATTAATGACAGCAATTCTATTATTTTTGTTTGATTTTCCCAAACCAAGCTAATTTTGAGGTAAGATTAATTTAGCGTCAGAATGAAAAATGCATTTTCAGCATTTTGAAAATAGAAAATACACTGAAAATGTATTTTAAAATGCATTTTCAAAATACTTTACCTTTTCTAGTGAAAATACAAAATACAAATTTATTTTGAAAATAATATTTCAAATACATGTATTTGCGATACTGCCCAATTCTGATAATTGGGATTTATATGGGACTTTGAATGTTTTATATGGGGTTTTGATATGTTCCACGGGCCGGAGTTGCCCGTATATGATCTAAAGTGGGGAAGGACGTTTCTTTGATTTTGATGCATGCAGTACCACAACTGGAGAAGGTGCAAGTGGAGCATGTGCCCCGGCAGACTTCGTGCCGATTACAATCGACCGTAATCGGTGATTAAAATAATCTTTAAAAAATGCTATGACAAAATTGTATTATTATAGAATTCTTTTGATAGTTGATTTCTCTAACATCAAGATTACTGTTATTTTACTAAATTAACATTCACTAGTCACAATCTTTTTGGAAATTGTTGGTAATCGTAATCGTAATCCATATCATTTCCTGTAATCGATTACAGATGATCGTGTAATCGCACGAAGTCTGGCCCCGAGCACCGTGTTGAGGGGGTGGGGGGGGGCGCTAAAACTAAATTCTACCCCGAGTGCCTCGAAATTATCAAAAAAGGACATATACTCTGGTTGACATGACTGTTTTAATAATCCAACAAGAACATAATTTAGTATAATGGTAATACTACTCAGTGACTGATTAAGAAAAGTAGCATGAAACTAAACCAAAATAAGCATAAAAAGTAATGTTGTAAATTGCATGTGTACAGATCCTTAGTCCGCCCTGTCATGGCATACTTGTTCTCTGTAAATGATACGTTCGTTGTAAAATCTTGGAACTAACTAAAATGTATTTAGCATTTCTTTGTAGGTTTTACCAAAGGCCGATCCAGAAATCTTTTTTCCGGAGGGTCACAAAGTTTGAATACCAATTCAGAATTGCTTACAGAAGGTCAATCGTTATCAAAAAGCTCATTTTATGTGGTGTAAATATATTTAGGGAGCGCAGGGGCCCTGTCCTTAGATCCGCCCTTGATGGCCACAGTGAAATTTTCCAACTTGGATACCTCTTAAGTTAAATTCTTTTTTGTGGAACAGAATATAGCAAAGATATTTACGAATACCTCCATAAACTCGACACCTCTGTAAGTTGGACACTTTTGGGGGAATTGAAAGAAAAGTCCCAGACATACTCGTATCATAAGTACAATAAGCTTCACACTTTTAACACTTTCGCAACAACAATAAAGCACACTATGGAATTCACTCACACTTTCTAATTTCCTTATCTGTTTGGAGGATGTTTGCGTATTGAAAACTTCCCAATCTCAGGTAAATAAAGAGCTGCACCTGAAACCATATCATCCTGTATGTGTAATATCACTGTCCTTCCATTAATTAGTCTCCAGTTATTCGCGTTCCCTTTTCCTTTTTTAACCCGTGATCACTCATAATCAGTGTACACAAAGAAGAGGGACCCTAAACAGGAAAATGAATTCTAATAAAAAGAGCGTTAAGAATACATAAACACAAACAGTGCAAATTACACAGTATGTGGTACAGAAAACTTTCTTCTTCGCTGCGACCTTTCAACCCGAAGATATACCCCAAGGCGTTTCTTCGGCATTTACATGGGAGCTCTATGAGCATTAAAATCTATTCCACTTTCACGTTTAAGAGTGACTGACCCCGGAATGATTTTCTTTCTTTTTTTTTTTTTTTTTTTTTTAAATTTCAATCTTTTGTTCATCAAAGAAGATGATCGTGTTTGATTTTCCTCAATATGTGCGACCCACTTCTGGCCAGCGGCTGCCGAAAAAGAAAGTGCTGAAGAAAAAGAAGGGCTTGACCTAGGCATTGATCTTTAAGCCCGATGTGTTTCTGGGCAAAGGGGAGTTTTTAATTTCTTGTTTTAGACTTAAGTTTTTTGTTTTGTTCTTGTTGTTTCTCTCGGTGGTGGTGGTTTGAGGGTTTGGTTATAAATAGGAGGCAATATGGAGGCGCATTATTTGTTTTGAAGAACTTGGTCAGTTCTCAGTGAAAGGAAGAGATCCCATGGAAATGTTTAAGATGAAAGTAAGTAATGCAGAAGCACTTTTTCTGATATTGATTTGTTTCATATTCTCATTGATTTTATAGAAATTATATTTATACTGCTGTCTGCTCCGGCTTTTCAATTCTCGTTTGTTTTATGAGGCAGGCATTTTATCTTCTAGACCTGTACTTGAGGCCTTGAAGATGGCTTTTATTAAATTACAAAATTCTGTTGTTAAATTTCTTATATCTTATTTATATCAAATTTATTTAATTTATATCAACACTTAACGCTTCTAATGTTGATTAAATGATTTCTCTTTGAATTAAATAATTTTCTTTCCGATAATAGAGACTGAATTAGTAATTTAAGAAATAAAATAAAAAGTACTGCTTTTATATTTTCGAGGAAAATTGGGTTTTTTATTTGCAGTAATTAGGAAATCGGTACGTAAATTGTGTGCCCTCAATTGTGGACGCTGGGTCTAAAAGGTTGAATTATTATCCTTTCAGTCATCCAGAGGTCTTCATTTGTAGACTGTTTCGAACGCATTTGGAAAGAGTTAAGAAATAATGTTTACTAAAATGCCCTTCGAAATACCATCTTTGCGTCCAATTTGCAGTAATGTTTTAGCTACAGTTTGTGAAAAGTTGAATGATAATCATGCGGAAAGACTTCCAGTTGATTGCCAACATTCCAGCTATGTACTCATATGTAAATTTACAGAACGTACCGACACTTTTGGACTGTTGGGATACGGTTACTGTATTAGATGATGAACTTATGAAAGTATTCTGGTAGAAATACTTATTGTGGCCTTCTGGATACTGTTTCATCGAGCTATTCTAGCCATGAAGTCTTCTGGTGTCAACAGACATTTTTTGGTGTAAAAGAACTTTATGAATGTTAAAGACTGACCAAAGAGAAAGGTTTTATATTTCTGCATTAGTGTGCTTCCAACAGACCGTTTTAAATAGACCATTAAAAAAAAAGAGACTAATTTTTTACGAGTTTTATATTAAATTTTCTTTTACCGTGGAATTTATATAAAGAAGACAAATTAGCACACTGAAGCGTCTTCCATTTAACAAATGTGGTTTCATAGATGAATTATTATGAAGATTTAAAAAAAATGAAATATATTTAGTGTCTTAAACTTCAAATTATCGAACTGGGTGTTCGAATCTTAGTTGATATGGTTAATGGCTTTATTAATTTTATTGCTGTATCTTATACATAGTTATTAGTTGTGTCTAATGTTTCGCACCGAGTTAAAAATTTATTGGTTAGTACATATTCTACGTGTATACCGTTTCTATTGCAATGTTCACCCTCTCAAAAAAATATTCGAGTACAAGCGAAATTTATTGTTTTAGCTTTGGGAATAATTAATGAGTTTTGAGAAAAGCACAAATCGAGACAAAAACGTGAACATAAGCTAATTCATATTTTATGACAAATGATTCTTAATTTAAACCAGTTGTAAGAATTTTTACTTGAATACTTTTTTTAGAGGGCATATGTGTTAGAAAGAATCGGGATTGCGAAGTCATACAAAAATTTCGAGACTCTAAAATCAGCTGAGTCTTCGTCGTTATTAAGCAGAATTTCCTTTAGACTACAGTGCATTTTACTCTGATTGTGGCACCAGTTCCAGCCCTTCTAAAAATTCCAATTTTAAACTTTTAACAATAATTCAGGTTTATGATGCGTTATCTACGAGGTTCGTCCGGAAAGTAAATTTCCCACGACCAATGAAAAAACAAAACAAAATATTATTACCCGGAAAAATTTATTGCAAATGATGTAGCAATACTTCAGCTACTTCTCAACAGGAGAATAACCTCAGCTGTAACACTAGTCATACCATGGGATAAGGTTTTGTAGTCCAGCGGGATAGAGGTCTACCGCCTGAGAAAGGAACCAGCATGTCACAGCTTTTTGCAGTCTCCGTCAGTGGAACAGTGCTAAGGTCCAGAGGATCGCTTTGGCATACAAACTATCAAATAACTTCTTGGTATGCTGATGTTACAGATGAAGAGTGGTTGCGTGCAGCAGAGGATGTGCATGGTGTGACATTCTATGATCATGTTTCATTATTAAGACGTTGTGGTATGCCGTATCTTAAGCATGGAAGAAATGTGTGATCATACCAAAAATGGAAATAATGACGAAAAAGCAGAGGATAGTGTTCATGCCGATGAAGCTGAGCTTACACTAGTGCAAAGTTTGTCTGACGTAATAACGGCATTTGAAACTGAATTAACTTTTATATACAAATATGAAACTCTAGAAGAGGCCCATAACAAGTTTGTAAATCTTGAAAATTTGCTGTTTAATAATAATAATAATAATAATAATAATATAAAAAATGATGCGGACACCGTATGACTTCCTTGTATGTCTATTAAATCACAAGTATTTTCGGTGCACGTTATCTTTACTTATTATAAAAGAAGGTGTCTGTGTGTGGGTGTGTCTGTGTGTCGGCGGCGTTACGGACAAACGGCTACACCTAGAAACACAAAATTTGGTACTCGGGAAGATCTAAACATGAAGTTGTGCTCCTAGAAGCGATTTTTTCAAAATTCGACCTAGAATTTTTTTTTTAAATGTTTTATGCGATTTTTGGCATTTTTTCTCACCTAATTCGTAATAACGGAGGAAATAACGCTCGCAGCAAAACGGTATTTGTATCATCGGATAGAGGAGAAAATATTCTTTTAAAAACTGTTTGTTCGGACTGTGTAACATAATTTGCAGAATTTTGGGAATAAAATTAAATTCAACTTTTTCAAATAAAATTAAATTTGACGCTGACTTTCGTAAAATATTTTAAAAACTGCCGCATCTTGAATTCTATCCGTCATAACTTTTTTATATTTTGTCAAATGACGGAGCAAACATTTCGCCCTCTTTTAAAAGAAAAACCAGAGGAAAATACAAATTAGGAGATTTTTTACGAATTTTTAAGTAAAAAAGGATTTTCATTTCAATAGCAGCTGCTTAAAAATTTCGGTATGATATCTTGCGGTTTGATTGTCTTGGAGACAGTAACAATGATTAAAATTGCCAGTTGAAAAAAAAAATTACTTTAAAATAACTGAGTTTTCGCATGTGAAATGTGCGTCATTTTGATGTCACGAGTTTAAAATCCCTTTCGAAACTCAATCAGAATGACGGACTCACAAGCAAAACATACGCCACGCATGAAATAATTCTATATTTTATTTTACGTTGCCAGAAGAAGAATTGAATGCTGTTTTTTCACCAGTGAATTATCCAGCATTATTTTCAATTGAGATTTTAAACGGAACACGTTTTCGAATCGCTGGAAATATGTTCCGATCAAAGGCGGATCCAGGAGGAGGGCGCAGGGGGCGCGCGCCCCCACCGAGAAAAATGTCTTTACAGTAGATAAATGGGGCTTTCACCAATATTAAGTAGGCTTTACACTAGATAAAATGAGTATTCATGATTTGTGCCCCTTCCGAAAAAAGTTTCTGGATCCGCCCTTGGTTGCGATGTTAAACAAAACCTGATTATGACCCACAGAGGGCCCCGGGCATTGATGAATTTGCCCCCCCCCATTTATGAAATTTGTTTTATTTTTCATAAAATTTTGTTATAAAAAAAGAACAGCATTTGAAATTGGGGGCCATTTCGAGCCGGGGGCTCTGGGCAAAGTCCCGATTTGCTCGTGCGATAATACAGCCCTGCTGCTAAACACGCCAATCTGACAAGAATTATGAGTAAAAATTTATGGAGAGCTGATTTAGTGGCAACCATAAAGTGAAATGATTATCGTTTATGCTAATGCGTAAATTGCAAAGAATCACCAAAGAGTAAAAGACTACATTCGGTTAAAAGTTTTAGAGTTATGCAAAATACGTTATTACTTTTGGTGCCAAATTTGGCGATATTTCAGCATAACTCACCAAGATCGATGACAGCTGGCGAGATTTTGGGCATGGTCCAAATAATGACTGACTACAAATACAATATACTCAAGATGTCCGCATAGACCTTAATTCATTGAAACTTTTTTGGGTGGCCCTGTAAATAAACTATCCAGTAAACTGGAACCAAAAAGAAAGGTGCACAACTAGATGTTACAACAATCCTAAATATAAAATTTTAACACTCTACGACTAATAGTTTTTGAGAAATGCGAGTTACGTACATACGTATACGTACGTACAGACGTCAGTAAAAAAAATAGTCAAAATAGACTTGAAATTGGTCAAAATGGACTGCATAGATATACCGTTTAATATTGCATAAATAAACCGTTTCTTTAAATTAAGCATTAACGGTTGCAAAACGAAAATATATTTGTATTGGTATCAGTAAAAGATAGTATAAGTAATAGTTAGTAGATATGCTAAGGCAATATCGATCAAAGCACAATATACCGCTTAAAAAATATTTCATGAAGCTAAGTGTTCTATTCATTTTTCAACAGCCGTATTACATCACAGCTAACTAAACATTAAGCAATTCTAGGTCGCGTTAATATATCCGGCGGTAGTTTCAACAGAAAAGACTAACAAAACTTTCTTTTTTCTTGCAGATTCTGTTTTGTCACAAGTAGTTATGATCACATTTTAGGAAAATGTTCTCTTCTTGCCTTGCGAAGAGCGGCTACACAACTATTTAAATATAAAATAAAACGCTTCTCCCCATCATGTAGTATTTAAGGTATTAATGGCATAGCTTAAATCTAAAAAAGAGTATGATGTAGAAATGAGACATTTTGAAAATTAGGAATTTTCACTGCAAACCGTCACGCTTTTCTTTTCTAATCGCGAATGACACCAACAAAGTTTTTTGCGTCATAATATTAACAATGGTATCAGGTTAGTACTTATACTAACTTTACAAATAACTAATGAGTAACTTTACACCAAAAGTCAAATCATTTTGCTTATTTTTAGATACCAAATCACTTCAATCAATTCGAACTATACATGTAAGAAAAAGTTTTGTTCCCTACCGTGCGGAGAACGGGCACGCAGCTATTCTAAACATATTTTATTTGAAAGCGAAAAAAGCCTGCAATAATACCAACTTTTATTGATTTCTAACGAAATATTTGAGATATCGCGAAGCTGGGTTCAGTTTGAAAGATTTATTTTTGCCATTTAATTTGGCTATATTTCTCGAAATGCCACCAAGCTTCAGACAGTTTGCGAGATTTTGGGTATAGCCAAAATAGTGATAATCACAGACTTTTAATGAGTTGAAGGTATCTATAGCCCCTCGGATCCACATATGGGACTGTGAAACCCAAAACAAACTTCGTTCTATCCGGCCAGCCCTTACCCACTGGTCCACTCATCCATACCGCAAGCACGATGTCCTTCTGACTCGTCTTCGCATTGGACATACGCGAATTACACATAAGCACTTACTTCTGGGCGAACCTGCTCCGGAGTGCCCTCACTGTCATACTCAACTCACCACTCGTCATCTCTTAACGTCGTGCACTGCTTTTAATAGTTTTTACCAAATACTTTTTAACTGTTCTCATCCTAAACTTCACGATATTTTGGGTGAAACCCCACATCGAAATCTATTTGCTTTTCTTAGACGTATCAATATTTTTTATTCAGTGTAAAGTGTTCACTTCTGTCTGACTGGTATCTGGATGGGAGCCCCATCCAGATTTCCTCACTTTTTTTTTTATCTACTTTTAACCCTTTTGAATTCTACATTTCACCTTTTAGTCTTTTACATTTTAGTACACTTTAGTACATTTTTGAATTTTAGCTTTTACTAGGTTTTGTGTACCTTTTACCTAAATACATCATGACACGATTTTAACTCCTTGTCTGGCGCAGTATGTCCTTTCTGGACCTTGTGCCATTAAAAACCAACCAACCAACCAACCATCTATAGCCCCTGTAAATATATTACCCAGTCGATTGGAGTCAAAAAAGAGATGCACAATTAGATGTAACTAATAGTTCTAAATACGAAATCTCAACATTCTACGGTTAAAACTTTTAGAGTTATGCAAATACGTTATTACTTTTGGTGCCAAATTTGGCGATATTTCGGAAAAACTCGCCAAAATCGATGACAGTTGGCGAGATTTTGGGCATGGCCCAAATAATGACTGACTACAAATACAATATACTGAAGATGTCCATACACCTTAATTCATTGAAATTCTTTTGGGTGGCCCTGTAAATAAACTATCCACTCAACTGGAACCAAAAAAAAAGGTGCACAACTAGATGTTACAACAATTCTAAATATAAAATTTTAACACTCTACGACTAATAGTTTTTGAGATATGCGAGTTACGTACATACGTGTATACGTACGTACAGACGTCAGTAAAAAAAAAAAAAAAAAGTCAAAATAGACTTGAGATTGGTCAAAATGGACTGCATAGATAAGATCATAAATACATGCGTACGTTGAGACGTCTCTCAAAAACTCTTCAAAATCGATTTTTTCATCGAAATCTGCATACCTGAATTTTTTTACCATCCCTATATTTCTTTTTACTTCGCACCAAGAAAGTAAGAAGAATAAAAACCACATCATAAAATTACTGATTTTTCAAAATAAATATTACTTCATTTTCTACTGTTTTGGTTTATTTGCTTTCCAATACTAATTTGCTAATTTACTAATTTACTAATTTACTAATTTGCTAATTTGCTAATACTAATTTACTAATTTGCTACCAAACTACAATTTGGTAGCAAATTAGTATTTTTGGTGCACTGTATACATTGAGTATAATAATACAGAAGCTTTTTTTTTTTTACGCACCATGAAAAATGGTGGGTTGAGGTTCTTCAGAATCAGTCATGGCAATGGTTGATGAATACTCTCCAACACAAGCTGCGCATGTAATACGCATGTAAAGCATGGCTAACTTGTTCGATACCATTTTTTTTTTTTTTAAAGATGTGACTGGAAGAATCTGAAACGATGGTAGTAATTAGGTTAAAGCAAGTAAGACATTAAAATATTCATCTTTATTAGTTGCCACTATATCCTAATTCTCAAAAGGGCACGTAGTATAATGGATAGTAATAGCATAAGTGAATTTAGCAATTTGCGTATGCTTGAGGAACATAAAAGACGGACAGGGAGACAGACAAATCGACATCATGAATACTTTTAAGGTAAGGTCGGAAGGTATTAAAATATTAACAGCAACTTCTGCTCTTATTGAAAAAAATATGTCATTCAAACTTTGGTTACGTCGTATCTGCTTCCAACCGTGCAACCCTCACTTGGCAAGCGTTTCTGGATTCAACAGTTAGTCTCGTGGGCTGTTTGATCGTTTTAGAAGAAAACTCGGCACAGAGAGCTCTGAAAATTTAGATTATAGAGAAGAATTTTTACTCCACCAGGCTAATAATCAAAAACAACCTACTAGCAACACGTGGGTTGCTGTACGATTTCAAAATGCCAGTTTCCTTTTTCTCTACATTCACTTGATGTGAAAACGAAAGAAGATAAATATACATTCTGGGATGATCAACACGACGTAACATTAAAGAAAATTTTGAAGAAAGTTATCGTTGGAGAAAGACAAAAAATTACCCAGAAGTATCACAAACATCTACATTGGTCTAAGGATTTAGCTGGAGTTTTAAAACGTAAAAGCCACTAAAACTCAAAGGTACACGACAGCTATTTTTGAAATTATTTTTCTTCTGTATTCGAACTCATTTTTTGGTGGATTTCTAAGATGCTGTTTGGTATATTTTTGAAATTTTGCTTGAAATGTAATGAATTCACCACTTAATAAAATTGATACATCTGTACAATTGTACTCATTCCTGATAATGAATATTAATGTTTTTTCTGTATGCTGATATTTTCTCCTAAGTGTGTCGCAAGAACCTTTTCTTTGCTTATTTTTTTAAATTTTACTTGAAATGTATTGAATTCGACATTTATTAGCATAAACAAAATTGACATCAGTGCAATTGTACACTTTTTCTAACGAATCCAAAACTAAATTCGATCACATAAAGAATGAAATAATATGAAACTTCATATTTACTTTATACAAGGTGATTATTATTGAACTTCCCCAATAAACGACATTCTAGCTGACTGTCACCGAACTTGGCAATTATGGAGTGTATACGAAATGCAGTCAAGAAAGATTTTTAAAAAGTTTCGTTAAAAAACCATCCCCTTGCTTTGGATGGTGAATTTAGTTCAAAAAATTATTGAGATTAGTTTGTGAGTGCACACAAACTATTGTGTGTTGCTTCTACATTTCTAATTAACCATTTCCAATGTTAAATTTGCTGTTTTTTCATGAAAAGTGCCACCTAGTAGATTTTTAAAACTATTTTTAAGTTCTTTGAGTGCAACTCGTGTATTGGTTATTCATCAAATTTGGTTACAATCCGTCACTAGGGCCTTATTATCGCACGGGCCAATCGGGACATTGCCCAGGGTTTCCAATTTCAAATGCTGTTCCGAAATATTCTTTTTTATATCAACATTTTATGAAAAATAAAACAGATTTCATAGATGAGGACCCCCAGATTCACCAATGCTTGGGGCCACTGTTGGTCATAATCAGGTCCTGTGGAATAGAACCCTGTTTATAGTAGAAGCTTAATTATAACCACTCTTATTCAAATGTACATTATTATTTACATCCAGAATGATAAAAAAAAATGGAGCCCTTCGGAATCACCCAGAGAGAATCCAGAAGCGTGAACTTTGCAAAACTCTTGCGGGGGCTCTAAAAGATAGGTTTTAAACGGCGGGAGGGGGGGATAAGGTATGTACTTTTAGAAAAATCTCCGTAGATGATATTACCTGCAATAGCTTTACATTTTTAATACACAAATGGAAACAAAAACTTTTACAAAAAATAAATTAATGTTTTTTTTTGTAATTTAAATGAATTACTATTTGTAGCCGGACATCATCATATGACACAACAGCGAAAAGATGGGATCGTGTTGCAGAAATCTCATAAAAGAACCTTCCTCTGAAGAAAACTGTTGCAATTTTATCCACGAAATTCAAATAATTTTTTTTCTATAAAATTTGTTTATGCTCCACGTCTATGTGATTTTTTATGTGGGTACCTGAGCCCCGGAGCACCCATATAGTCGGTGTCACTGAGAGAAGTCCTCTGGCGATGAAAATCAAACCTGGCGATCTCACTGAATCGGCGATCAATGAATCTGGCGATCTCACCAACTTTGTTGTGGCTGAATGTGCGTTAATGTTTTTGCTACACGACACGCAAGCATTTTCTCGCAACTATGTCCATAAGTACCTACTCTTGATTTTTTTTTTTTTTTTTTTTTTTTTAAGGGGGTGGGAGGCTCTATAGTATAATCAAACCTTGTGACCACTCCTTTCTGCTCAGATTTTCCTATTGCCTTCGTCTAATGTACTCAACCCAGGAAAAAAGGGTATTAGAAACATCATTTTTAATTATATTTAATAGCTTCAAAATATAAAAATTCCGTTGGAAAATCAAAGTCGAAGTTCCAGTTCCATCCATTACAATCATTCTAAAACTTGAATTTAATACTTTTCTTTTCTTTTCTTTTATGGTGAAAATCGGGTATTGTATAATTTCAATGGGAAATACCAATGTATTTCAATGGGATTAAGAGAGCCCAAAGCTGTCATGCAAAGGGAGGGGGGGAACCTGTCGCCAAGATGTAGTCTCGTTAAAATGCACTATACAGGCCTATGGGGATTTGTTTGTTTGTAGATATACAGCCAATTATCTGTGCTAGCGGTCTAGGCTTAATGGGGGGTGCCCTCCGGGGGAGTCTTTATAAGGGGTCCTAACCCGTATTTACGCAAAAGTTTTGTAGAAAACCACGGAAAACTCCGAACGGTTAGGTCGACGCGCGCTACCTGAGTTTGAACCAGACACTTTCCACCTCCCAGATAAGTTATTGTTGTTGTGAGTGGTGTAGGGTGCCCTCCGTGTGTGTGTGGGGGGTCTTCTTAAGTTTCGGAGGAAACCACGGAAAATTCCAAACGGTTAGGTTGGCGAACGCGATCTGGTTTTGAACCAGGCACCTTCCGTCTCCCAGTTCAGTGAAATGTGAAATGTGGAGTTACGGCCAATTATCTGCGCGATGGATCTAAGTCGAAGGGGGGATTGCCCTCCGTGGGGGGACTTTCTAAGGAATCCTAGCCCGTATTTACGCGATTGTGATTGTGTGATTATGGCAACGGTACACTAAGGCGATCTGCCAAGGGTGGGGGGGTGCCTTGTTAGGAGGACTTCCTAAGGGGTTCTAACGCGTATTCACGTTACATCTCGAGAAAGCCTACCAAAACTCCAGACAGTTAGATCGACAGCCGCGCGTGTGCACCCGACACTTCGGCCGTCTACCATTTTCAGTGAAATATCCACTGTGCCACGGTGAGGTCCGTATTTACGCGAAGTTTCGGAGAAAACCACGGAAAATTCCGAACGGTTACGCCGACGGACGCGACCTGGTCTTGAACCAGGCACGTCTCCCAGTTTAGAGCGCAAAAGAGCTCGGCCACTGGTGGGGGTGTCTCTCAGTTCAGAGCGCTATGCGATTGGCCATTGTGAAGCTGGTCTTTCTGGAAGCATTCCACGACCCGTACTGAGAATCAGCAATGGGCTTGTACAGGGAATAGCTACTGCCAATCGTGGATACAGAAATTTCTTAGGTTTGGGGATAATGAAGAAAAGGATGACATGGCTTAAGCAACACGTCACTCTAAGGTGGAGGTAGCTAACTTTTTGCTTATCATGCGCCATTTTTTTTCATATATTAGTTCAGATGCTCCACACAACTGAAGCGCCGTTTTTACTTCCTTACGTTCCCACACGCAGAGTCGTAAAATACGAATACGAGTAGGTTTTAGTTCAGTTGAGGTAAAGTAACAACTTGTGAACATGAGATTGAGACTGGTTTTCTGAGTAAGAGGATTGTACAATCAATTTTTCGGATATTCGGGAGGGAATGACAGGGAATCATAGATGAATCGAATTGGATGACAATGTATTTTGTAGTGAACTTGCTAAATTTTTGACAGAGAACACACTTATATAAACCTCTCGAACAAACAGTCGTTTTTGTGAGAAGTTGCCTTGACACGTAACGGCTTCATGGTTGTGTGATCTCGAAAAATTACCAAGCCTAGGACATCCGAATAGTTTTGAGGTTTTAATAATTTATTTTTATCTACATCGAAATTTTATACTGAATCAAAATTATCTTGCACATTGTTTATTTATCCGTTGATCTTTATAAAAGATGTACTCAGATTATCCATTATCGAGAGTAAAAGACCTTTTTCTTGGAACACCAGGATTTTTTTATTTGTATTCCTGAAAAATTGAACAAACTGTTTTTTAAGAATACTTGTAATTCACTTTATCTTGGAAGAGAACTTTCCCATTAACTCTAGAGATGGCAGCACCAGCTATGAAATAAGAGTTAAATATATATCTACTAGATGGCAGCACCAACCTTGAAACAAGCAATTAAATTGCATATACTAGATGGCAGCACTACAGATTTTTTTTAATCTATTCTCTTAAGACCCGAACTTATTTATATTAAAAAAAGTATTTTCCTGAGCTTTATTGTGCCTTCGCAGATCACAGAATAAAACATATTCTTGAAAATGATACTTTAGAAAGCTAGTATTAGGAGACTTTTAACAAGTTTTTAATGGCAAACAAGCTGTGCCTAAACAGAGGATTCACAGCTACATTTTAAAGCAAGAACTTCACAGATAATATTCTGTTTTCTTTCAAGAAAAACTGCCACATTCATTTTTTTATGTCTGCCTTCTTAGAGTACGAATTTCAAAATGTCCCGAAATTGATTTTTAAGTATTTGTGAGTGTTTTATTTTACAGCAAAAATTTTATGGACGTTTTTCTGCAGTAGGTTGAGAATTTTGGAAACTGCTGTCTTCTCTATTACCTACATTAATGAAATTATATATGCGAAATTCGTGTAATTCGCTTATATAATTTCAGTAGTTTTGAATAGTCAACCTGATACTTTTGTGCAGTTTTGAAAGTTAGACAAAACAAGTAATATCTAAATAAAACCAGCTCAAAGCTGTTTTGTGAGGTGAAGAGCTTTGACTGACGAAGACTGAATAAATTTTCAGTCAAAACGGTCGTATCTTGTTATAAGTATCTTTTTATGTGTGTTTTTTCACAAAATTTTAATTTATTTTCTGTCGGTCATTGGTTTCTTTTAAAAGCAAACTCATTCATTTTTTCTGAAAGTAAAATGAAAATCTCATAAAATGTTATCATAGATTTTATGAGGCAAGTAAGAGAGTTCCACACCTGCGTAAGTGGACCTCAGGGCTGAAGAGCTTAGGTAGAACTTCTCAAATCTGGAATCGACGAGACTTTAGCGATTTCGAATTACAAAAATTTCTGAATTGCAGATGAGTTTAGTATCTGGAGTATAGTTGTTTGAATTATAAAATATTGTAATAATTAGATGTAGTTGTTGAAAAAAGGGGGGAAATATTAAAAAATAAAACACATTTATTGAGGTATTACACACAGCAGAAAGGAGTTATGTACTGGCATTTTTTGCAAATGGTATAACTGGTAAATTATTACTATTATTTTAAGGGTGAATTTCGACTGGATTACAGAAATTCGGCAGTTTAGAAGTTCGAATTTGAAGAAAAGTTTTACTATAGTAAATTCGTGCACAAAATGTATATATAATCTTGTTTAAATTGCAAACAATGTAAATAATAATAATAATATATTAAAAAAAGAAACGATGATTTAGTATAAACTGCAGTATAACCAACAATTACAGTAAATTTTAGGACTTTAATTAATTAATTTACTTTTTATGTCCAGTTTAAGACTGTAGTTCAAAGAAACAAAACCAACTGTGCTGTCCCTTTATACAAATTAAAATAAACTAACTGTGACAGAGACTCGAAGAAATTCAAGATGTTTCTTCATACGCTGCACTACCTACTGAGATAAATACACACACACACACAAAAAAAACCTCTGACTTTAATAACACTTTCAAAAAAAAAAAAAAAAAAAAAAAAACATAAACGTGGAATTGTGAGGCAATACTTTCCAAAAGTGATACATTTTAGAAAATTTTTGATTTTTAAGAATTTTTTTTTCTTGCAGTATCATTTTTTTTTCTTCCCCAAATGGCGGGCCCTAACTATGCCTTGGCCGCTACTAAGGCCGGAGTTGTTGGCCACTTTATTATGGGGGCACCTAGTAGGTGGGCCAATGTTGCCCCCTATGAAGGGACGGACACAATGACATCCACGCCCAGTTGGGGATCAACCGCCTGGAGTTGAACCAGAAATCGTAGTACGGTGCTTTACCCACCATACAATCCGGTCGGCCTCTTGATGTATCAACTGATACAAATTTTTACTCATTTTTACAGTGTATAGTAGAACAGCTTTTGACAAAAAATTGAACACTGAAAATTTTCTAGACCTTAACATAATGAGCTTATTTGTATTTACGTACCAAAATTAGATGATTTTTTTTTTCCAAACTAGAGTACTTAAAGTCTTTCAGCAATAGAAATAGGATAACAATACTTGTGTCTAGGCCTACCACCGTTCCTTTACATTGTGTGAATTCTACGTTATGTTATTTGCGCAATCCATAACTCAGATGTCAATTTTAAACGGTTTTGGATAGATGGACAGCCGAAAATTTCATTATCTACGTCCTACAGTCGTCAAGGTAGTGTAGTAGTTAGCCATCACATCTTGGGTCCGGGTTCGTTTCTCAGCTTGGGTTTGGGCGTTCATGCGTCCTTTTGTAGGGAGTAACGTGTTGGTCGCCTACTGGATGCTCCCATAATAAAATGACCAACACTCGGGGGTTCAATAATGGTGAATTCCTATTGGCAAATTTCCGCAACCCCTCCCCCCCCAGAAAAAAACCCTACAAAAAGCTTGATTGAAAACCTATCGCATTGTATATAGATATATAAAAAGCAAAATATTGCTAAATATGTAAAATATAGTTCTCCTGTCAATAGTCAATTTCATACTCAAATAGACTTTATAAAGCAGTATTTCATAATTACTTATGTAGATAAATCATCCAATAACTATGCTTTTATTTGTAAACAGTTATATCATAGCTTGTTAGCCTCTACAATTGTAAATAACAGTATCTATTCCTCTACTAATTTGTCTACTGTAGTTTGTAACGAAAAAATTCTGGCTTTCTATAAACTTCTCAACCTACAATATAATAATCTAAACTATCCTTATATTGTACTAATCCCTAAATTTCATAAATCGCCTTTAAAGTTTCGAACTGTTACAATAGGATGTAATACATATAGCAATGTAGCAAGTAAACTTCTATTAAAGATACTGTCTGTTATGCATGAGTATTATATAAAACGTAATGATTACTCTATAGGAAATAGTTATGATCTACGCAATACAATATGTACTATTAGTAATATTACCTCTTTATATACCTATGATTTTAAAGATCTATTTAACAATATTCCTCTTGACGACCTTTACAATGTAATTAATGAATTATTTGAAACTTGTGTTAACAATATTAAGCTCCCTTCCGATGTTGATGTAACTTATTTCAGTTGTCTATCTAAATTTATTATCTGTAATAATTTTATTCTACATAACAATAAAATATATCTACAAAATCATGGTATACCACAAGGTGGTTCAGTTACCTTGCTGATCTTTACTTATATTACTATGAAAAAGAATATACTAATACACACATCATTCTTAAACGATATATAGATGATATCTTACTTGTAAACACTACTAATAATGATAACATTATCTTCCCCATAAAATATCCATCTGCTCTGGAATTAATTAAAAATGATATGCTTAACAATTCTGTTAGTTTTCTAGATCTAAGTATCTCCATCACTCCTAGAAATAGCCTTAGTTTCAATATCTATGATAAGCGTAAAGATTTTAGCTTTAAAGTAAATAGCTTTACTCATTTTTCCTCCTGCTTACATAAATCTGTATTTCGCAATATCATCTATAATCACTGCTGTAGAATCAAGTTTCTATGTTCTGATGATTTTAAAGTCTCCAATTTTAAATCTCTAATTCTGTCAGCTAGACAATACAACTATCCCACTAAGTTCCTAAAATCTATTATATACAATTCTTGATAATGATGTGTCTAAAGTCTTTGTTAATTTACTGGAGGTTGGGTGGGGTTTTGGTTTTAAGGTTGTAATTAGATGGTTGGGTCGGGCGAAGGAAGTTTTTCTCATTAAAAAAAAAAGTAATATGTTTAAAAACAAAATGGATGTGTATATGCATGCATATATATATCTGGAGGGATTAAAAAAAAAAAATTGGGGTTCCTATATTGTGATTATTCTGTCCTAAACATTATTTTTTATTTTTTTCTTATTTACTAGATTAATCTTCTGTCATACAATAACTTATTATACATACTTTGTCAATAATAATAATCATTATATTTTTTAAACAATATGTTATATTTAATTTTGCTATACTATTTATTTTATTCAATCATTTTAATTTATTATTATTCAATATATATTTATCATATTAATATACCTGGATATTCTTAAAATTTAATAATATTACCTTTTAGTATTTGGCAACTCCTATACTTTCTTCTTTCCACTTTTACACTTTTATTTAGTGGCAACACCATTTTTTCACTTTTTACAATTCTTAGCATTGGCAACACATATCAATTGTTCAAATGAAATTTCCATGTGCTCAAGGTCTGGTATGTAAAATTATAATTCCTATTTCTAATTTTTGTTATCTTTTTGATTTCTTCTTTCCTTTATATAGTAGGGTAGGGCCCAGATGTGTGGAGTTAATATCTCTTCTGATATGCCACACAACCGAAACCCTACTATTTGGTTTGCTGTAAATTATAATCCACTGTTTGTGGCCCCTGACGATGGTGACAGTGGTTATAATTTCCGTTCCATTATATTATCACAATAATTCTTGCACTTTATTTGGCTTCAAAATCTGGTTTCTAATTCTTCCTAATAGCTGTTATATTTTTATGCGAGATATGTCTTATTTGTAGTATGTTTTGTGTTTTACTTGTTAGTTATATATATATATATATCTATATAAATAAAATTAGACTTTTGTCTGTACATTTCTTGGAATTCAAAAATTTTGCGATTTCTATCCGTTTCAAGCACCCGGGAATCCGATGCGACCCTCAAAATAAAGTTTGTCTGTCTGTCATTCTGTCATTCTGTCCGTGACGCTTTTTTTGTTTAAGCATCACGTAAAAACGACTGACGCGAATGATATGAAATTGGGTGTCATGATAGGTGGTCACTCAACTTAAAACATAGGCGTCGAATTTTTAAAAAATCTTGATTGGATTTTGAGATTTTGTGAAAATCGTTTCAAACTGCGTAAATTTGTGTTCAAGCATCACGCAAAAACGACTGAAGCGAATGATATGAAATTGGGTGTCATGATAGGTAGTCACTCAACTTAAAACATAGGCGTCCAATTTTTAAAAAATCCTGATTGGATTTTGAGATTTTGCGAAAATCCTTTCAAACTGCGTAAATTTGTGTTCAAGCATCACGTAAAAACGACTGAAGCGAATGATATGAAATTGAGTGACATGATAGGTGGTCACTCAACTTAAAACATAGGAGTCGAACTTTAAAAAAATCTTGATGGATTTTGAAATTTTTGGAAAATCATTTCAAACTGCGTAAATTTGTGTTCGTACATCACGTAATAACTGCAAAGGTGAAAAAATGATATTTGGTGACATGATAGGTGGTCACTCAACTTAAAACATAGGCGTCCAATTTTTAAAAAATCCTGATTGGATTTTGAGATTTTGCGAAAAAACTTTCAAACTGCGTAAATTTGTGTTCAAGCATCACGTAAAAACGACTGAAGCGAATGATATGAAATTGGGTGTCATGATAGGTGGTCACTCAACTTAAAACATAGGCGTCAATTTAAAAAATCTTGATTGATTTTGAGATTTTGCGAAAATCGTTTCAAACTGCGTAAATTTGTGTTCAAGCATCACGTAAAAACGACTGAAGCGAATGATATGAAATTGGGTGTCATGATAGGTGGTCACTCAACTTAAAACATAGGCGTCCAATTTAAAAAAAATCTTGATTGGATTTTCCGATTTTGCGAAAATCGTTTCAAACTGCGTAAATTTGTGCTCAAGTATCACGCAAAAACGACTGAAGCGAATGATATGAAATTGGGTGTCATGATAGGTGGTCACTCAACTTAAACTATAAGCATCTAATTAAAAAAAATCGATCAGATTTCGAGATTTTGTGAAAATCGTTTAAAACTGAGTGAATCTTTGTTCCCGCATTACGTAATAACGACTAAAGCGAATGATATGAAATTGGGTCACACGATAGATGGTTGCTCAACATAAACTATAGGAGTCCAATTTTTTAAACATTTTTATTAGATTTTGAGATTTTGTGAAAATTCTCTCAAAATGCGTTTATATTTCTTCAAACATCACGTAATAACGACTAATACGAATGATACGAAATTGAGTGATAGGATAGGTAGTTGCTAATCTTAATTTATAGGCGTTGAATTTTTAAAATATTTTGATTACATTTTGAGATTTTGCGAAAATCGTTTTAAAATGCTGAAAATTTGTTCCAGCATTACGAAATAAAGACTGCAGGGAATGAAACGAATTTGGGTGGCATGATAGGTTGTCACTCAACTTAAATTCTATTCTTCCATTTTTTCAAAAATGTCGATTAAATTTTTAGATTTTGCGAAAATTATTTCAATATGCGTAAATATTCGTTCGCGCATCCCATTTACGACTAATGAAATGATATTACTTAGTTACTCTCTAACCTGTAATATTTTAACAATACATAAAAATTATAACTTCGCTTTCTTTACTTTGGCAACATACTACATCCATTCTGTGTACTCATACAATGCTGACGAAAGATCTTGCTTTTTTGGAAATTTGCATTCACTAACCCGTCGAGGACGGGTACTTCAGCTAGTATATATATATATTCCTTAAGGCGATTTTTCTTTGATTTTAGTCCATTTCTATTTCCTTAATCCATTTTTTTTTCTTATTTAAAAAAGCATTTTTATATACTATTTATTATCTACTTTTCGGCTATGCATTTTCGATTATATTCGATTATTCTTGAGCATCATTCAATTCTACTTCATTCAGCAGCGAAAGCAAGTGGAAGAAAGAATGTTGCACCGAAAACTAAAAATTAATTCTTAACCAATTTTTTTTTTCAATTCGTTTCTGATGTAATTGTTCAAATTCCCAATCCTCCGTTCTTCTCCATTGATACCGACAACGAAAATGCACTTATTAAGGCTAAATGCGCCATCTTTCAAGGTTGTCCTGAAAATAAATAAATAACACAAGAATATGCTAATCCTTTCTCTAACTATGCATTCTTTAATAACACTTCTGCTCCGAAGAGGATGCATGGGTATGTTGACTGTGAGATATAATAACAGCACTATTCCAAATTCATCTCCCTCTCTAAACACTGCTGTTAGCTTGCTTAAGTAGCGTCTCTGACCCTGAAAAAAGTACTTTTCTCCATGCGGAAACCTACTGAACCATTTTTTCTCGCACTCTCCAAAGAGAAGAAAGAAGAAAAAAAGAGTTCCGATATTTTCTCCCCGGTCGATAATGACAGGGAATTTTCTAGAAATCCCATCTTATAAATATTGTAATTTTACGTTTCTTCGCCTTCTTAAAAAGCGCATCATTGCGCCGGATTAATAGACGGCAGAGAAAACCTGCTTTTTTTTCTTCGTTCAGCTGAATTATACGGTTGTATGGAATTATTTCACGACGGCGGAACGATATGTGTCCGTTTGAAATGGCAGAATTTCATATTTATGATGGATGTTTTCCATGAGAATGTCTTTTTATAGTTTGAGCTCTTTTTATGAATGTTTTTCCAGGCCATATTCTTGTTCGTATTTTGTCACTGGCGGAACTTGGATTATGTTCTCATGGTTCAAGACACCGCCTTCTTGCTTAATAATTATAACTGTTTTCGAATCATGTTTTGCGGTCGCAAGCGCTCAATATGTTTTTAAGTTCCAAGAATCATTTTTATTTCACTTTGAGGGAAAATTACAGCCATTGTATTTAAGAAATACTAATCGGGGTCCTTGTGTGGAGGGGATGTGGGGACACTCTCCCTGTTCCTCATTTGTTCCACTTTCCAAAATTCTAAACCTAGTTGGCAATTAAGTTTTTAGCAAAATGTAAATCACTTCTTATTTTTTGTAGAATCTAACTTAATAGCAAAACTGCAACATAATAAGAAATATCATTAAGCTTTTTTTTTTTCCTCAGAAAAAAAGATATTTTCTCCAATTGTAGAAAATTATAAAGATTTATAAAGCTAGCTTTGAAACTTGTAAAACTTCATTTCCTCTCAATCAAAAACTGGCAGATTTGACAGAATTACAAACTTAGTTGCAAAATTTTAAAACAAAAACTATAGTATGTTTTCTCTTCTTAAAATTAAATCCTAAAAAATTAAACAAACTCGGTTGGAAATTTTTTAAAAATGAGTTGGTAAAAATCGATATTTGACTTCGTAGTTTAAGAATCTCCTTCCCTCCCATTCCTCTTCGCCTAAAAAAGTCTTAGTACTGGCTCTGGTATTAATTATCTAAGTGGGAAAATTTAAACCAATTTCTAGCAGGGTGGTAACTTTAATTTCAAGTTAGAGGTTTCCAAGGTAAAATTCTGGATATTATTAACTTCAGCCTTCTTGTCGTTGTCTACTTAAAGTATTTTCACTTAGGAAAAAAAAATGTGAAGTTTATCCATGGCAACATCGATGGTTAAATTAAAATCTAGGTCCTGTCAATTTCAAACATCTAAAGAGCTGTCATTATCAATTTAGCGTGTTCTCACTTAGAAAAAAAACCCAAATGTCTTAGACAAGTTTATAACCAAGTTTATTCATAGCAATACACCGATGGTTTTCATTTGCAAGATCTACCTGAGAATCATACGCCGTTTTATTATACTCAAAATAGATTAAAAAAAATGCTGTTGGTTGGTGGTGGTCCTGAAATGAGCAGAAGTATTTGGACCATTAGTAAAAATATGTTTAGATTACTTAGAAATTTATCGTAAAATAATGATTCTTGTTCGTAAAAAATTTGGCACCTGAAGCTGTTAAGAAATACTATTTGAAAGCAAGTGAAAAGGAACTTAATTTGAAAGGGCCGCCTTGGTATTAATTTACAATTTATATAAAATGCGCTTCATTATGAATAGTTAATGCATTAATGAAACAGATAAAGTATACGCCTCCCCCCCCCCTTCTTTCTTTTTAAAAGCAGATTTATAACGGTATCAACCTCTGAAGAATATTTGCTCTTAGTCTGTCATTAACTGGAAACACAGTAACGAAGTTTAGCGTAATAATTTTATAGTAAGTGAAAACAAATAAATAAATAGAAATAAAAAAAATTAGAAAGCGGATTATGATACAGTGGTGTATGGGATGCGAATTCTTTTCCTTTCATTACCGAGCACGTAAGTCAAAATACTCGTATGTAGAACCAATTTCCCGCCATTGAAATAACTAAATAAAGTTAGTCTTAACCAGGCATAAATAAACCTTTCCAATTTTTATATAATGACGTATTTATTTTGAATGCGTTATAGATACAAATTTTAAGAAATGCATTTAGATACCGTGAAAAAGAAAATCCAAAACATGTGTTGGCAAAACTACGCAGTAGTAAAATTTTCTTTCATATCATAATTGTTTAACAGTTTAAATTCACATTTTCTTCTCGCAGATCGCTTGTGTTTCATTGTGCATGTATTGCTCATGATAGCTTTGTCAAATTATTTCATTTTTTAGCGGATTTGTTCTTTAGTGGCCATGTCAAAGAACTTTAAATGTTATACCTTAAATGTCATTCTTTAAATGAACAGTAAGTTTTTATAAAAGTCTATATACTGTACATATTATATTTTGCTTGAAATGGATTCAAGCCTCTATAAACTGACATGGACCGTAATGTATTGGAATTCTTTTGAGTAATCCCGTAGAAGAATAATAAAGACTACATACACTATTTTCAAATGAGAGCATTATTTTGTAATCCTTAATAACATATATCAATTTTGTTTTTATGAAATAGACAATCTCTACATTCTATGGGCACACTCTCTTTAAAAAAAGAGTGTAATGTAATGAAATTCTTTAGGTGCTCCTGTAAAAAAAAACTATGGATACTACATAAACCATTTTCAATAGAGTAGATGGTACGTACAGAGGAATAATATATGTAAATTTCTTAGTAATAGCTCCTTAGTAATAGACTTTTCCGATTGTCCGAGCACGGATGCACAGAGACACAAACCGAAGTTATAAACGCTTTTTAACTTTGTTGGAAACAATTAAAACCTTGGGTACATTTGACGACTGCTTTGCGTTATGTATTTGCTTTCCCTAGCCTAAGTAATAGATGAGTACGTTTCTTCATTCTAACTAGGGCAAAATTAACCTTTAAATGCACGATTTTTAAAAAATGGGCTGAAAATAAAATTGAAACTTCACTTAGGCTTACTGATGCTAGGAAAAGTATTTTCAAAAAATTTCATCTTGTAGTTTACCAGAAAAATTATGAAAATAAGTCCAAATTCGAAAACGTAAGAACGCCCGCCTTAGCTCTCACAAAACAAAAGAACGTAATATAGCCTAATTCTACTTAATCCTAATACTACCATTTTCAACAGTTTTATATTTATTTTCATTTAGGAATAAAAATTAGAAGCAATCTCAAGAATTCGGGCAAAAAGTTGTTCAGCGAAGCGGATGCAAACGCTATGAATTCATGCTTGTTTGTTCAAAAAATAATGTTGCCACACTTTTTAAAAGACTAAAAATTATTTCCATAACGGTTTTATATTTATTTTAAATGTATACTTTAGATAAAACTACAAAATTTTCTTTTTATTAGGGAAAGATGATATTGTAGCCCAGTGGCGCACACAAGGGGGGGGGTCCAGGGGGTCTGGACCCCCCCATCGGCTTTGTTTTTTTTTTTCGATTGATTATTACCCTACCCTATATCTATAGTAAATAAAATGATTCCAAAAAAAGGTAGCAATAGTTTCAGTTCTAATAAATAAAAAAAGAAATTTTTTTCTCGTTTTCCTCAACTTTTCAAAAACGAACTGAAAGCGAACATAAAACACCATCTTGTTCTCAAAACTATACAACTATTATTTTGTTTCCTATTGTATTGTGTAGTGTCTTCTTAGGGAACTGGATGGGACGAGTTTTGATGAATTCCATCTAATGAAGAGGAGTTCTTTCATCACTGATTTTTGTCAATCTGGATCCCTAACAGTTGGACCCCTCCAAACCGTAAAAGTTGGACCCCCCCCAAACTGTAAAAGTTGGACCCCCCACAGCCAAAAATCCTGTGTACGCGCCTGTTGTAGCCAATTGGCTACAGTATGCATTTAATGGTTAAACATGCTCATTCTTGTCCATGCCAAGAGTTACATGTAACAGCTGTAACGGGACGTTTCTTCCAGTTAGTGCTGCAAATTTAGCCACTTTGCGGCTAGATCAGGTCATGATATCTGTTGCAAATGGGGGTTTAAAATGATAAAATAGCTGCATTTACATGCTTTTTTGATAAAGAATATGTCCTCCCTTGTCTTTTATAATGTTTTCCAACACATTTTGTCATTGAGTCAATAATTTTTGTTGCAGTTTTCTGATGTTTGCTGGTCTTGAAACTATGTCTGAATTTCTCAATTACAGCCTCAATTAGATTTGTTTTATTATTTTGGTTCACATCAAATTGCACAGTACTGCGGTGCGTAAAGCTAAGCCTAAAGCGAAATGGTTAACTTGCTTTTGCTATGCTTCTAATTCTAATCTTAATATTGTTTTGGTTCCGATCATAAATCTAAAATACTAAACGTATAAATAACACCGGTCAACAACAACAACAAAAAAAAAAAAAAAAAAAAAAAAAAAAAAAAAAAAAAGAAGGGGGGAGGGTTCTGTTCTCATGCTTAAATTCTGATTCTAGACATTGAAAAACACATGAACTGACAAGAACTGAAAATTTTCATTTTCAGTTCTTAAAGTTTGCTTTTATCTGATTTACGTCGATAAGTATATTTTAATTTATTTCATAAGCGAAAGATGGCAGCACTTTGATTAACCCGAAAGTAAACTGTATTATTATTTGTAACTCTGTAGTATTGCTTGTAGTATTATTTGTAATATTATTATTTGTTTGTATTATTATTTGCTCATACGAACATAAAAGAAATATGAAAAATATTCACTTATAAACATTAATTTCTTATTATTTTACATTTATATGTTATTGTTTATCACAAATCTTGAATAAAAAAGACTTTTATATCCAGCAAAAACTTTTCTGATCATAATTTAGAGCGAAATTATAAAATAAAAATTAAAAGTCAATGATTTTTGCCCAAAAATTTAAAAATTGCTTTAATTTCAACAAAAGCAAACTTTCATAATAATAAAAAAAAAATATTTTCCTTAGGTTTGGCGTAGGAGAAACTAAAATGTAGCATATAGAAGTCAGACCCAAAAATCGTGTTGATCGGTGGAATTTCAAATGCAAACAGGAGACCTCCAGAAATTTAATTTGCCTGTTCACCCTTCTCCTTTCAAACAAAGGAACAAAACAATCACGATGGAAAAAAAAAATAATAAATCAATAACCCCTCAAGTAATCAACTAACTGCCTCTCGCATTTTTATTCTGCTGTATCGCATCGTCGCCATTGTGTACCATCTCACCAGAGAACAGCGTCGTTTTAAAACAATTTTCCCAAATGACCTTGAAACCAGCCTTGTGGATGGCCGTTTCCGTAACGTGCCTTTGACCACCGGCGCTTAACTCCTAATGATCGGCAGTGGATGCAAATGACCGCACTGGCACACAGACCTGGTTAGAAAAGAGAAGAGAGAGACGGACGACGCACTCACTACTAGAATGAAAGACCTTTCCTTTTTTAGTTCTGTCGATCTGGTTTCTCTCCCGACCAGAACGACATGCAGTCGGCTGGTAACCGCTAGTAATTTACACATTTTTTTTTTGTAAAAGTGCTTTTAAAAAGATGCATAATTCCTGTGTTTTTTGAAATTTTGATTTCATGAATCGATTCATACCTAGACTGTTACCATCACATTCTCTGATTTTGGCTAATGCCTGCAGGCATTGATAAACTTCTGACATCAACTGTTACGATTTAATACTTTTAAAAATCTGTACAAAGAGTAAAAATTTAACATGTCTCACCTTGACTTTTTCGTAAATAAGGCTTGATTTGGGGAAGGAAAGTTAAATATTATTAATGAATTTTTCCGGCAAGCAGTGAAAATTTTAAAATTTGAACATCCTATGCACAGGAAACCATGGCAGTAGCAGATCCAAGGAGGGGGAGAGATAAGATTGATCCCACTCCCCATTCCCGCCATGAGCACGCTTAAACGTATTACCAAACCCATGTTTAACCTGTTAGCTCTAATCAGTTAGAAAAACGCAACGGAGGAGACTCTCCTTCTTTGGTCGGTGCCCATAGCCTTTCGACCGATTTGACTGGGGCCTAGCGATTTCGCTATCACAACACTGGACTCCAACAAAGCATTCAAAGAACCGTTCTAGGGAAGCAACATCAGTCAAAGAAGGAAAGTCTTTCCTATTGTGTATTTCTACTGATGAGAGCGAACAGGCTAAATAAGGGTTCCGCAGATTATAAATGAATAGGTTAAAATGAATGTGGGACCCATCTCTTATAACATGTTTAGTCTTACTTAGTGCCCCCTCTTTTGAAACTTGACTGGATCCGCCACTGACCGAGGAGAGCAGGGGTTAAGCACAGCCAGATGCGTCAAAAAAGGGTCTCTAGATCTGTGGCACGCGATGAACGTTTTGATCGTCCGCCATCTTGCTGGTAGTTAAGTCGAGCGATGGCAACGGCTGCGCTTTTTTTCAGCATTGGGCAAACTATCCATCTGTTCTCGCATTCTTCCATTTTTCAGCAGATGTCAGTGCTGTTAAAAATAATTTTGACAATTTTTTTTTACGGGAAATGACGTGATAAAAAGTAAAGGATTCTTGTGGAGCTATGTCTCCCGCAACTATTTTTATAGAAATGAAATCTATTCTTCGGGACTGGCAACAGTCAAAACGTCAGAGTTTGGTGTTCCCAGAGCGGGAACACTGCGCGTTAAAGGGTTAAGATAAAAATGACTGCCCTTCTTTTTACATAAATTTAGCGGTAATTAACTCTCATCCCTTTCAAATCCATCAAAGATCATAGTCACGCGCGATATAAATTTTCGTAATCGATTACAAATGGTCATGTAATGCCCGCGTCTTCACCCGATTCTAGTAAACAAAGAACAGATAGAACAAAGAAAGGGAAACCATGTCAAATCCAACTTATATATATATATGTTTAACACTTTCCAAGACGATTATTAGCGTCCCGTTGGACTAACGAATGGCTTACTTTTTGGTTCCCATCGTTGGGCCAGCAATTTTGCAAGATTCGTCTGGTCTAAGCATGGGTGAATTCAGAATCGCTGGCGATTAGTATTTGCAACGACGGGCGATCTAACAGGTTAAAGACATTAGGACACTCAAGTAATTGTGAGTTTTTAATTGTTTCCTTAGATCCTAATTTATGAGAGAAATCATGCCGAAGCTATCGTGTTTGAAAAATCTTTCAAACACGATTTTATGATCGTGTTGGATTTACTGGTTTACATTTATCTCCCCATCGTTGCAAAAACGTGTAGGGGCTCAGCAATGCCGTTCTGAATTTCTTTCGCCTAGTGTTTGCAGTGTCTGGCTACCTAAAAACTTAAATGACACTTGTTTTCAATAACAGTCAATTTTGTTTTCAATCTTTGCGCTTAGAATCTAATTAATGGAAGGGGTTTTTTTTGACTATGTAAACGAACAATAAATACTTCACACAATGTTTTCTCTGAAGTTCATTCTTTTGTAAATGTATAACTAATATGCATTTGTTTTGATTTACTTGAAACAGGTAAAGATCTCTGGAACAAATTTCAAAGGATGATTACCCGTTAAGGTAATGCATCGGGACATTTTTGGTCTCCCCTGTAAAAAAAATAACTTGTCATGCTGCATACACCATTTTTAATGGCATAGTACACAACCGATGTCTGTAACAATAAAGGTGAAAATGTCTATCTCCCTCATAAAAAAACAGAAAATGTTTAACAAACGCAGATGTTGTTAAGTAATCTATTTGTTGGAGCAGTCATGCTTCGACGCAAGTGGGTGAGTTTTGCGTTCCGTTACTATTTCCAGACTGGAAAGAAAACGCACAAATAAAACACCACTGTTCTGCGTAAAACATTTCCGAATACATGACTGCACTCGCGGCTAAATTAGAAATCATCAAATGTTAATTAAGACAGCTTGGAGAGGCACAAAAAGTAATTAAATACAATTTTTCTTTTCTTTTGTGTAGATAACTTTTGATTGGGTAGTTTGCATTTTTAGAAAACTTTGAAAAGAGTAATTTTTTTAAATTAATTTTTAACTTTAAAAGTGCTCTCTCACCGTCACTTCAATACGTTTCAAAATTTTCACAGTTATGCACAGATACATGCGTAAAAAATCTACTTAAGAAATCTAATAATTCGTTTGTTAATAACAAGAAACTGAAACAATTGTATTAAATGGAATGGTCAAAGAAATTTTTTTATAAATAAAATACATAGAAATGAAACGACGGGATCATTTCGGTCTGTATTGTTTAATTTTATTTATATATGTTCTTGATTCGTTTTATCCATCTGTTCTTATACTGTCAGCAATTTTTAAAAAGTTTCAGTGATCAAGAATAAATAAATAAATAACTAATAAACTGCTAGAATTGCCAGATTAAACGGATTGAAATTTTACACAGATATACATTAGAATGTAGAAGGGAAATCCTTAACACCTTAAAAAATAAATTAAAATAAAATAAATCTACCAACTTTTAGAGGTCTTTCTCAACTTTTAGTTTTTAAAAAGATGTTTTTGATGTTTAGACTATTCGGATAGGAACTTTTAATAAGTATGCTGCAGAATATAGAAAAATAAAGTCTAGCAGGCTTGTGCGCTATAAGCCAGTGATATACAGAATATTCAGACGTTATAAGAGAGTCGGCACTGTAAAAGACGTCACTAACCGAGTTCAGTTATATTTGCATCGCCCCCCTCCCTCTAAACTTAAATTCTGCGTGCGTCACTGCTAAAAACCGCTATTATCTTTAGTGACCCCGGAAAAAAATTAGTACATTATGATTCCCCTTTCAGATGGAGAGTATGCTGTTATAATTTTAAAAAAGTACACTAATTTTATTTTATTTTCAATGAAATAAAACCGTTCCTATAATGATTGCCCTTGACGTACTGGAAATCTTTTCTATGGGTTTGTGATGCGGGGGCTTTTCTATGGCCCTGTAAATTATCTATCTGTTCTAATTATAAACTTAATAATATAAAAATAACTTTATTTCGTTGAAAACACATTAATTTATCTAAAATACATTTTAAATAATTAATTTTCCAGAAACCGTAACGTTATTTTGTGTGTTCCCATTAAAGAATTATAATTAATAAATGCAGCATTTTCCATACGTACTATAAATTAATATTTATAAATAATATACATAAGGTTCTTAATAAACTTATGCACATTTACGGCAGTTATTGGCAAACTGACCGACAAAGTGAAATCATAATGTTTTTTTCAACTTCTTTAGAAATGCAAAAATCTTGGCCTATAAAGCTGTCCCATTTCTTTTCAATTTTTGAAATTATTTTTATTGGTTGAGAATTATTTATCGGAGCGAGGAAAAAATATGCTCATAAGTGGAACATTTAATAATTATGACAGAACATCGTACTTAACAAAATCTCGTGGTTAAAAAAAAAAAAAAAATCCTTAATTTGCAAAGATATCGGTTACAAAACGTTCGTTCATTTATGCGTTGGCATTTTCGAAGAAATATTTTTATCCGCAAAAAGAGGGTCAAATTGGATGATTTGTTTATTTATATTATTCTTTAATTTTTACTTTTATTTTCCACATGTTAAATCTAAATACCATCACCGAAATTATAATAGTAAAAAATGCACAGATAAAATGCACAGTTCTAATTAACATGCTTTAATACTTGAAATAAACTGATGTTATACTTAATTAGGAGCATTATATAGTTAAGCAAAAGCGTACATTCATTAAATTTCTCATAAGTTACCTTTGCACTGGAGCCTTAAATTGCATAATCGCAAATTCTTAGAATCATAAACGTAACGTCACCGAATTTTTATTATTATTATTATTTTTTTTTTTTGCGTGGGGAGGGTGGCGTACAAATCGAAATTAAGGGTAGAAATAATTTTTTTCCCCTAAAAATTCTAATCGCATGTTTTAACTCAAATTATTTTGAAATAATTTTAAGGGGTCACGTGCCCCCATTGCCTCGCTCACGACACGACGCCTGCCCTTAAAATTGTAATAGAATGCTCGGCATGGACACAGACTACGGATCAGACAACCTAGATCTGAATCAAAGCTAGACAAACACTGCTGTGTGTGTGTTTACGTGCTGAACAAACATGCCAATAACAAAAAAAAAAAAAAGTACTCAAAATGTTTGAAAGCTAAAATAATTCAAACTTGGCATTTTTTTTGTTCGAAAAAATTCTGATCTTCTTCAGCAGCAGCATAAATCCATTTATCCCAGACTATGTGTATTATAGTCCGTAGTCCCTACGCAGAGTCTGTGTATTGACGCCAGCTGCTGCTGAAGAAGAGCGAAAATTTTTCGATCGAAACACGTGCACAGTTACATTAGTACCTTTTATTCGTGTGATTTTACGAAGGCTTAATTATTTTAAACGTGCCAATAAGTCTGTGGGGTTTTATACCCAATGGCTGGTTCCGTTGGTAAGAGGTTTATATAGCCGGAAATGACTCTTTTTTCTGTAATGCTTTAAATTGTGAGGAATATTGAGTCTCCATGCATAGGAGCATAATAGTACCGAGGTTTGAAGCCCTTATAGTCATTAATCGAATATTTCAGCATTTTTTAAAACCTTAATAATTAATTCCAATCGGTAATTCTTTCTTTCTCATTTATTTTATGAATTTTATGATGAGAAGATTTATTTTAGTTTATATTAAAATCATCATCATATAAAATAAATTATTTTTCTTACAATGAGGAAAGAGGGTGGAAATTTGGATTTATTTTATTAGAATTATAGTTTCCTGGCTGATAATAATAGGTAGAAAAAAAAATCTCAAGACACGTTGAATGGGGAAATTGTAACATTTTTTGAGCATTCATTAAAGGTAAATGTGGATATATTGAATAACAAACTAAATTAAAGGTTATTTAATGCAATTGGCAAGATTCACGTAACTATACATTTTTTTAAAATTAAATTATAGTGAAGATTCTAGAATAATAATAAGATAATTAAATAATAAATTTGGTTAATAATTTTTAATATATCTATATATTCTATATATTATCTTTTTTAAAGAATTTATTTATATTTTACTTATGCATTCACAAAATTTTTTTAAATTTATTTTTCATTTGAAAACTTTTCAGCACCTTCCTCCAACTAGTATCTCAAAATCTGGATTTTTTATAAACCTAAAATTATTTTTCAATTTGGAGATTTCAAGCGCTTTTCTCTAACTAGTATCCCAATATCTAGATTTAAAGACTGTGAACAGACTGTTTTCAGTATGGTAAATTATAGATATCACCAATTAACCCTTTGAGGCGCAACCCTTTCCCAATGCTGAAAAAAGAGCAGCCGTTGCCATCGCTCGACTTAACTACCAGCAAGATGGCGGACGATCGAAACGTTCATCGCGTGTCCCAGATCTAGAGACCCTTTTTTGACGACAGCTGGCTGTGCCGGAACAGCCATCCAAAAAATGATCTCTAGATCTGTGGCTCGCGATGAACGTTTCGATCGTCCGCCATCTTGTTGGTAGTTGAGTCGAGCGATGGCAACGGCTGCCCTTTTTTCAGCATTGGGTAATCTATCCAGCTGTTCTCGCATTCTTCCATTTTTCAGCAGATGTCAGTGCTGTTAAAAATAATCGAGATATTTTTTTAATGGGAAAGGACGTGCTAAAAAGTAAAGAATTCTCGTGGAGCTATGTCACCCGTCCTATTTTTATAGAAATCAAATCTATTCTTCGTGACTGGCAACAGTCAAAACGTCAGTTTGGTGTCCTCACGGCGAGGACAATGCGCGTTAAAAGGGTTAACCTTGATCTGTAGGCAGTTCTATTTAATTTCATGGACGAAAATAGTTTCTCACACAAGAATGTATTCTCCAATCGGTATAAAATTAGTACAGCAAACTCTCTCTAATATCCATGTACTTTTCACTGAAGTATTTTGGAAAATCTTTGCTTCTTGACGCTTGTCTTTTAAAAACAAATCATTTCGAAAATCAATTTTAATGCCAAGTGTACCGAAGTGGGAGCATTTTCCATTTCAAAGTAGAAAGGTGCTATAAAAGATTTTTTTTTTTCCTTTTTTTTTACTGTCCTTGAAATAATTATAGCGTTTATAGGATTTGTTTTATATTTCTTCATAGCGTAGTGCGGGATAGAAAAAATTACCTCTCCTCCACAAATTTGAGACCTTTGGCCTGACCCATCTCTTGATCTTCTAATGGCTGCATTCACCAAACATTAAACATCAGAGTTAACTCAACAGAGAGAATTGTTTCAAAGAAAATGGAATTTACCGTGCTAAATACAAGGGTTACCATGATACCTGATCAATACGATTTCTGCATTGTCCCTGAGAATCAAACCGGCATTACAGGTTACCTGACTCGTGAAGTCGTTTGATGAATATAAATACCGCTGTTAGACAATACAATCTGTAAAATAGGCTGTAAAGTGTTTAAAATACATGCACTTGGCATGGTTTACTTGCGGTTTTTTTTTTTTTTTGTTTGTTTGTTTGTCAATTTATGTTCTGAATTTGACTGAAAAAGTCATACAGATTTAGAAAACAGTGATTAAATGACTTCACGCGTTTGAATATTTACAGCATATATGGGCAACCCCCGACTGAATATAGCTCTCTCCGGTTTTTGATCCGCCCTGTGGAACATATCCCATATAATCCCATATAAACCATTCAAAATCCCATATAAATCTCAACTATACAGCCCTCACCTTCGCAACTATACAGCCCTCACCTACTCAGCCCACAACTTCGCTAAAATACTAAAGTTTGGCCCACAACTTTCCAAAGGTTGGCCATACCTGATTTACTGTGAACTTGAAACTCTACATAATTGACCGAAAAAGAAAATTATGCAAAAAAATTCAAACAGAGTTTAATTGCAAAAATAGACTGCGTGTTAAAAAAAAAAGATACTAGTCATCACATATAATTTAAACTCATTTTTTAAACATGACTAGCATGCAGTCCTAAGGCTTTCGTGAATACGTAACCCTTTTGTATGCGGTCGCATTGTTTACATGCGAGTTCTTTTTTATTTTTCCACCTTAAATGAAATACCGAGGTTTAAGCCATCATTGAGATTTGTGTTTAACTTAGAGCAGTCCAGTTCAAATGCATCACGAGGGAATGAGAGTCGTTCATCATGGTATTATTCTTCAGGTCAAGATCCCACGCGAAAAGTTGGTGAGAAGGTTAAGTTGGGTTTCAGTGACATAGCGATAATTTTGCGATGGAGTGAGTGCTTTTGTTGTTTTGTAAAGAGTAAACAAGAGTACAGAAAAATACTAAAAGTATGTGATTCTCATAAAGGAATAGAAATTCTACCTAGATTACCTTCGGGCGCTGCTAAAAATGGTCAATGACCATTTTTAGCAGCAAAGCAGAATGAATTTACTAATGGGCTAACATTAACTGATTGTCAATGCTTGTAAAATTATGGCACCTTGTTACTGGTAATTTTTTTAAACAGTTTTGAGAACTAAATCTACTTTTCCACTGACCAGAGATAGCTAATCTCATCTGCATCAATTCTCATCGAGTGCCCCGGTTTTAACTGACATGCTGACGTCGTACACGAATTAGGGAATCTAGTCTCCAAAATACTCAATTTTAAGAGACGGACAAGACTTTCATTCAGTAAATGTCTATGAAAATGCCGTGAAACCTTCCTTAAACGGATCTTTTAGTAAGCGATTGCGGAAATATTTTCTAATTTCGTCAATTTAGATCTCCTTCATTATGAGAACTTGAAATGCAAAATTTCAGAATTCATGGAATTATATTTAGGTAACATGACCTGTTTTCTACTGGAAAAGCACACAAGCATTATATTTTACGTCTTCTCAAAATTAAATCAAAATAAATAGTAATCGTATTCATACATTGATATTTATTTATTTTTATTCGAAATTGACGAAAAAATAAAATCACACTTGACGAATGAATACGAGTTTTTTCTTTTTTAAAGCTATATCCCTATGTGATCAACATTTCTCTGAAATCGAGCTTTGCAATTAAGTGTTTATTGTATTTAGCAAAAATTGAAAATGTGCAGCTTTATTTTAGGCAGCTTTATTTTAAGCTTTGCTCCAACACCGGTGCAACGCTCACTGCCTTACATGTATACAAACTCTCTCAAAAGGTCGTTGCCAAACTTAACATGATGGTCTGTCATACCATGACAAACAAGATTTACATAGGAATTTGAGTCCGAAAATGCAAAGTGACAGCTAGAGGGCGATGCTCGAAGGCATATGGCAGAGTAGGAAGCCATGATTATTTGAGCCAAAAGCGTTGTCGGAGAAGGATGAATCGGTTTACTAACTCAGAATTGGCCGATATGCATTACGTGTAGTGTGCCGCTGACTGGAATGGACTATTGGCGATACGGTTGTACCTTGAACGCTTCCCGTACAGACGTCTGGCAAGTCTTGTTTTGTTTGGGCAATTGCATTGCAATTTGCATAAGGAAGGAGCTTTTCAAGTAATCAGTTATATCGGCCGAGAACGTACTACATTAACTTTGTCGTAGAGGAATCTGTGCTACGTGAACTCGAGAACAAGCCTCCGAGCAAGCGTACGCTTCTTGGGTGTACACCGCACGAGGACACGCTACACCCCTACCAAGTCCAAAGAGTACTGGCATTGTGCGATGCCGATTATCCCAAACGCGTTGTATTCGCACGCTGGTATTTGCAAACACGTGTCGCACAGCTAGATTACTGATGAAGCTTCTTTTAGACGGAACGGTGTCCTGAATCTGCAAAGCATTCACCTGTGGGCGCATGGAATGCCAAGCTGTGTACGTGATGATGTAAGTCAAGAACGTTTAACAATAAACGTTTGGAGTGGTATTATCGGTGACATGTTGATTGGCACTTACCTACTTTCTTGGTATAGCCTTGATGAGAATACCTATCACGCATTTTTAGAAAGAATGCGTTGTTGTTTCTAATGCCCTCTGGCAACCGCCGAGCGGTAGCGTTAAACATGACCCAGAGGTAGCGTTAAACATGGAGGACATTGGAGCCACAGTGGATTTTACGTGCACCAGTTCCCATTAGCATACACGGTCCTCTCACCTGCATCATGCCGAGAGAGGAGTTCACCCTCCCAAGCACTGGCCAAGCCAAATGCTGCTTCACTTGCTGTGTTCTTATGGGAAAGGAGTTTAGCTCCCAGACTGCTACGATACCTAGCAAGAATGTTGTCGGATTTGATGGTTGACATTCCAACAGCTGCACGCCGAAACATCTGGTTTCAGCATGATTGATCCCCTACACATTTTTCTAGAACTGAGCGAAAATACCTTGGTAGGACATATCCCGATTGGCAGAAGTGGACCAGTCGCATGGCCTCTGCGATCTCCCAACCTTATTCCCTTGCATTTCTACATAATAGGATACTTGAAGTCTATGATGTACGAGACGACCATAACATGGGGACATGAATCTCGTCTCGTGAGGATAGTAGAAACGATGGTACTTGTGCGTGACACACCTGTCAGCCCGGGACGATCGCGATTCTACCGGACCTGCTTGCGAACTCCGATGAGTCATCGAAAGAGGCCTACGGATGCTCATTTATTGGTTCCAGCATTTAGATACGTCATTTGACGGCCGAATCTAACCAATGAGGAAACGTCAGCAGGCCTCTTTCGGAATGCACAAGCAGGCCCGGTAGAATCACGATGGCCCCGGTCAGCATATCTTGAACGGGTCCGTTAATCCATGCCTCGACGATGAAAAGCAGACATGTGGCGAATGGAAGGAATTTTGAACATCTGTGATTTAACCATGTTCTTCTGTAAAAGTCATATTAATAAATAAGTCATTTAATAAAAGTCACACCTCTTTTGACATTCTCCCTCCCCTCTACAATTGTGAACATTGCCCTCTAGCGATCGCCGTTCACATTTCCGGAGAGAAGTTCCTTTGTAAATCTTGTTTGTCATGGCATTACAGACAGGCATGTTAAGTTTTGGTAGTGAGCTTTTGAGACACCCTTTATAGGTGCAAAAAGAAATTAAAAAAGAAGTTTTCGTTTCATGCAGCTGTAGTTTATCTCGGAATATTCAGTAAAATGAAACAGATATAAATCGTGGATAACGATAGTCTCAGACACAAGTGGGAAAAAAATAAGCACTAGCAAATCTTGGACAAAATAGTAATAGCGATTAAAAAAAAAATAATAAATCATAAAAATATTTTAAAATGAATAGTTTTTAAGCCAGATGTTTTATCTCATACTCAGTTAATCGCATTTTACTTTTTCTTTTTTTAACGGTCAAAACGTTCTTCTGCGATTATGCGAAGCATGGAGATCCACTGACGATAAAATAGGAAGATTTATTTTAAAAAATAATAATCGAGATTATTATTTTTTTCTGTCACTTTCCGCAATATCCCCTGAACACGATTGGTCAGTCTGTTTAAAACCTGCATCATGCCACAGAGAAGCCTACTATGCAGCTTTCTTCTAACCCAAATGTTATTTCGGAAGGCAGTTTAGTGAACGTGCTACTTTTTATCACCACATACATCTTCGGCTCATCTTTGCCTGGGGAAACAATGATCTAAATTTAGTCGAGGTGGAATATCCAAGTTTTTTGTTCAACAGCAATCAATTTTTTCCCCCCTTTCGATTATTATTGGTGGTGTAACTTCACCAATAGGAAGTGCAAAATGGCGTGTGTGTAGGAAGAGGTGGCTTTCAGATCAGACTTGGTTATAATAATACTTGCGCAACATAGAGAGAATTGGCGGCGTCTTCCTTGTTTTATTTTCAATTTCGTTCGTTAGCCTTGCCTAGATTTTTTTGTGTTAAATAAGCTGTTAATGAGGTTAATTATAGTGAAAAGTGGTGTAGTGAAAGGAAATATATTTGAAAACGTGATTTTATGAAAAACAAAAACAAAAACATTAAGCAGTATTGGTGATCTAAGGCAATGATTCCAACCTTTAAACAGATTGTACCACGGTTATTTAACTGTGTACTTATAAGTACCACGGTAAGTACTTATTAAATAAGTACTTACAAGATTGGGTATTATTATCATCAGTGACTTAACAAGATGTCGTTATAATGGAAGTACATCATACCAAGTTTTAAAATTATAAACTATTCTCAAAATCTTTTTGAGCAATTTTGGAGAATCTATTGGGTTGTCAGGAAAGTTCTTGCCGATTTTGAAGGGAAACTAAAATGCAAATTTATACTTTAGTATACATATATTATGTAGGTGCATTTTGTTATGCAATTCTCCATCTTTCAGGCAAATTAAAAATTCCCCTCTTCAAAAATCTCTCAGGTTTTCCAAGGAAAAACTTTGTATGTATTGAATTTCTTGGCAAAGAAAACCATTAAATGCCAAAAATTCACTTTGTTTTATTCCACATTCAAAGGCGTATAAAACTATGATAATAATATACCCTAACCATTTTTTTATATGTCGGAAGTTCTTCTTTTACGATATGTATGTATGTATGTCATTTTTTGTCTTATGCTGTTCTTATTACATCATTTTAAGCAGATAAAATAAAATAAGAGAAATTATTTGCAAAGGTTTATTAAAATTTCTGCAGTTAAAACGAGCTATCTTCAGCATGTGTACTGCCAGATCTGGTTATTCTTAAGAAGATTCAAGATCGTTGGAAAAAAAATTGAAATCTTCAATAAATTCTCTGCATCATCAATGCGACATTCAAAAAATCGTGATAATGTTTTTGCAGCATATAATGCGTCGGGTGTGCTTGGTATAGGTTCCTCTATTTCTTCTTCACTATCATCAGAATCATTAAAGATAGCCCAGCAAACACACACAGGTTCTCTGAACGTCTATACGTTCAGAAAACGTCTTCTGAACGTTAATAGACCTTCAGAGAACCTGTGTGTGTTGGCTGGGAGGGATTTTCAGGAGGCATTTGCATTGATGAATAACAAATAAAAAAAAACATGGTCTTGTTCTTAGCCCTACCTAGCAGGCGAAAAAGCTAAAAGATGGCTCCCTTCATTCATACACAATTCATCTCGCTAGAGAATCTGAAAACTGACAACGAGTGTTTCTGAAGGTACTGAAATTTCCGACTAAAAGGAAATAAAATTCTTAAGGAAAGCAAACTTTTATTTTTGGCTTTGGTATAAAAAGTACGTTATAGTGGCAGTACGTACTTTTGTTAAGTACGTTTTAACCGAAGTTAAATAACATTATAAATATCGGACTTCAATCGGGACCTGGCTTCCAGGTACGTTATAACCGATAGTACGTTATATCCCAGGTCCGTTATAACCGGTGCGCACTGTAGTAGTCTGAGGCTGGGCAACAGAGCTGGCTTTAAGGCAACTGGTGCCCCGGGCAAGCTAATTTTCGGCGCCCTTTTCAAATAAGTCTATAACTCGTTTATAACGAGTCCTTATTTAAGAATAACCGAGATTTAAAGAGGAAATCAAAAATACTTGGCTGGTACAATGTTAAGTGTATGGGAATTTAACGCGCTTTTAACGAGTAAAGCCCGGTTTTATCGCGGAATATTTTCATGTTTTATAAAATTTCTATTGACTTCTACCTTCCCAGCTTAGGCAATCCTTTCTTAGAAAAACGCTTTTAACATTCCGAAGTCAATGAAAACGATGATGGTAACGAAGAATATGAAAAAGCTACAAACAGTAGCGGATCAAGGATCAAGAGGAGGGGCTAAGGAGCTTCAGACCCCCCCTCCCCCCCCATAAAAAAGATTGCGAAAGAGTGATATTTTGGTTCATTATACTCTTTAAATAGGTAGAATGAGCTTCTTTTTTTCATAAATTAGCCCCTCCCAAAATTTTTTACATTGGTTTAGAGTAAAATTTTGCTTAATTGCTGTACAGTTTGCTTGCGTCAAATATGATAAAAATTAGCCGCACCGAAAGGAAATTTCTTAATCCGCCACTGGCTACAAACGGGGCTCACTGACCATGGACAGGTGAGACAGCCCGACATCGGATGAACCTTAAAAATTTAAAAGAAATCAATTCCCTCCCGCTAAGATTGTGCTTTAACCCTTTAACACGCAGTGTTCCCGCTCTGGGAACACCAAACTCTGACGTTTTGACTGTTGCTAGCCACGAAGAATAGATTTGATTTCTCTAAAAAAATAGTTGCGGGTGACATAACTCCACGAGAATTCTTTACTTTTTTGCACGTCATTTCCCGTAAAAAAATGGTCACGATTATTTTTAACAACACTGACATCTGCTGAAAAATGGAAGAATGCGAGAACAGCTGGATAGATTGCCCAATGCTGAAAAAAGGGCAGCCGTTGCCATCACTCGACTTAACTACCAGCAAGATGGTGGATGATCGAAACGTTCATCGCGTGCCACAGATCTAGAGACCCTTTTTTGACGACAGTTGGCTGTGTGGTACAGCCAGTTGTCGTCAAAACAGGGTCTCTAGATCTGTGGCACTCGATGAACGTTTCGATCGTCCACCATCTTGCTGTTAATTAAGTAGAGTGATGGCAACGGCTGCCCTTTTTTTAGCATTGGGAAAGGGTTGCGCCTCAAAGGGTTAACGGGGCCCTCTTAAACACGTGACGCCCGGGGCAGCTGACTGAGTTGCCGGTACCTTGAGCCTGCACTGGTAGGCAATTTTCAATACCACAAACCAACAAGGTCGGTTGCCTGCTCTCAAAAAATGTAACAACCCCCCCCTCCAAAAAAAAAAAAATCATTTGTTAACTATAGTCTGGATATATTCAGACTAATATCCTTACGCCACCTACCAAAAATTAGTACGAACTTTCAATTAAGTCTTATATAGTGATTTAACAAATTAATATTCAAAAATTTCACGATAAGAGATCAAATTTTCCGCCTGCATAGTGTGCGCCTCTGATTTCGTTGTAATTCAATTCTTATTATAAGAAAAACGGTACCCCGTCTTCAGCAATCAGGGGCATAATATAAAATTATATAACATTCCCTACCCCCGCCCCCCCTGATTCGCCCAGTCTGAAACTTAGTTACAATCTAAAAACAGGTGACAAAAATACTAAATTTCTTTCTGTCTAGCGAAAGGAAACGCCTGTACTTACAATAGTAAAAAAAAAAAAAAAAAAAAAATTCTATTGTCACTTATATTAAAGGAAGACTGATTGTAGTATTACAAATCTAGGTTGAGATGCATTAAAATAGGCCTGCATACAAAACTCCCTGCGGTTTAGTTGGCACTTCTAAGAGCTTTTAATTGTTTGTAAAAGTGTGCAAAAGTTTTATTATATGGACAAACAAACGTCTACGCGACTGTCAATTTAATTTACACAAAGTTGAGAAAGAAATACAAGCTTTGTGTAAGGGGAAAGTTATTGACAGTTCGTGATTTTAGGATTCAGTCGCTCTTTAGATATACTTTAAAAGGAAGAGATGACGTTTTTACAACCCACTTTTTAAAAAGGTAAATTGCGGTTAGACTAATAGAGAGGATATATGTTTTGTTTTCTGTTTATATACTTTTGTATGGAGTGCCCCCAAAATTAGTGGCGATTCAAAACATTAGTAAATAAATAAACGATATTGCCACTACTACTAATAATAACGAATGGAAGGCAGTAAAAATGTGAGGTTTGCTGTTTTCATCGTAGAAACCAAAATATTATTCTTACTGGCAAGTTTCAACATTAGTAAGAAAGGTTGCCAACAGAAGGTGCTACAACTGATTTTTCAAATCGTCGATCACTTTTGGGGTACACATATATACATATACGGTACAGTCTCTATAATTCTGTGTGAACGTGAACGGGCTTGCCTCGAACTATCGAAAACATAAAATTTAATAAACAGATAAATAAAAATAAAGCAATTTTTGTAATTTGAATGCATATTTAAATGAAAAATGTACTTAATTAAATTACTGACGATTACGACAGGTTGATTATATCAAAAAATAATAGTCCCCCCCCTTTTTTTTTATTGAGACGTTACGTTACCAGTTTCCGTCCTGCAATATTGAGCCATCGTCAAATCAGCAAGTCAACACTGTACAGAAATGTCTGTGAGACCATCTACAGCAAATATACACCTATTTTCTTTGGGAGGGGATTTCTGATGGGGCTTCCAGGCGCACCAAGTATTTGAATTTTGTGGTATGAAAAAATTTCTTCGTGTTTTGCATGTGTTGGTCATTTTTTGGGAGCTAAACTACTTTTTCACTAACTCGGATTTATGGAAAACGCAAATAATCGAGACTCTACTGCACATTTCTGTATTTTGACAAAAATACCAAATGTCGTAGAGACGCGGACTAGACGAAGACAAGGTACCTCAGGCTAGGAGGGCGAGCAACCAAAATAGAACTACTGCAATTACATAATCTCTTTTATTTTTGTAATTTTCAGTGGGCATCTGTCTTTTAATTTCTATCATTTTAGCAAAAATTAGACCTTTATATTTTTGTAGAAATATAAAATTAAAACATAGTCCCACCACTCTGTCTTGTTCCCGAATAAAGCCAGATGGGTTGTACAATTCCCTTACTGTTGTGTATGAAATTTGTCGATGAATATTGCTTCTTTGGACCTGTACGAGATGAGAAAGCAGTCAAGTTTTCGCAAGCTGCCTTGACTTTTCTTTCTAAAGTTGACAGAGGCACTGAAAATGCCTTTGCTCCTAACATGTTCCTCACTGTTTTCTTGCGCACATTCCCCCCCACTTGCTTTTTCTCGTGTGCTTTCAGCATCTTAAAACAATCTGAAAACATAATCATTACACAGCCAATAAATAATACCCACACCCCATCTTGCCTCCATTGGACTAATTGTATGTTTAAAAATACGTACGAAAGAAGATACACATTGGAGAAATTTCAAAGTTCTTACCCTATAGTACAATCGTTGACGTACAGAAATAAGTTTAAAGCTAATATACAGGGTGTCCCCAAAATGTATAATATGCTTTATTTCTTTATCAATTGGACATAAAAATAGGCAATGTAAAATGAAAAAATGCTCAAATTAAGCTAGAAATGTTGTTGTTGCTGCTGGTGTGGGATCACTGCCAATTATCTGCACGTGGGATCTAGGCCGATGGGTGGGGTTCTTTCTAAGGGATCCTAACCCGCATTTAATCTAAGTTTCGGAGGAAACCACGAAAAGCTCCGTACGGTTAGGTCGGTGGACGCTACCTGGTTTTGAACCAGGCATCTTCCTTCTTCCAGTTCAAAGTTCTATGCTATCGGCCTTTAGTCGAGCTTAAGGTGAAAAAACAGACTGTTTGCAAAAAAAAAAAAAAAAAAAAAAAAGAAAAAAAATTCATCTCGTTCACTTTCAAAAAGTTACGTTTGTCAATTTTTTTTTGACCGCCTACAGAAAAATTCTCAGGTCGTAAAATGTGCACCATACACTATAATGAGGTGATGAGCAAAATTCCAGCCTTTCGTCATAAAACATTTCAGAGATATTTTTAAACAAAGATGATCTGGGATTATACATGATTTCGAATGTAAAATATTTATCTCTTGAGTGAAAAAATTATTTTCTGTCATTATTTCTGTACGACCCCTGAAACGAGATCGGAGTTGACTTTTTTTTTCCTTTCGAGAGCCGTTGAAAACAGTTTTAAGTCAGCACATATTTCTCTGCATAGCTCTCACACTTTTCGGAATTTAATTCTCATTTTGTACATCACTTCACTAGTGTATGGGGCACATTTTGTCGACTGGGATATTTTTTCTTTTTGTACGGGGGTTGTATACAAATTTAAAAGTGTTACTTTTCGAATATTAACGAAATGATCTTTTCTTAACGTAGTCTTTTTTTTCCTATCATAAGTTGAACATTTTTATAATTTATATCGTCTTCTTCTCTCTATCAGATAAAGAATTAAAGCACGTTACCATTTTTGGGGGACACCCCTGTATAGAATTATTATTGGCATTGCAATCACGTTCCAAACAAATTAAAATAAAAAAAGTAAAATGTCAGAAAACAACAATAATTTGCGGTAATCGCAGGAAGCACTTGGCCGCTGAGAATGAATCAATGTGCGCACTGAAGCCAACGTAACGTTACGTTGTTTAGCTCTGGAGCGATAACGATTGGCGAATTAGAAGTCATCATAAGGCTATGTAACACGTCTCTCCTATGATTTTAAAAAAAAGTGAAATTCTCTGTTAAAGATGATACTATTTTAAACTCTTAAATCGCCTTTAAGTTGGTTAGTTATTTCCCTTTTTTATAACAGTTATAGTCTACAAACACAAAAAGTCGATTTTTCATCTGTTCGAAAACTAAGTGCGTGTCCCAACTTTTCAAGAATCAACAAAAATTGTTCAACACATAAATACATTTATCGTTAAGGACTTGTTTGGATTTACTGATTAGTTTTCAAAGTAAGCAATGCTTTTATTTTATTAACACAGATATGCAAGAAAAATGTACTGAAGAATTGAAATAAGAATTTCTTTAGTTTTAGAGATGACCGATTTATTTACTGTTTCAAGTTGCAGGTTCATTCTATAGATAATTTGCTAATGGTTTGAATATGACGACGGTTGTCGTAATGTATTCCTCAAAATATCATGAAATGTTGCCAATAATGGTGATTTTTGGTGAAACAGCGTCGAATTCGGCACCAAAAATACTCTATGAAAACTGACACCATCTTGGTGATATTTTCTATATTCGAAGAGAAATCGCCAAGCCGTTATCTAAAGCAATAGGAATTTAAAAAATTCAAAACTCACTATCTAATCAATCGATTTACGCGCAACAAAAATACACATTTTCATAATTTAACTTGTATGAAATTGATTTCCGACTTATTCAAACTTTAGAAGAGCAGATTCCCTCAAAAATTCACATTTTTAAAAAATATATAAATCTTTGGGTAGAAGATCAGAAGAAATGAGTGCTTCCTCGCAACGCTTTGGTTTAGGAGCAGGTAAACCAAAAATTTATGATAAGCGTAAAATTATGGAATTTCTTTGTTATAGTGTAGTTCTCAATGAAGTACAATTTTTAGAAATTATTGCTCGGTTAATTAAAGTATATTACTAAAAACTTTCTGAAATAGTCCATAAACATAGTACGATGTAGATGGGTATGGTTCAGTTATAGCTAATAATAGAGTGCGATGTACAACCAACTAATAACTTAATGCACAGAAAATTCCTTCAACTTGTATAAAATATACACTGTAAATAACGTATTACGAAAGAATTCGTTGCTGCTAAGCATTGTATACAAATATATCTTTGAGTATAATTACATTTTGAGTGAAATGTGTATAATTAAACCAATCTTCAGTGGTGCAAGCTAATGATTACTTTTTGATATCTTATTCAATTCCAGTTTCACAAAGAAAATATTTAGAATGCTACAAATTTTTGACGTATATTTATTTCACTTTTCAATTCCATCCTCTTTTCATTAGAAAAACAATTGCAAAACAGAAACAATTATGAAATTTCTCCAGTGCCCATGAAGAAAAATACCGTTCCAGTGAAGTTTACTTGCAAGCAGTAGCCTTACGTTTGATTCCCTTTGCCATATTAGTATTCTATTTTAGTTAAGCCAAAGAAATTAGCATCCAAACTGCCCAGTTTAAGATAATGGTGAATGAATAGCCATATTGTACGGGAGCGACAGTTGGTAATTAAATGCTGATAAAATCGTTATAGGTCAAAGTAATGAATATGTCCAGATTTTAACCCAATTCGAGAAGTACATTGCACCTTCTACAAGAGTTTCTACCTGTTACAAGCAACTAGGATAAAAGAAGGCATTAGAAGCATCTGTAAATGAGATTGCTTTTACCAAACTTCTGACTCGGTGCTAGTACCTCAATACTTTTAGGTAACTGGAATTCAAAGACGCCGTTAATCGCGTACACAAAAGCTTCTGTTCTTTTCTCCTTTGTCGGGGAAACCTTTATGGTCATTTTTGTAGACGCCTGATCGTAAAATACTGCCTTTTCACGTTCCTCGAAACAACTGAGGCATTCAAAAAGTGGCTAACTAAGCTACGGGGTGCCCCACGGATTCCAGCCCGGAACTCGCTAACTCCTGTAATGTTCCTAAAAATGGAATAGCCCGTAAAACGCCGGGGTGAAATCAAAGTAGCTGCCTGTGAGATGAATCCTAACAGGCTAGTCGACCTCCTTACAGATTCTATTACTTTTTTTTTTGTTTCTTTTGAACAAATCCCGGGTTTTTTTTTAGATTTGGTAAATCGCTTATGTTTGCAAATTGAGCATGACTGCTATGAGTCCTCCTGAGACTAACATATGCTCCATGAAGCATTACAAAGCTAGGGGGTCTTATCGCGGTGTCTCGATGTACTACGACTGGTTTTCAAGGATCCAGAGCGTTTTGGTGTTGTGGGTATAGATTCCGTAAGCAACTGTTTATTGTCATTTTCTTTTTCTTGAGGCTTGAGGTAACAATGAAGTGATTTACGGCTGATGCCTCCAGGTGTAACGGCGATCTGGCATGTAAAGCACTTATTTGCTCAGACTAAAGGTGATTTTCGGCTCACAATTTTCACAAATAGTAAAATGTGCCATTTTATATGTACGAAGAATACTAAATGATATGCCAGTTTAAAACGAATAAGTTGTATTTCGTTCTCTTATGTTGAAAAAAAGCTTTGTCCATGCTAATGCATGAGATACAAAAATGCCTCTAAGGAAGTTTCTAAGAGAATTCAATTATAAGAAATCAAGCTGCATGAATATATAAATCTATATATTTATCCTTTAAAAGAGAGGGAGAAGAGTCGGTATAAAACTTTTTAAAGGGTGTGCTTCATCGTTAGTTTTTACCCAATACAATTTTATTTCGGCTTTTGAAGTAATAAGTTAAGTCCCGATTCTAGACCCGAAAGTTAATTAAAAGATATTACCCTCATAAAAAATGTACCCTCTTTGGATTACCAGCTTTGGATCTCCTTAAAATATAGTGTCCAGGCCAAAAGGCGGGAGGGAGGGGGATGACAGATTTTCTTTCTTTTTTTTATCCGCCTTTTACATGAGGAGAGGAGAGAAAGCTGTGTAATTCGTCCCTTCTCTTTTATGAAGTAAAAAACTTACTATAATATTTTTATTTTCAGATCATAAAAGTACAATACAATCTTGATAATCCGACAAATATGGGACTTAGACAAGCGCCGGATTATCGAAAAATTCTGGATTATCAAGATCTGTCGTTTTTCACACAAACTTAGTCATGTGCTTTCGTATGGCCGACATTAGCACACTAGATAATATGCAACAAAATACATTTGGTAAACTAGAAAACAATGAAGAGAGAGGGAAGCTCAAGAGCGGGCATTCTTATTTACATTAGCGGTGGTCGCCGGATCGGAAGACAGTTTGTTATGTGTTTCTCAAGAGCGTCGGATTATTGAACGTGGGAACGGATTGACCAACCGCTGGATTACGAAGAGTGCACTGTAATTTTAAAATAACTTTGGATTATGATGTCAACCGTCGGCGAAACTCTACAGAGCATAGTTAAAAGACTATTTTCTAATATCTAAAAGTTGGTGTCATGATTTGATATCCGCCTGAACATTTCTGCAGAGTCCATTGCGATTAAGGAGTTCATGAATGAAGTGTTCAAACTCGTAGAATTCATCATAATTGTAGCTGCATATACACTTTCAGCTGAGAAATCTTTCAGTGCTGCTCTTAGAAAAGTCAATGCATTTTCACACGAACAGGACTCATAAACATATAACTCAACTACTTAATGTTCATGAGCTGTACACTGCAAAAAATCAATCTGGACTTAAGAAATTGTGTGTCGAATAGCAGAGCTAAAATCTCTATCAAATTTGTTGCCGCAAATATTGGCCGATCGGCATATTAAAAAATCCGTGCTTCAGCGATTTTAATTAATTAATTAATTTATTGCTGTAAAAATCCCCCCCCCACACACACACTCACACACACGCACAATTTTCAAAACGTTAACCCGTTTTTGAGAATGAGTTCTTCTGAAAGGGTTTAAGCTAAGCGTATAAGAGGGAATTAGAAAATTTTTAGTAAGTGAAATAAACCTCCAAATCTTTTTAAGACCAAACAAGCTTTTTGATTATTTACGTATTTAACTTAATCGTTTTTAAAAAATAGTGACAACATTCAGTGTTTTGAGTTATGAATTTTTCTGATGTCCAGATACTTAAATGGCATTTTAAAATTACCAAGTAAGATAAAGCAGGTGGCTTTTACTGTTTGACTAAATGACATTTTTTTACCTCTGGAACTGGTCTTTTAGGAAAAATTACTTTGAGAATATTTGATCCACAAATAATTGAATGCTTGAGGCAAGTCATGAAACTGCTTATGATTTTTCTCTGTATAATTAAGGCTCGGAACTTTGATTACAGAAATACTAAATTCAATATTTATGAATAAGTATAATATTTCAAGAATGTAGTATTCACTGAGCATCAGAGAAACTAGGTGGTATCCGACATATTTGAAAATAATAATTCCATTCATTTAAATATTGATCTCTTCTTCTTTTTTTTTTTCCTCCACATTTTTAAACAGAGATAATCACTTTTTTTAAGTATCATCTAACAGACAAAACTTCCTCCTTTCAGGAACTCTGAAAAGGAAATTGGTCTTATTTTTCACTAATCTTCTTTCATTAGTTGCTTCTTCTACTTGCCATCGGCTGTATTATTGGATTTTACAATCGTTCGAACATACCATCCGCATAGTCATTTTGGATTTTCCAACAGGTTTAACTAATTTCGGGTCATCATCCGTCCCGAAATAACAGGCAAAAATGGATACACAAACACGTCGAATAAAAAATGGACCAGTTCAAAGGTGAAATCTCCAACTATTCGAATAATAAATACGATCACGGAGAGCGGGAACGTAATAGGAGCAGCTACGGTTGCGATTATTGCACATGAAACTTAGCCTTCGGGTACGGAAAGAATGAAATGCTGGTGGGGAGTATTTAAATTGAACGCTTTGCTCGAATTGGATTCTCAATGCCTTTTTTTTTTATTATTATTATGTTGCGCCTTTTATTTTTTTTTGTCCAGCATTTCGGACTTTTAAATCGACTGTGTCTGGTATCAAGAGTTTATAGTGGAAGCCGGTTGTTATTTGAATGGTTAATTATTCTATCACGTTCTTTCAGCTCGTGTTTGAAACTATTGTGTGCATTTAATAATAGTTCCCAGTCTGAGTTATCGATGTGCATTTCATAAACATACGTAATATGCAACATTTCAGACCGGATAAACAATCCATGTTAAAAATAAATTTCCCCAATCGTTGTTTACAAACTTTCAGTTTCACTCTGTTGTGCTTAGAACGTGACTCTCCATTTTGACTAAGGGTGTGTCTTGCTCAGAATATTTCTGGAACTCCCTAAGTTTCGATTAGCTAGAGTTATATGTACTTGGAGATAGGACTCTTGAAGATATTCAGTCTTACTAAATGGTAGTGTAGGAGAACTTCAACCACTCACCCTCCTAAATCACACTTCTGAGACATTGTGTTTGAGCCTATGTCTAAGCTTACTCACCGGAATGTCTTGCAAGCTCTATGACCAACCACTTCATGCAGTGAACATCAACGATAACTGTATGGTTCCGAAAGACTGCTGGGCAACTGGTTGCAATTGCTGAGTAGCACAAAATTTCAAAAGCTCTTTCTTCTAATATGGATTTAATGAAGATACAAAATAATTGCGCTTTTGTATTGTGGGGCATTAAGTTCTCGTATTTGGTGATAGTATTTTGGAAAATAATATTTAAAGGCCTTGGTGATGGCTCTAATTTCCATTATCTATTTCATCAACTACTTATTATTACAATTTTAAAAATTAGTTGACTGTTTATATATATTTAAAGACTGCCTGACCCGTGCGAAAATTTCGCACAATATCGTATTTAATACTACAACTGTAAATATTATGGTGTGAAAATGAATAAATGTGTCGATAAGTACATAATATTCTGTTAAATATTTTCACGGGTCAGTTAGATGTTTGATTGGAAATCATTCAAAATGTAGACATTTATTTTAACAGAAATTGAACGGACATGAGAATTGAAATGGTCGCGGCTAGATCTCATTAAATATGTGTCAATAAATAAATAAATAAATAAATAAATAAAAAATAATAATTAAAAAAAATACCCAATTAAAGCTTATAATTTCTACTTTTGACGAAAACAGCGCCACCTGTTGGTGACACATGTTTTTTTATTCTCTATGAAATGCAAAAAAGTACAGAAGATGGCATTTGAATAGCTTTAATATACTACCGATGTATTCAACTTTTTGTAAGAGGCGCCATCTTCGATATAGAGATCAATGGTGCAAACTGTAAACTGCTATTATTGTTTTTAAAGAGGCTTTATCAAATAAAACAGTTAAAATAGTTTTTTTGGTCACGTATTTAATGAGATCTAGCCGCGCCCGTTTCAATTCAAGCCAGAGAAATGTCGCCAAACCTTCTAGAAAATGGCATAGAACAAAATATTCTGCCGGCGACTGATGAATACAACTCACTGAATTGTCAAAATGAGACGGCTTGATTGAAAACACAAAATAAGAAGTCCTTTTAACCTCATTTAAATATTTATTTTACAAACTATTTAAAAAAAAACCTGTATTTCTAGTTACCTTCAATCATCTATCTAATCTATACAAAAAATAACAGCTCCAAGCTGTTCTATTTTTCTTACATTTTTTTATCTGTCGTTGCCTCTCATTTTTAAAGAAAGTATATTCAATTCATCTGACTCCATGGCAATCTGGAACCATGGAGTCTGTTACATTTTTTTTTCTTTTTTTTGTCACGTATCTAATGAGATCTAGCCGCGCCAGAAAAAAAAACACCTTTGAGAAATAATATATATGATTTGTTTTTTATTATTATTTTTTTTTACTAACAAAAAGATTTTTTCCGAATTTTTGCATATTTTTCGTCAAAAGTAGAAATTATAAGCTTTAACTGGGTATTTTTTTTACTTTTTTTGGTCAAGTATTTAATGAGATCTAGCCGCGCCAGAAAAAAAACACCTTTGAGATATAATATGTATGATGATTAAAAATAAATTTCAATAGTTACATTTATAGCTTTAAAACTTTTACATTCGGCTGCAAAATTTTAGATGTTAGCTTTTCTGTAGTATATATAGTTTATACACATTGTCCAGTAATTTATCAACATCCTGTCTAACATGTTAAAGATGTTTTAAGAAGCTTTGTTACCTCATTTAAACAAACCTCATTTATTGATTGCATTTCATTTTAAATCATTTAATGTTTTGTAAAAGACGATTAAATTCAGTGCAGGATGAAAAAAAAATATTTTGGGGATATTTTGCTGGAATGAAAATAAAAGCTATGTTCCACATTTATTAAATATCTATAATGTATGCTGAGCATTTAACAGTTACAAATATGCAGCTGGAAGGATTTTTTAATGTCTGAAGTTGAAAATCGGGATTTTCTCTTTCAAGTTAAGGTATTTAGTAATCTCTCTATTCTAAAAAAAAGTAAAGGCCGCTGGCGCTGTCAAAGCTTGTGGACCTATCTTCTCCTAAACCGTAGGGATTTGAGTTTCGACTAAGCTGCACACAGATTCGAAAAATTCCGAGGAACCTGCTAAGCTGATTTAAATTTCGAAAATCGAATTATTTTAGACGATATTAATAAAAACTGAAAAAATAAACCGAATGGTTGCCAGATTTGGCATAAAATCATTCATTCCTTTGCAACAAAGCGTTTCCAAGTATCTAGAATCGCGTGAAATTTACAAACATGAGTTAGAATTACGCCCTTTTTACGCCAAAATAAGAACTTTATGAAATAAGTAACTCAAAATGTGTTACACAAAGTTGACAATTTTCAAATAGTAAGTTCGCTTAGACAACAGGAGTTTAGAATGAGCGATTATTCATTTTTCCAAAACAGACTAACTAATATCTTGAAAATGAAAAATAATTAAAATGCAGATTATTTTAAAGCCGGTTCTCGTCCAGCTGGATTATTTGCTACCAGTAGAAATATTTGGCGGCGTTAACTATACCATTATAGCAGTTATAGTACACTTTGGATATTTGCTAGCGCGACGAGATGGTATAATTCGTGGTATTAAGTATGCCAATCTGCAAACGATTATGTAAATGAAAATTTGGATAACGGTTTTCCGGTAACCTTAAATGAATAGTAAATATAGGTTGTGAGCATGTGTAAATCGCCAAATAATGAAAAGTCGCCATTGGTGGCAGGCTATTCTATCTGTTCCGTACCTTTTATTAACTTTACATGTACGCAAGTCGCCAAATAATGAAAAATCGCCATGATTGGCAAATTCGCAAGGTGTCCAATAGGTTTTACATTATTAAAAATATAGCTGAAACATATGTTCTGATTTTATTACGCTTTAGCTCCTAATTAATATAACTTTTGAATGGCAACATTAAATATCATTGTGTTTCTGAGGAGTGCAAATAATTTTTACAGCGATTATAACGGAGTCCGCACTCCAGGTGGAGTATAGCTCAGGACCCGTACAACACGGATTCCCATAACAAAATATCTTCCGTGTTATGAGGGGGAGGGGGTCTACTGTAGTGTGAAGTTTAAATTTTTATGCACCAATAAAGATGCAAGAACCAAGCAATGTGTAGCTCAGTAACATTCCATCTGATCCAATCTTCGGGTTTTGTCTGTTGAAATTATGTCTTTGTTACGAATAAGCCTGATTAGGGGCCGAATGCCTCATACGAAAAGCGAGCGTAGCGAGTCTGGGGGCCTTGGCCCCTAGTTTATTAAAAAAATATTATTGTTAATTTGTTGGAACATGTACGTTACTCAACTTAAAGCACATGCAAATTACAATCCCTATTTTGGGAATCTTAAGTTTAAAGACTTACTTCACTAGTTTTATTAAGCTCATAGTACAAGAAAGTTCCTGTTTCCAGGCCCGTTTTATTACATTAAAAATTAAGCGGAATTTTCCTTAAATGGACCGTTCATTTAACAGAAACTTGCTCTTGGTCAAGGAATCTATAGACAATTGAATATATTTAATGTACACGTGGTTTAGGTAGAAAACTATTTCCGCATTCTGCGTATTTGTTTAAAAGAAAGTTTTACTGCATTTTTAAAAATAAAAATTTCTGACAAGGGTTTAAGTATAGTGTCTCACAAAAAATCACGCTAATTTCAATAATTATCATACCGTGAACTGCGGTATAATTCTTCGTCTATGAATCAAGATAACAAACTTTCAAAAGAAATATCCAGGAAATAATTGCTTTTTGTAGCTTATTAAAAAAATTATGAAACGAATGAAGGAAAATTAACTTTGTATCAAATGCTTTTTAGATTTAGATTTATTGAAGACAAATAATTTTTCAATGAATTGAATTAGTTTCTGAATCATATAAAGGTTAATTTTATTTGAATCATACAAAAAATGCTCACATACTCACATGTTCACACTTTGCTGAAAAAAAGTTACACTTTGTGGAATTTTAATAAAAATCTATTCGACAGTTCAAATTTTCTCTTGGTTATAATTCATAAATACATTACATCCACAAGCACACACTTTTTATCAAATCAATGCGACATATGTTCGTGAGTCTCTTTTTTGAACAATAAAATAATGTGATTGCGTAGAACTGTACAATGCGACGATTTATAAATATGTATGGCACAATACGATTCATTCGTAAAATCCAGCGATTCCAGCTTGAAACCTTATACCTTTTACACAATTTAATGCCTTGTGTAGTAATCAATATTCAATGCAAAATATTCTAGTTCATTATTCTTTATGGAAATTTGTGAATGGAAAGTATTACAACATGCAATGTTTAGTAATTATGTTTATAATCTTCATTGTAATTTTAAATTACCTGAGATTAAAATTTGTTTTTTTTTTTGTTTAATGTGAATTAGTAAGTATTATGCTTCAAATTAACGTTTATTAACATATAAATTCATTAACGTTTATTAACATTTAACATTCCATAATGATCTAGACAATATTCTAAGCACAATTAATCCTTATACACAAGAATAAGTTTTTAGGGGGTGGGGGGGAGAAAAAAAAATAAAGGGTCAAAATGAAACTTTGTTTTGAAACTATCAAAGTCAAAAGTTCATTGGCAACAGGAATTAACCTTTGAAGCAGACACGAAGCCAGAAAAAAATTTTGGACAAAACCCAAAAGGTTTAAAAATTAGAATTTCGTACAAAAAGGTTTGATTATTTAATATTGTTAAGAAAAATCCAAATTTGGCTACTCTAGGACAATGAAAGCAATCTTTCGCATTATTTATTTGCGCTAGTGGTTTGAAATTAATCACAAAAGGTCTTTATTTATTTATTCTATTTGTATTTTATTTTTTAGAGTAATATCTATGTGATTGATAAGGACTTTTCGGCTGTTTTTAGAAAAGTTGTTTCTAGAAACAGTTTCGAGTATCAGATACAGAGTTAACTGCACCTGAAAATTGTAAACCGTGGTTTGAAGTATATCGTAATACATTTTAAACGGAGTTCGGTATACGAAATTTTTTCTTTTGTCTCTGAAATTGTATTCTTATTTCACGGTTAACCGACAATTTATCATTGTTCTTCAAAATCCAAATCATACATCTAGCTGTTACTGTAAATCATAATAAATTTGTTGAACTTTATTCACTTAACCCTTTGACGCATGGTGATTGCAACCGTATACCACCTTATTTCATCTCTTTCAGTACTAGTCACAAAAATATGGTTAAATGGTCCCAACGCTGAAAAACTGCAGCCGTTGTCATGGATCCATTTAACTACCAATAACATGGCAATCGATTGAATCGTCCATCTGGCCTTACAGAGCTAAGGAAGTTTTCTGACACAGCTGGCTACGCGAATAGCCAATCGTAGTTAAATGGACCCATGACAACAGCTCCACTTTTCAATGTTGGGCAGTAGATCCAGTTCGTCTTCTATATTGATGTGCAAATGCTTGCGCTTCATAGGATTAAAATTACACATTATTTATCCCTGGTCTGAATTTCATAGTCTTCCTGCATTGATATGACTAATTGATGCCACCTAGAGGAAGAAACCCGAATACAATGTTGTCTTGATTCCAAAAGCTCTTGTAATGCTGGAGCATGTGCATTTAAATCGTGACTATTCAAAATAGCTCATTAGTTTTTTTTTAAAAAAAGAGCTATCCATCATTGCATTTATTTGCTACAGCGCCATTATGAGAAAACATTGTGATGAAGAGAAAATAAGGTAACGTCATGTAGCGGGCAATAAATTAGAGGCAAACTCATTATTTCTATCTACGTATTCTGTTGTTCTGCTGATTTGGAATGCTTGAATAATGAAAAGAGACAAGTTTTGAATTCCGATGTTACGCGAAATTGGTTATCTTCAAAGGTTAACTTGCTTGAGGAAACATTGCAAATTGCTGTTTACTTTTGAATTCATCCAAGTGAAATACAATATAAATGGTATACATTCTTACGAACTATGATATAATGATATTTGTGAGTCCCATTTTTAGTAGTACAATTTAGTTCGTAACATAATTAAAAATGCTCTCTGTATTTTCTTTCTTTCTTTAATGTTATCGCTGTACTTTTCCCCCCCTGTAATGCCACCAATAACATAAGGTATTTCAAAAATAAAATTTCATTAGTCATCAAGTTTTTTAAAAAATTTTTTTATTGAAGAAACAGTTTGAAGGATGTTTGTTTAGTTATTAGTGATATTTGATCATCAAATGTTATTTTTTTCTCATGTAACCAAAATTGTAATAGTTTCCTGATTACTTTTTTTAAATATTTAAACATTTTAAAATTATTTATCTATTAATAATTTACGAGCAAAGCAGTTACAAGTACAAGTAAGCGCTGTGCCATCTAAATGCTACATTAGATATTTTGAAAAAGAAAAAGTGGGCCAAAAGAATTACAGCGGTCAGGGGCGTAGCCAGAGGCGGGGAGGCTGAGGGGGGTTGCGGCCCCCCAAATGGGACCCTTTATTCAGCTTACAACTTGATATTTGGTACAATCGAACTTCAGCTTACAATTTGATAACCCCCCCCCCCCGCCCGAAATAAAATCCTGGCTACGCTACTGACAGTGGTCGATTGGAGAACAAAATGGTGGAACTAAAGTCACAAAGAATAATGCAATGCAGAATTAATATGCGATTACTAAAAGCAGAGTAGTTTAAATAGTTCGAATAATATGAGCATGTTAAAAATGACGAAAAAAGTATTATGTTGTTTGCAGAATAGATGAGTTTTATGATATTTTGCTTGACAAAAAATACAATATCAACACGGGCCCCACAATGGCATAGTAGAACACTGAACATGGTAAATGTCTGAAATTTAATGGTCCTGCTTTCGGGCCTATCATGCGACCGTCGATTTAACGGGCTGGAGTTTGGGGTGGTTTTCTCCATGTAACGTGAATACGCGCTAGAACATCTTAAAAAGTCCTTTGACCAAAGCACCCCTACTCAGGCGGGTGCCTCTCGAATAGTTTTGCCTTAATATACAACACAACACATCAATATAATGGATCATTTTTAAATACTGTCAGTAAACAAAGAAGCACACCTTTCTAAACACGCACCAATGATTTAAATAAAAAATTACTAATTTTATAAATTAATGTGAAGCTTTGTAGGGATGGACGCGAGACGTGCGAGACGAGAATCGGGGTTGTCTCGTCTCGTCTCGCAGTGGTAAACCTCTGTCTCGTCTCGTCCCGCAAACACTGTGTCTCGTCTCGCGTCTCGCAAAGAAATTGCTGTCTCGTCTCGCGCGAGACGCGAGACGTCTCGCGAGTCTCGCAAAATTAAGGACTGCGATTTCGTTGCCATTTTATACTAACTTATTATTGGGATTTTATTGAAAATTAATATTAATAATAACAATTACTTACATATAGCCACATTAGTAGATATATTAATAACTATATCAGCATATATCGGCATTTGAAGTAAAAGAAATTGAGATTTAATCCGTATATATAATGTCACACCGAAAATATAGTATTTATTTTTATTTACTAGCTGCGTGCCCGTTCTTCGCACTGTAGTAAACGAAAATTTTCCTAACATGAGTAATTTCAATTAATTCCAGTGATGTGGAATCTAAAATAAAAGCAAAATTATTTGACTCTTGATGTAAAGTTTGCGTCATGAGTATTAACCTGGCATCATTGCAATATAATGACTCAAAAAACTACGTCAGTGTCATTCGCGATCAGAAAAGTGAAAAGCTTAGCGGTTTGCAGAGAACTCCCGACTTTCAAAATGTGTTATTTCTACATCATACTGTAGTTCTACATCATACTGTTCAAGTTGTAGCATTAAATACCTCAGACACTAAATGAAATGAACAACCGTTTGTTTTAAAATAGCTGCGCACCCGCTCTTCATACGAGAAGTAGCGAATATTTTACTAAAATCATATCTGCATGAGACAAAACAGATTTTTTTTTTTTTTTTAAAGTTCAAGTAATCTCCTCTGTTGAAATACGGGATATATTAACACAAATTAGAATTACTTATAGTTCAGTTGGTTGTAAGATAACCCTTGAAATATTATAAACAGAACACTTTTAGTCTTTATTAAATCTCTACTATTTACTTTAACGTCAATTTCAAGTCTCTAAAATATGTGTTATTTTTATATTAATGAAAACAAGATTATATTAACGATAATTATAATTATTTGCCTAATATTTCCAATAACATTACCGTGTGTGCATTTTTAGATTTCATTATAGTATCTCAGTTGGTTAATAGACGTCTTATTTTTTGTTTATATTTTAAATTACTGAACAGTTAATTTGTTGACGACTATCCGTTTGTACTTTTCCACAATAATTTTTAGCGATAGTACTACAGTCGTTATGGTCGCCCTGTTTACAGAAAAATTAAACCGTAATCCCCCTAATGTATATCCAGTGTGGATTTTTTTTTTTTTAATGAAAAGACATCTAACAGGCGAGGATAATTTTAGAATAGGAACCCAACTGCAAAATAAAATGATGGGGAAGAAAAAAATTTATAAAAGTTTTGCAAGCCGAAGGAAGGGAAAACATGATAATATAAACGAAAAGAGAAATAGTTTTTAAAAAAATTGCTTGCATTTCTTTCCGTCCGATATTAATATATAAGAATAAAAAATGCCATTTTAATCTCTTTAAAATAGGCCAACAATAGGGATTTAACCGTCCCTAGAAAGTTGTTACCAGGGCAGGCCCCCCCCCCCCCCTACGAACGCCGCAACGTGCAGGAAAGTTTGAGGATAATATCGGTACAAGGATATTTCAACCAAGGATATTCAACCATATTTCAACCTACTCAGACTAAGCATCAATGCGAATGCAAGTTGCTCTACTTCTAATCTCTCTCTGATATACCCGAAACCCGATTATCACAGGGGCAAGGGGGGGCGGTAGTCCGGTGCCCCTGAAGAAAAAAGGGCCCATATATATCCCGATTATCTAAATTATAAATTCATATGTACTGAAATAGTAATTGTGGGGAAAAAACTGAATTTCCTCTATAATATAGGTATTACCTAACTGTCTATCACTAGATCAAGTTAGAGATATTTTTTGGGGGTGATAAATACGATTTGATTAAAGTACAAAAACTACAGTTAACTGAAATGCAATTTTCGAGTACAACAGCGGTCAAAACTGGGTTAAAATGCTTAAAAAAGGGGGGCTCAGTAAAGGGGCTTAATGCTTAAAAAAGGGGATAGTAAGGGGGGCCCCAAACTTAATGCCCCGGGCCCCGTCTAAAAGTGGTCAGATTTGAACATACCGTACCGCCTTTCCTATTTACTTATTATTTTTCTTTCAACTCTTCTCTGTTTTCTTTCTTTTCCCACCTCTTTCTTTATCCTCTCCTTTGTGTGTTTTGTATATCTCTCGTCTGTTCTAATTTTAAATGTTACGTGTTTGTGCGTATTGTAGAGTGCATATAGTATACCAGGACCGAAAACGAAGGAGACGCAAGTTAAACGGTAGAGGCTTCAGGCAAATTTCAGGCAATGCGCTTTTCAGATCGTATTTATGCGAGACGGAAAAAAATGCGAGAATTCTCGCGAGAAATCTCGCGCGAGACAAGATTCTGTCTCGTCTCGCGTCTCGTCCCGCAAAATATTTTCTTTCTCGTCTCGCGTCTCGTCTCGCAAAAAAATGCCTGTCTCTTCTCGCGTCTCGTCTCGCGAGACAATGCGAGAACGCGAGACAATGCGAGAATTCTCGCGTCTCGCGTCCATCCCTAAAGCTTTGCAATAAATAAAGAATAACTAAAAATTCAAGATAGTTAAAAAGAAAAAATATATCTGCAAAAAATGAATGGGATGTAATACAGAGTGCATCATGGAACTTTTGGAAATGTAAAAGTTTTGTTAATCAGCTGCATGAGGGATACATTTTGAAACTGTGCTAGCACTATAGTGGTGCAACTGATTTGTACTATTTATAGGATATATATAGAGAGAGAGGATCTCGTTCTTTGTACGAGTGGAAGCAATCAATCTTCTAACAATCACAATTGAAGTTTATCCGATTGAAGCAGAATTTTCAAGCCCGCCAAATTGTTTTATACTTTTTTAACATTTGCATCAAAATAGCTAAACTAAAAAGGAATGAACTTCACTTTTCTTTGTAGAATTTTGCAGTAGTTTGCTTCTTGAGAGCTGCTTACAGCTTCACGCATGTATTATGCGTGAAGCTGTATTTTTTCACTATTCTGTGCCACTGTTTTCCACTATTCTAAAAAACTGTCACAAGTAGTACGACATCAGAGGACGCTTTTTCTGATAGTGGTATTTACGATCTGCCTTGCAAAAACGCAGTCTTCTGACAGCAAAATTATACTTGTTTGTATTAATGAAAACTACAATGAACACATTTCATCTTTGTCTACCTAAAATAGATATTTAATTTTATATTCTGTTTTTACTATTACAGTTACCGTAGAAACAGAATCTATTGTTGACACTTAAGTTGTTAAATTCGTCAATCCAACGATAACTAAAGTCATTTATACCGTTCTTAGACTTGGAAAATAAAAATACATAAATATGAAACATAAGGAACATTTATTCACTGACACTTTAAAAATACTGGAATTTTTAAAGATATTCTAGTTATTTTACGTTTTATCTCCTTCGCATGGGTGACAAGATTTCCAGTTTCTTGCAGAGGCAGTGATATCTATAGGATCGAGTAAATTGTAACAGTTTTAATAGCTTTACCCTCCTAGATGATGCCTATATTGGACTTCGTGGTGCTGTTGTCATAAAATCCGAAGGGAATAAAATGCAAAATAGCTCAAATAGAATGAAAATCCACACATTTTCAAAGCACCATTAAGTTAATGTCCTATATTTATTTCGTGTTTATGCATTTTTATTTTTCGTGTCTAAGAACACGAGAAACAGCTTCATTTTTTGCAGCAACTTAAGTTGCAACTATATATTCATTACTAGTGTAATTGTAATGTTACAAACAGAATATGAAATTAGTTTTTTTTTTAAAGATGAAATAAATGTATCGATTGTAACTTTCATTAATACAAATAAGAAAGATTTTTTCAGACAGAAGATTGTTTTAATAAATGCGCAAATCGTAGAAATTCCTAACAGATAAAGCGTTTGCTGGTGTCAGGTTATTTACTACCATTTTCCCACCTACTAATTATGAGACTTATCTTTGTATTTTCATCCATGATCTTTGAATTCAAGCTAGCAGATAAAAACAATTTTCTAAGCTAAATTCCATGGGATGGGGGGGGGGGAGAGGGGGCTTCTAATAAAAGGAAAATAAAACGTAAAATTCCCAGCATTTGATTTTCTGCAAATGATGTTTTGAACTTCGGAGATAATATCTATTTTTGAGGCTTTTTTCAAATTGAAAAATTGCGCCGAATTTAAAATGAGAATTCGCGGATTATTTCACCTGTGACATAATTTAAGTCATAGTCTGCAAATATGATTGAATTTCTAATGCATTTTAAAACATGTGACATCAAAGTGACAGTAATCTCACTTACAATGTCTAAATTCACTAATTTATAGGATAACTCTCTAATATTAGGGAAGCTTTCTTGGGTAAAAAAATAGAGAAAAATCGGGAAGCAGTTGTATTTTCAAATTTTTATAAAGTTCAACCTATTTTATTACGTATTTATTCAAGTCGATCTTTATTATCAGTTTAAGTTTTTATAAGAAGTAAACAAACAGTAACAGCTGCAGAAACTTTTTCATTTTTATTTACAAGAAGATGTAACACAAACTTTATTTATCCTTCATTAAAAGAAACAAAAAACTTCTAAGCTAATCAATGTTTTACCGCTATATTCATTTGCCTAGCGTTAACGAAATGTTCTTTAATAACTACCTATTACTTTAATTTCTTGAACAATCTTCTTACAGAGCACAACTCTGATTGCCACAGATAGGAAGACAATGCCACGAAAACGCTCTTAAAAGTTTTAATAGCCAACTTTTATGTCACGATAAAGATTAAAACATTTTTACTTAGATATAACAACAAATTAAAATAGAAAGCTCTGTGATGGAATAACCCTGTTTAATGAATACTACAAACCTTTAATAAGGTGTTTGACGACATGCCCTTGATTTTGGAGATAAAATAGTTGAACAAGAGGTACCGCGAGCACAGCAACTATCAATAGCTAATTTATTATAGTAATAAAAATATATTGCTGGTTAGATTTTTCCTTGATAGTATAATGAAACACGGAGAATCACTTACAATTAGACGCCAGAATGTAGGCGAGTAGACGCCCTCGACTTAAAATAAAATCCTCGGTCATCTTCAAGTTTGTGTCAGCCTTAATCTAGTTCAAATGTCTGTCAAGATGCAGAGTAAAGAAGGGGAGGGAGGGGATTTAGTCTTCCTGCATTATTATTAAAAACTTACATGTCCTGAACGTGATTGCATGCTAGGTCGAAGCCCAATTGATGGGAGTTGAAAAAAAATGCCCTTAATCAATTAACTGCATTGTTCGAAAAGTTGGAATTTTTAAATTGTTCAGTCTTTCTATATTGGATTGAAAAGGAGAAAATAATGTTAAAATGTGTGTGAAGAAGTTGAAAGTACTTTAAAGTTCACTTTTTTACTTATAATTAAAAATACTAGCTTATCCCTCACAGATAATCTGCGTATTAGTATAACTATTCCACAGTTTCTTGAAAAGTATTACCTACGATTGCCGCAATTAGTAATGTTTGATGATATTGCAGGAATAAAAAGAAATAAAACTGTACTAAAAAATATACCATCCACTACGCATCGTTCAATATCTGTGATCACGAGTACTTGTACATGTGAGCATCGTAACTAAACAAAGATAAAATTAATCTATGTCGAAGAATGTGATTTTCCTACCCTATTTGAAATCTGCGAATTTTTTTTTTCTAAATAATTTTACACATACGTACAATACGGATACTACATAATTCTGAAAATTAAAAATGTCGCAGCGCAAGTATCTAAAATGTCACTGAAAATATAACGAGCCAAAGTTTTAAAAACTCCATTTAATGTTGAAGGTACACAAACTCAACAAATGGCAAAAAACATATTAGAAAGATGAATAATTAGATTTATGCAGATTTAGCTTTATCTACATTACTGCGGTGGTAATTATTAAAATCTCAATTCTGTAAACCCTTATGCTTGTTATCAGGATATTTTTTTCCTTCAAGCATTATAACACAATAAGATAACATGAGGATAAGTTTGATCAACATTAAAGCGATAATTTTTCCTACCTTAGTTGTAACCTGCAATGTCATCTTCAAAATAACAGTTTACTCTGGCAAAACATTCACAGTAATAATGAAATATTAAATTGTTTGCATTATTTTATTTCATGTTCCATATAAAATTAAAAATAAAAAAATATACAAACAATTTGGTACAACCTCTATAGGTATACTGTATGAAATTGCACCGAGAAACTCACTTGTGCTGTTACTGCTGAAAGGGCCGCTTTAAAAAAAGCAATTATGTACCTATTTCTGTGAATCGGTGTTATGTAAAGGATGTATGTAATGCATCGACTTAAAAGGATAAAAATAAAATAGAATTTAATATTATGCTAAAATAAATTAATAAATGAATAGCTAAAGTATGAAGTAAGTTCAATAAAAGTATTTGAAAAATAAAATAAAATCTTACTTAAAATAAATTTGCAGGAAATTAAAAGTTTCAAACTAAGTGAAAAATAAATATTACAAGTTATTTTGTTTATGTTTTAAATAGGTTTAATTTTAGTCGATTAATAAAAAATAAGCGCACCTCTCATTACTTATGTATGACAACAACAATTAGCATATGAACAGGCTCTACGTTATAACAGTATTAAAATTGATGCTTGCCATCTACTTTTATTTAGAGTTTAGTGAATTAAATAACCGCTAAAATTAAACTCAGATTCTTTTAAACAACCAGTATGTCTCAATTCACAAATGATAATAATAATAATAATATGTAAGCAGTAAAAAAAAAAACTTATCTTTAATAAAAGTACTGGAAAGAAAACAAGAAATATAAAAATTTATCTTGATGTTCCAACAATTTTTTAAATTAAACGAAAAGTAAAGTCATTATTTCGTCACTGTTAAATCCAACCAATAATGGCTACTGTGAATAAAGCAAACCTTCACGTGCATCTGATGTGCTAACAGTATCATACGTTGAAGAAAAATTGTTATTAGCGCTGGTGTCCTATTTTAACACTCCGTTTTTTTCCCTTTTCATCTGATCTCCTTGGTCACATTTTTTTTTTTTTTTTACTACGTATGTTATGTTTGTTTAATACTTTTCAGCATATTATTGAAATACTGTCGAAGATTTTACACAGAATACTATATATTACAAAGGAATCCAATTTTATTTTATTTTATTCTTTTTTTGGGGGGTATTCTTTTTTCTTTCTTTTTTTCAAAACTTTTTTTTTTAATTTTAGAAATATTCGTACCATTATTACTACGAAAATGGGAGAAAAATGCCTGTGAAATCTTGATCAGGCAAATGAGATTGTGTAAGAGGTACAGTAGAGAACTTTTCTTTTTTTAAAGTTCAGAGACCAACTACATTATTCGCGCTATTTCCAAAAACTTATCCGAAAATGTTTGAGAAAACTGATTCTTTTAACCCCTTCTGCCTGAATTTTGATTAGAGCAGATAAAAAATCAATGAGGGATTACATGTGCTGTACCATATGTAAGTATCTTGATGACTACTATAATATGAAATATCATAGTATTCAGCCAATTACTAAGCTAATTTTAAAATGTTCTAATAATAGGACACGAGGCTATAATTGAACAAATTGAGAAAACATTTTTACAGTTATTTTGTATGAAACCTTTTGAAACAATGTGCGTGAAAACATGCAAATACTTCTCATGCATTTTGATTGCTTGCATGCATTCATTCATGCATTCATAACATGCATTTAACTTTTGTCTTCAAAAGGCTTGACACGTCCATTATCTTCTCTTCTGGAAATTTTCTGTCATTCACAAAGCGAAAATGATAATGTTCTGCTATTCTTGCATGCATTATTAGTAAGACTTTTGGTTTTGGTGTTAAAATACTTGAAAATGAAGAATATAGTGTAATGCAAAGATGTGTGCTAATATTAAGACGTCAGGGACGAAGGGGGTTAAGATTTCGTCAGTTTTTATTTTTATTATTAATTAAAATAATTAATTTTTTCGTCTAGAAAAATAATCTTATTAATCGTTGTACGTAACCACGGTCCACGGGAAACACTCCTGTTAAAAAATAAACAAAGAGTACAAGAACGCTTTGAGATCTTGATCTTGAAAGAGTTCATTAGAATTCATTTCGGGAGTAGCCTGTGAAGTATCGTAGTTCTAATCGACTACTTATATATGAGAATAGAACTATTAGCATATAAACAGCGGCTATGTTGATCTTGATATTTATCGCAATCCATCATTCAGTGATCTGCGTAAAGATTAAGGATATTTCATATTCTAAAAAGCATTCAAATAATTTCTTTGTTTATTTGACCCTAATTGACCTTTGGTAGCTACATTGATGTATAATAAAATACATATTATGTATAAATCATTTCTTTCTCTTGCACTTCTCAACACACTATATGCAATTATTTCTATCCACTTATTCAGGGTAAGAAATCTGACGCAATTTTCATAGAAGCATCATAATCTTACTTTAATATCGCATTTTTTGTGTGTTATAGTTAAATTAGTAAAAAATGTTATTTTGAACTATGGGAATAAATTATTAAAAAGTTATAGCTATTTTTTTTTGCCGTTCCTAGAAAACATTTTGATAGATACATAAATGTAAGTGAAGTAATGTTTAAATAATCATATTCTTATATTAGTGCTTTAATGTAGTTAAAAATGTTTATTTTTCTTTTTTAGTGGATAGAAGGAGTAATATGGCTGTTACTTGGTGTTATTCGAGTTCATTCAGGAATTGTCCCCGAGCAGTTGTCTCACGAATCTGTTATTCCTTTTCCAGAAGCAACTTACTTTTCTCAAAGCAGCATTATTGGACCAAATAATAATTACAACCCATCTAATCAACAGCAAGGAAACCAGGACGTCTATTCAGCCTCAACCCAGGTTAATGCAGCAGCGTGTTGCCAAAATCAGCAACAGCAGTCTTATCAAAATGCTCAACAAAGCTACCCGACAAACCCTGTTTTTTCTCAGAATGTTCAAAATTTTCAGTCACAACAGCCTCAAATATCCCAGGACAATGTTAATTTGAATTCAGCGTCAAATGTGGCACAAAATGGCAGACTTTCACAATTCTCTGTCAATACGCAAGCGCAGCTGTTCCAAGCCCCAATTCTGAATGCCCCAGCAACTCAACAAAACAGTCACAATTCTCAGACATCATCAGACTCCATAGGTAGAGGTAGTTACCAAGGGAGCGGAATACAAACTTCTCAACAAACAATTCAAAACACAGCAGTTATAGAAGATGGAAAAAAGACCGCCACACAGTCAGATTTAGATTTCCTTGATACGAAGTCAAAATTACCACGCAAGGTACCATTAGTTTTAATTACAATTCACAAAAATAAAAACAGCAATGATAAATCTAAAGCCAGTTCAAAGAAACAAAGTTCTAAAACAGGTCAAACTGCGAATAACAATACTCCAGCAGAGAATGCTAATTCAGGATCATCTACAAATTATGGTTTATCCAATAGAAACACGCAAAATAACGCCCAGCTTCAGCAGCAGCAACATTATATCCAGGCTCAAGGGCTTTCCTATGCAGGCCAGTTTAATCGGGGGGTTGTAAATCCAATGACTTTTGGTCCACTGACTCAATACAGATACCCAATACTAGCAGGTAAAAAAATGGAAACTAGTCGGGAGTGGAAACCCGTAGACAATACTGGCATTTTCGGGTCAAACTATGGAAATGCGAATGCAGCAGGCTCTCAATCATCTGTAGGCCCAACTTCTTCGGTTCAAAATCAACCCACAAATATAGCTTACAATAGTCCAGCTTCAAACTCTGCACAAGTTATACAACCAAATGATCAGATAAGTTATAATATAAATTCAAATAATCAACAAAGTCAGCAAAATGCTCCGACCAACACTAATGTTTTACAAAATGGCTCAGAGCAAAGTAAATTAAATAATGTAAATTATCAAGTAACCTCAGCTTACGTGCAAGCTAAAATTAATGTTGAAAACAATCCTAGCTATATTTCAGGATCGTCATTTAGCAATAGACCAAATACAGGTACACAAAATAATCATGCTGTAAATAATAAACAGGAATCAAATGACGCCAGTTCTGGACAAAACAGAGATCAAAGATCTCACATTTTAATGCCCGAAATTCCGAAAAACGTAAAAAATGGCCAATTTTCTGTTCCATTAGCTAACAATAAAAACTTTGCTTCGATAAGTCAAATTCAGAATAGCAGAAATTCTTATAAAACTGATGAAGGAAAATTTGCACCAGTGTTTGCTAGAAACACTCAAACTATTAATGCGGGAAATGCCTATCAGTCTGCAAATTTTCAAACACAAAATCAATTAATACAAAATGTTCAGAATACAAATTCTCGTCCTTTAGAACAAAATAGTATTCAAAATAATATCCAGTCTCCATCTCGTAATAATATAGGGACTAGCTATAATCAAATTTCTAACAACGCGCAGGAATACAACCAACAAAATACAGAATCTCTAAACACTCAGACTTTTACAAACAATGCTCATTTGAATTCTCCAAACGACAGAAATACCGGAAACGTGAACCAACAAACATACACTTCTAGCAATTTTAACTCACTGCCACAGGTAAATAATTTTGCGAGAGGTTTTACATCACAAAATGGCGTACCGGTATATCCTGCGCAGCAAAAAAATTCTAATGTTTTTCAAAATGCAAATTTTCCATCGCTTTCTGGCCAAAGTAATGTAAAACCTTACCGACAAGCAATTGACGTTCAGAGTATGCAAGGTGCACGTCCACAATCAAATCAAGTCACCAATGCCTTTCAAAATAATTTCCAGAACGGAGTGAAGACATCTGTCCAAGGCGTCCAAAATTCTATCCAGAATCAAGGTTCTTACCAAAGTGTACCTTCTGAAACAAGAAATTCGCAGTACAACCCATCTGTCTTCACGAATGGGGCTACATTTTATGGCAATGCAGCCACACCACCAGTTACCAATTATAATTCCTTCAGTAATAGCCAAGGATTAAATCATAACAATATCCAAGTTTTACAAACTCCTGTAAATTCTGTATCTTTAAATGAAAACTATAATAATCAAGAAAGTAGTGCATCAACTTCCTTTCAAAATAATTACAGAACTAGTCAAAATCCAATAATAAATCAACAAAACGAGCAGCAGAAGGCACAACAGTCCACTTCAGGAAACTATGGAAGAATGCCAACTGCTGTAAATCGTAATTTCAATTTAAATAATTATCAGAATACAAATTACGGTTCGTCAGAATCACAAGAATCGGTTGTCGGCTCTAAACCCAACGAAAATGCTGAGCAACAGCAGTCTGTTGGAACCACATACAATCAACTGAATAGCGACAGGCATCAAAGTGAAAATCAAATAAATTTTTCTGATAATGTCCAACAGCCTCAATCGCACTCTACTTCCCCAGATAGTTATAATAGTGATTCCGTTAACAAAGACATAAACACTGATGATAACAAAGATTCTGCCCCAGAAGCACTTCTTTTGGTTCTTGTTTCTGCCAAGAAATCCGCAATTGAAGATCATCCAGATGACGCAAGGGACGATGTCAACGACAGCTATGAATCAGCTCCAGAAGAAGTTGTCGAATTTTTAAGCAACCGGGCAAATAGAAAATTGATTGCAAAATCAGCTCAGGAAGCCGTTAATGCAGCATTTGCGTCAAATGATTGACCCTACTGTTGATTCTGAGTCATCATTAGAAGAGAACATCTAAGGAGATTAAGACGAATAAACTATAAGTTCATGACAATTTAAGAATATCATAAAATAAACTTAAATGTACTTTATTATTCCATTATAAATATTGAATTTTTAGGAAATTAAAAATTCATATGTAAAAGTATTTCGTTACTAGTTATGTAAATACATCAGTTTGTAAATATTTTATTTCTTCATACATTTTTAATGATGCTGGTAATATGAAGAGTGCAATATTTTTTTTTGTTTTTTTTTTGTAAATATTCCTGTCTTGTACGATCACAATTAAAATAGCATTAGTTTTATGTTGTATGTATATAAGATATGCAAGCTCATATGTTGTGTTAATAAAAATGTTCGAAATTTTACATTTATGATTTTTATTTATTTATTTATTTATTCACGAAGTAACATGTTAATCTCCTTCAGAAACCTTTTGGGAGGCACTTTAACCAACAATTTGGCTTTTTTGTGTGTGTGCGTGTGTGTGTGTGCGTTAATACACTGTTCAAGCATGCTATTATCACGTGACAGTTAGAAAAGAATATTGAAAGGGTACATGCCATGCATGCAAATTGCGATACTACGGTTTAAACTTAATTTAATTAACCTAAATTGTTTTTACATTACACTAATATAAATGCATCTGGAGGAAGAACCTCGTTTCACCTATAAAAACTGAAAAAATTTAATTAATGTAAACTTAAATTTTCCTGATTCTATTTAGAATTTAACATTTGTTGGTTTAACTGTTTCATGATAGGCTTTAATGTTTTATCTAACATCATTTTAAGAGAACCAAACAAATAAATATTAAATTCTGTTAGAATCAGGAAAATACAAGTTTAAATTAAGTGCATCCTCGGTTTTTCAGCCTATCATTCTATAAAAAAGTACTTTTTACAGATACCTAAATCAGTGTAATGTACTAATAATCCAGCGTAATTAATTAAACGGTAATTAGATATATCACCACATACATGTTATGATTTTTTAAGTTCATGCAGCTGACAGTAAGGTCAACGGAGTTAAACAGAATTTGGAATCTTAGCTCTGAGAAACATTTGTTAACTACTTCGTAAGCAGCCTCTGAATATTAATTGATTGTGCATTATTTGATGCACACTGCCTATTGATCAAAGATCGTTTTTACACTGCAGAACATTTTTGAGCGATACTATATACATACAGAGTAGCCATAAAAATCCCTTTTCTAGGTACTTGCACATAAAAGTAATGATTAGAATGAAACCAAATTTCATACAATGACTGTCGCTGCTAATCCATATGAGACAGACGACCCTTAGTTGGGTCTTCTAACTTGAAACCATTTCCAGATGACAGATGGACGCTTGGACGGATGCCCCCAGAGGTAACATTTCAACATGAATGACATTAGATATACGCGTTCTACGTGCACCAACTCCCTTTAGCATAGACGGTTGAGCAGCAATCCAATCGTGAAAGGTTGTCAACGTCTCAAGCGCTGACCGGAGCCAAGGCTGCAGTATTTTTAGTGTTCTAATGAAAACCGAGCCTTTGTGGGACCATATACAGATTGTAGAAGACACGGGGAGATTATTCTTGTAAAAAAATAATAATGAGAATAAATAAATTAATATTAAATGTAGCCGATAAGGAAAATGTCGGCTCTACTGTCACGCGCTCACCATGGAATATGAAGGGTTTGCTTTACAAATTTCCTTGTGCATGCATGGCAAATGCTGATGGAAATGGCAAATGAAAATTACGTCAATAATTATAGTGAGAGCGTGGAAGATGGATTGTGGCTGTTTCGTCCTCTTCTAACTCTCCCCTAGTTCGTCGAATTTTTTCAGAAAACTTTTTAATCCTACTATAAATATTGGATTTTAACGCAAATTATCAAACTTTTTGAATTTCCTAAGAGGCGATCGATGCAGCATTACTCTCTCATGTTTAAAAGATCTACGAGTAAAGTAGAGTTAAGGTAAGACAAGCATTGGGAAATTTGCATAATCATTTTCATTTGTACAAATTTCATAATACGTACTTGACAGCAGTACCATAATTTTCCCAATCGATGACTCGATGACTTTTGGCACTGCCCCCCCCCCCCCCGGAAGTATCTTTTACAGTCTGTATAAGAAATTTAATTTTATTCTATTAATTAATTTTAGATGGAGATGCCTCCAGAAGAAATAATCCAGCACAAATCCATTATATACTTTTTCCGAAGAAATAACTGCATTTTGTGAAATAGTAAGGAAGTTTTTAGATCTTACAACTCATTTTTACGACAAGTCCAAGTGGAAGAAACAGGAAACTAGCCGCTTAAGAGGACTCGGCTCCTCAAACATTCTTTTTGCCATTAATTAACATTAAAAATGATTATTCTTATGTAAGTGTAAAACATAATTAAACTAATATGTAAAATTAGAAAATAAAAATATTTTTTTTTGAATGTCGCATATTTGCTTCAAAAAACGCTAGTTCTTTTTCAAATTTTAAGTTTCAAATTTTTTTTATCTTGTAAATGGCAATATTTTGAACAAATTTAAGCATTCGATTTTAACTGACTGTATTAGTTTCATAAAAAAAAAAATTAAACCACCTCTACGCACAAAGAAGAGTGAAAAAAATCATGAGTAATCCCCCCCCCCGCTTTTTGTTTAAGTTTTCAACGTACAGCTTGTCCGATGTCTCTTTTGTCATATAAGGTTCGTATATAGAAAAATTATCAAACAGTTTAATCAAAATTTGACAAAACCTTAATATTTCAAAGGTGGTAAAATTTCAGAAAGTAATAAATTGAAGTAAATGCGTTAACTGATTTAGTTATAAGACAGATATTCACGTAAACAGCTTTAGCTACCGATGTAACTGAATGTCGCTTAGAAATTTCAAAAAGACGAACTTAAGGTATGTAGACCCTTTTAATATGTAAATCTCAAAATGGATATTTTCATCGATTTTTCATACTGTGGGAATGCTCAGATTCTTAACCTCCAAGTGGCTGAGACCTAAAAATTCCATTAATTTATTCCAGTTTTCACAGCAATGCACCCACAATTTATATTATTTAAAACACACAAATATCGCAAAATATGGTTTAATTTTAAAACTTGCAATATTAAGAGCTCGTTTTTTCTAATTACAAATCATCCTGTCAAAACTTATCATTTTTATAGCATTAAAGGTGCATGAAAATTGCACCGTGAAAACAACTTTACGTTATTTGCTTATTTCCAAGAATCCGAGAGGGTTAAAGGAAATTATTCCTCATATTAAGTATGAATGTAGAACATGAATCGATATGAATAGTTTCTTTTACAATTCAAAAACACTTACGGAGCGATTTAGTTCATTAAGATCATGCTTAATACTACAGCTCAACTCAACTTTAAAGTGGTACGTTGACTTATTTTTCAATTCGCACGTATAAAAAAAATTTTTTTTGGCAACATCATTTCACAGATGTTTCCTCAATTTTCTTTTACTTCCCCTCGGCAGCAGAATAAAATATAGAAATCTGCCAAAACCTTATGATAATGCAATCATAAACACCAATGGACAATTTCTGTTTCAGAAATCTGCTCTTTTTAAATAATAATCATACACTTCTGGAATCTGGAAGGAAATAAAATTCAGGTTAAAGGTTTTGACGGTCACGATTTGTTACAAAGAATGGAAATCTCAATTTTGATCTTCAGGCAAAATGGCTGTTAAAGTTAACTCAATTGTTTTTTATTCGATTTGACGATAGTTCACATATTAAAAAAACATATAAAGGTTTTTTTTTTAATCGTCACAATCTAGCATGAAGGGAAAGTCCCCTCCCGCCGAAAAATGAAACATCTATTTATATATTACACTAAAGTATGCTGTACCAAAATCTGCGATATTTCTCACTGCGAATGGCAAGAACGAGATATAAAGGTTAGCGGGTACTTTTCTGTTTTGATAATATCACCCATCAGCAACACTTCCAAGTTAAATTATTTATACCTGTTGCCATTAGAATAAAGAACTAATAAAATAAATGTAAAAAGTAGTTATGAGGTTGCTTTTCTTGGCACATTTTAGTATATTTTATTAACTACTAGCCGCCTCCGGGACCAGTTGGTTCGCCATCTTAATAAATCTTGTTCGGAGAGAATCCTGTTCCTCACCGGCTTCCTTGGCACTGAAATCACTCAGATTCTCTGAATGGAATTTAAAATTAAGATGGTTACAAACAGGAGCGGCCCTACCGTAAGTGTCGCCCCCAGTTAATATAAAAAAGACGTCCCCTTTTATGCTATACTTAGTTTTTGTATTCGAAATGAAGCCCCTTCGAAGCCGGCGCCCAGATGCGATGCTTACTGTTTCGGGCCGCCCCAGGTTGCAAAACTAAGATGGTTAATTGATAAAAACCTACAAAATGAACAAATTATTTTCGTCCTATATTAATTCTGAAGAGCTTCTGCATATATTGGCCTTTATCAAAAAACGGAAAGAAAAAAAAAAAAAAAAAGTAAGAAAATCTGAAACACTTTCAGATTTTAAATACGCACTAAAGTGCTATATATTAAAAGCGTATTATAACCCATGGGTCTTCCCTATTTTCGTTCCTTATTTCATTAAGTTGGAAAGTATATCATTATTCAAGAGTGTGATTAAACAAAATAAAAATTGATATTTCTAACATCCTTTTTGTGGATGTAATACATTAGAAATAGATGGAGAAAAGCTGCGCAGAAAAATGCACAATTCCAAATGAATGAAAATTTCAAAAACTTATTCTCTGGTGTATTCAGAAGACGATAAAATTACGATAAACTGCGCCAAGCGTTAGAATCATCTCCTCAAAATCGCACATCAACCATTTTATTTTTCGCCAAATTAAAAAGTTGCACCTTTTAGTCTCGGAAAATTTCCAAATCTTATTTTTCTTTTGAGTATAAAACATTTCATTCCTGCTCTGATTTCACATGCACACGATATTTTAATTAAAAAAACAACCTTACAAATAATCTAAACAAAAAAAAAATCGTTATTCTTTTATTTCTACTTCAAGAGTCTGAATCATTTAATAAACATGCCAAATATGGCAACCTAGATATTCTTAAATTCTCACTCATTCCACTGCGGGGTTACAATTGCGAAATGGCGTAGCGAAAGAGTGAGCCTTTTGCGACACGTTTTTTATCGATATATCCTAAAATAATTCGAATTTCGAAAAAATCGCTTCGAGGTATGTCGGGACCCGTTCTGGAGAATTTCCATACAAAATATGGTAGGTCTACGATCACCCGTCTACGAGCTACACACTAACAACACAGACACTAACGACACAGACAAACAAACTAACTAACTAGCTAACTAACTACAACCAACTAACTGACAGTTTACACTCTGTTTTATTTATATAGGTAACGATATATATGAGCAGGGAAATAGGTGAAATACAAATTTACACAGGAAGCATGAAATTAAAATGCCTAACAACATTTTTAGAAACAATTTATTTCGGTGATATTGCTTTCCCCACATAATTTCTAATAGACGCCAATTATGTCTTTTCACACAGTTTGCAATATCAGTAAGTGGCATGGCCGCCATCGGCTTCTCTGGTGACACACAAAATTTGTAGCAACCCTAATTTAATTAAATTTAAAGACAAATACTGTTAAAACAAAGAAACATGATTTTCGTTGAAATGAGTCCAATATGAGGAATGAAAGAGAACAGCAGTAACTTTCTTTCATATAATTTCTATGTCTTTTAACCGAGTGAAGGGGCCTGCATGAGCCACAGAATTTGCGACGTTTTATGCCCTACATGCATTATCAGTTTTTTTTTCTTTTAGTACCTGTCGGCGATTCATTTGGAAATTAATTTTGCTTACTACGATTTAAATTTTAACATCTGAAGTGTTGATATTCACTAGCCTTCTGCATTGGGTTAATTGAGTTTCAAGTAATAAAGTCGTTATTTTGAAAACATATTTTAAAAATCATGTACTTTTAAGCGAATAGCAGCTGCAATCACCCGTGAAAGTCAATTTTGGTTGCGGTTTTACCTCTCCTTGCTACTTAAGGGGATGCTTGATTACAGAAATAGTAATGCTTTGTTGGGTTGTTAAATACTATTATTAGTAACTGAAGCGTCAAAATGGATCAGCAGATTTACCTTCGGTGAACAAAAAATTCATAAATATAGCAGAATTTTTATTTTCTTCTTAATGAAATGCTTGGCAATACTTTTCTTTCCTAAAGATAATAAAAATTTAGTGGCATACACTTGCACAGTAGCACACACCTGCCAGCGGTGTTACCAGAGTTTTACACTAGTTTAAAGGAACTTCCAAAGAAATCAACACTTCACATTACAGTGAAATTAACGAGTTAAGATATTAATGTACTTTAAAAGATGAGTGGTTAAAGAAAATAATTTGTATTACTCATGCACAAATTACACCTGCATTTTCTTTCATAAGACCACAGCCAATATCATTAGCGCTACTTGTAAATGAAATCAAAAGTTCAGTGCCTCACCATGGCATAGTAGTTATATCACTGGAAATGGTAGACGGGCGAAGTGTGAAGGTTCCGAGTTCGGGTCCCATCGCGCGTCAGTCGACCTAGCCGGAGTTTTCCGTGGTTTTCTCCGAAACTTAGCGTAAATACGGGTTAGGACCCCTTAGAAAGACCCCCACGGAGGGCACCCCACCCTTCGACCTAGAGCCCACTCGGAGCTAATCGTCGTAATCCCACAAACAAACAAACGAAAGTTCAGTATCTTGAAAACTAATGTCAAAGATACATCTTTGAACTCACCTCCGCTCTGATATCAATATCATCCCCATTATGCAAATAATGATGAATAATAAAGCTATATCCCCGCTAAGAGAAGTGAATTATGTCATATCATGTAATCCATTTCAATTATGATTTACAATTAAAACTAATAGTTGTGAAAAATACCATGATTATTGAGTTATATTTAGAGAAGAACAGAAAGGCAAATGACTGTGTTGTTAATATCATCCAGAGCTTTCATGCTATTCATCAGGATTTTTCTGATAAATTACTTTGTACTATTAGCCGGCAAAAATAAAAATAAAAAACTATATTTTTTGTGCAAGTGAAAGAAAAAAATAAATGACGCGGTTTGATCAAACATATATTTCAATTTAAAATTTTACTAAAACGTTTCCTTTAGGTTTAACTTTTTTTTTTTTTTTTTTTGAAAAGCATAGAGGAAAATTGTTTAAAAATCCAAAGATCATACGCAAAATTCATCTGCGAAAATTTGAAGCAAAAATATTTCTACTTAGTTACGAAAATGTATAAAAACGTTGATGATATTACTTAAATATACAGTAAAAGATGAGGAAAAGCATTCTTATCCCTTTTCGATATGTTGGTGTTCTCGTAAGTTATCAAAACTGTAGGAGAGAATGTGAGTTTGACTAACGCTCTTTATATAACCAAAGACAGAGAATTATCTACAGAGTATTTCTATAGAAGTTTGAAAAAAAATGTCTGAATATCTACTTAAAGTATTTGGATACTTTTAACCGTTCAATGTAGAATTATTTAAACATGAATAAAACGTGACAATTATATATGTAAAGGTTTTCGAAATTATAATTTAAAATGTACTTTTACAAATCCTCAGCAACATTTAAAAATTACCACTTGGATGATTAACTAGTTCAGACCAGGTGTCCGCAACTGAGTATATGAATTTTGAAAGAATCCTAGAAAGTAAATATCCATAGTTTCAAGCTGAAAACGGTTGTGTGCACTTACGGAAATTTAATAATCAGATTTTTTTATTTTATACATTAATTTAATCCCTATTATTTTAAAAAAGTACACACATATATATATCTACGCGAGAGAAATTATTTAATCAAGTCTGAAAGGGTTAACAGTGTCGAAAATAGTGACATACCAGATGATGTAACATTTTCTAACTTTTTTTTTTCAAATTAAAAGCTTTGATTCTAATGTAAAAACTATCAAAGTAAATTACACGCAGATTGTACTTAAATTCATAAACATTAAAAATGCGATTCAAAAGCATGACTAAATCCGATCAAATAAATAAAATATTAACAAATTTAAGGAATACAAACTTCCTTATTTTCTTAACTGGTGAAATTATCCATGAACAAACTATATACAAATAATTAAAACATGCATGGATGTATTGTTTAAATCATATTGAACTGTATAAATAGAAACACCTTGCCTTTGGAAACGTCGAACCATAATTATGTTCTTTGATCTGTTTAAACACCAAATCATGGTTCAACGTTTCTTCATAGAAAGGTTGCAGCTCATTTAGCTCTGTTGTATGGTGAAATGCTGAACTACTTCTATTAACAGTGTAAATTGCATAAAAATTTCAGAAAGTACTAACTTTTTGGAAAAAATTAATATATTTGGGAGAAAAAATACAACAAATTGGTTTTCAGGAAGACTTCTTTTGTAGTCATCTGTGAGAAATTTTTTTCCGGTATGAAACTACCACTTCTTACTATGCATTTTGCATAGTAACAAAAATATATGTCATCTCATGCCTGATTCCAAGATTTAAATCAGAAAAAAAATATTTGAATGTTTTCAGTTCATTAAGTTTTAGATTTTAAGTCCTAACGTGCCTTAATTTTGACAAAAATACTGCCATCCTTAATTGGTCTCAATAACCATAAAACCATAAACTGCAAAAAAGTATTTTGTTTTGTCATTATTAAACACGAATCTATTGTTTTCATTCATAGTCATAAAAACATAGGCCTATAGCTTGACCGAAAATTCTGCAAGGCGCACACATATCAAATACAAGAGTAGAAATGAGTAATTTCGCTTAAATTTCTAAGAAGCTTTTCAGATTAAACTGAAAGTGCACGGGGACTCTGCGCATATTATTTAATTTAATATTAATTGATTTATGTCGTGGTGCAATAGTTCGAAAAATTGTCAATTAAATTGAAAACGTGTTGCTTCATTTTCTTCTTTCAAATTTGAGTTTTCCCTCCAATAAATTATCCAAACTTATTAATACCTTACAAATAAATGTTAGAAAATGAAAAAAAGTAAAATAACATATTTTATTTATAAAAAAATGAATTGAGGGTGTTGATAGATTAATTTTTGTATATTATGTGGCATTAAAATGAAAAAATAAATGATTAAATCATATTTTATTGAAAATATTTTTATTTTTATTTTACAGCTATGTATAACATGTATGTACAAAGAGATATTATACATAAATAAACGAATTTTTCAGTAAAACATATTTGTTGTAATCTAAAAATATATTATTTAGTTTGCCAAAAATGTTAACAAAATATATTTCGTAAGACAAAATAGTGTCTTATACATAGAATTCATTTTGATGTATGTAAATAGAATCACCTCAGAATTTACCTATACATAGTTATAATGGATTTTTTAAAAATATTTAAGTACATAAATTAATAACATAAAATAACAGACAAACTCTTAGAAGGGTAAACCAATTAACTTATATGGCACTGTTTTTATAACTTTTTGTTTTTAACTTCTTATTGTTAGATAAAAAAATTAGTTGCTTACTCTAACTGATGAAAAGAAGACAATAGTTGTACTAGCAATCCATTTAGCAACAAATACCAAAATTACACATTCAACTTACTTAAATATTACTTAAATATACAGTGAAAGATGAGTAAAATTTAAGAGTTTTTTTTTCCTCTTTTTGATATGTTGGTGTTCTCGTAAGTTATCAAAACTGTAGTAGAAAGTGTGAGCTAGACTAACTCTCCTTATATAACCAAAGACAGAGAATTATGGACAGAGTGTTTCTATAGAAATTTGAAAAAAATGTCTGAATATCCACTTTCATATTTTATAAAGTAGGACTAATTGTATTATTACAGGTCACATTCATATTTGTATTGAAAAATTGCTCTAATTTATTGCATGTGAAGCTTACTGCAATCTGTAGACCTCTAAAAAGTTTTACAATTAAAGTAGACAAGAGATTATATAAAATTTCCATGAAAAGTGTTAACGAAATTGAGAAACGAACTATTGCGTATTAATTGTAATGACTGCAATTTAGAAGTAACTCCAGTTTCTTACTGTGAAATGTCTGGCTTCAAAATATTTTAGCACTTAAACATTATCTTCTGTAAAAAGAAATATTTATAGATTTAAAAATATGCTAACGCGCAAATGTTTCAATAGCAATATACACAATTCAGAATTTTCATTAAGAATTTCAAATAAACAACAGCGGATGTGTAATTTTAAAGACAGCTTATTTTTTTACAGGTCTAATTTTTCTTGTTAAGTTTTCGATAGCAATATTTCACAATAAATTAAACTAACTAAACCTACTTCAGAAACACAAGATTATAGAACATTATAAGTGGATATCTTTTTTTCCAATTCAATGTAAGGGGCAAAAAATGTTACTAAACAGATTGCCAGATTAGAATACGTATAATATTTTTAAACTCTGAGGAACATATGGGCATGACTTTTAGATGCATAAAACGATGAATTAACTGCTATGTAAATGATTTCAGCACATTCATTCACAACATAGCTACCCTTAATATTTACAATTTAAATCAGCTCCTTCACCTCTTTTAATGCAAAAATAGATTGCATTTTAACAAATGAAATGTGCCTATGTTGTGTCATGACTTAGGCCTCTTTCGAGAAGTGCAAAGTTTGTGGCAATTATTACTTCCACTCTTCTTACTCAATATATATATTATATACAAAACAAAACAAAAAAGTTTACCATTCAAAAAAATACTTGGCATAGACCGTAACATTGCAAAAATGGACGGAATTTCAGTTGGTTATCACGGAAGATCATTCTCAGTATTGAAGAGTGTTACTGTAATTTACATCTTGACTGTTTTTCCTTTGAGCGGATTCCAGAACAGTTCGCAAAAGAAAGTATTAATATTCAATACAACTACGATTTCTTTTCGGTCGTCGTGGATTTTTCTTTCAGAGCTGGAGCAGCAGTAGTTGTAGCTTTCGCGTCTGCTTTAGTTGTACTGTTAGAGCTTGCAACGTAAGTTTCTGCCTTTTTGGATTCTGCAGAATATTCTTCCACGGGGACTTCCACCACTTCGATTTCTAAACCGTCTTTTCCATGAGCTCCGAGGCGCTGGAGAGTTTGAGGGTCGATTGATTTAATGGCATCTTCTATCGTCTGTCCTTTTTGTATTTCCACTGCTAGCACAGGTTCCCGTCGGTATCCATTTGCATTTACAGGTGGCGTCATTACTTCAAGGTACTGCTCTCGATGTCCTTGAACTCCTTGCTGAGCATCGGCTTGGTAATCTGGTTGTGAGTAATCTGGTCCTTTTGCAGATCCAACTTCTTCATAAGGTTTCTGTATGTAACCGGCTTTTCCATCCAGGGTCTGATATTTCTCATAAGGGTTGTTTCTACCTTGGTCATCTATTTGGTAACCCGAAGCACTGTGCTCAACCTCGTGGTTTTGATTGCTAATCTGATATCCTCCAGAGTTATAGCTGATGCTGGCAGTACTCTGAGATGGGTAATCTTGGGGTATTGCAACGTACGATTCCTTATTACCGTATCCTCCTCCAACATTTTGAGATTCGTACCCAGAGGTTTCGCTATTTTGTTCGTGGTTTCCTTGGGGAAGAGCGAGTACTAGATGAACTTGCTCGTTTTTAGATTTATGGTTTTGTTGGGCAAATGGCAGAAATTTTAAGAAATCCTGTGAATTTTTCTTCACGATCTGCAAACTTTTCAACAACTCTTGAATTTCCTCGTCGCTTAATTTGACAAGTTCAGCTTCAATTTGATGTTGTTGTTGCGCGCTGTAGCTCGATTTTGATGATGTAGTTGTAGGATATTGTTTTCGAGGCTGCTCTGCCTGATGTGTATAGTATGTATCAGCAGGGAATCCTTTCTGAGAGGATTTAGGAATAGCTACTCTATACTGCTGCTGCTGATCATGCCCGTTATTTCTTTTTCCGTACTGAGATCCTCCGCTAATTTTACCAGACTGAAAATTCACTGGTAATCCAGCGGGAACTGGAACTTCAATAACCTGAAAGTTCTTTAATCCAAGTAAACTATCGAGAGATTGAACAGGATGTGTTAGTTTCACGGGATTTACAGATATTTGTTGAGGACTTATCTGAGGCACGATAGGCTTGATTTTTGGAACAGTGACATATTGAAACTGGAGGGGCAATTGGACAGGAGAAATATTTTGAGGAACTCTTCTGTAGGATCCCTTATTGTTTCTTTGAGCACCTCTGTTTCTATTATATCTGCCAACACTTCTAGATCCAGTATTAAGCTTGTTTTGTTGGAGTGGCTGTAAAGCCAATTCCACAACTTCGAAAGGCTTTCTGCCATTAGTGGGTATATTAAGCTTCGTCAAAGGCAACTCCTTCGTTTGCAGAAGAATGTTCTGTAAATCGCGTAAGTGCTTTAATTCGAGCTTTTGTATATCGATCATCTGTGGATATCCAGAAGACACTGAGGCACCTTTTCCACCTTGCTTAGTCTGCTGACGTTTAGGTTTGAACCTTTCCATGTAAACTGGCGTATTCTTCTTCGGGGTGTTTTTGATAGCTGGTCTTGGATAGTAGCTATATATATCTTTATAATATTTCGTAGCTGCTGGAAGAGCATGAGCGTAATAGCCGGCAGAGGCATCATAATTTCCAGGAAGAGCTGATATAAGATCAGTGTAGCGACCTGAAGCAGAAGTTTGGTACACTTGGCTGCTCGATTTCACCGGTTGCCATCCACCAAAGAACAAATAGCTGTCATCTTGCCTCTTTTCTAATCTGTGATTCTTTACAGCATCATCCGCAAAGGCACAAGCAAATAAGACCAGCAGAAAAGCAAGGTACTTCTGAAAAGACAAGAAAAGTATTTAATAATAAATTTGTTTAAAAATAATTTTCTTGGTAAAACACTTTTTAATAGTTAAAATAGTAACTGTTGCACTTTAAATGAAAAAAGAAAAGATCATTTCTATGAATTCTTCAGTAAATCACTAAACAGTAATTGATGAGCAGTACGTAAGTATTCACTCAAAAATACGTTAGTATGACTGATATATAATTTGGTAAAGTTATTTTAATTGTATTTAATAATTAAAAAACTCAACAGAGGGAAGTATAACTGTTCAATAAACCCAATAAAGATGCAAAGTTTATTAAATAAATCGTTTTGTAAAGATATCTATCGAAATGTGAACAAAGTGTAAAATTTTTTGCGTATAGTTACTAAGAATCTTAACAATTTAACAATTATAACGTAGAAATTTTTCCTTGTAAAAAGGGGTACAGGTAAGTTGCACGCCCCTCAAATCCACCATAGCAAAATGCATTTGAACCTTTTCTTACATTTGGTCAGTAACACCATGACCAAGTGGAATATGGTAGATGGCTAAAATGTGAAGATCCAGCGTTCTGGACTTCTACGCGATTGGCGATTTAATGGTCTAGAGTTTTGGGCAGTTCTCTACAGATTTAACGTGAATGCACGTTAGAATCTTTTATAAAATCCTTCGCCCAATTCACCCTCACCCCAGACAGATATCCTTAATTCAGGTTCCCTTAAACAAAGAGGTGCCTAGTTTGGCGAGAATTAATAAAAGATGGCGAGTTGCTAAACTTCAGTCAGTTGTTTAGCCATTGTTTGTAGAGGTCCCTTCGAAAATATCCACACACTTATCCTTTGTTAAACTTTAAAAAAAAAAGTAGGTCTGGCCATCGCCGTAATTTAAAAAAGTAGAAATGTTAGCAGTGCAATTTACCACTTTTACAAACTTAGCGCCGTGTAACTAATACCCGTAAAAACAGTTAAAAGAAATCAATAAGAGGAGAGGTTTTCCATTTAAATAGAGTAATAGCGTGTGCGCCAGATAACCCGCAGAAAACGAGTTGTTTAGAGACAAATTTTGAAAACACATTTTCTAAGGCACTGTAGAAAGTATTAATATCGAAAATAAGTAAGAGACAGAAACAAAACTTGCTGTTATCTAATCCAGGATCTTCCCAATACGGAAGGTGCTATGTCGGTGGAAATTATTAGGACTTGCACGTTCAAATCAGAAACTATTTCACTAAGCTTAAAAGCAACAGCCCTTCAGTGTTCGACCATCCCTAACATCCAACGGAATTGGGTCAGCCTTAGCTCATTAAAAAGTTTTAGTGCTTCATTGGTTCTATCGGTAGTATAATATTCTTCTCCTTCTCCTTGGCGTGTTTTAAAGTTAGGTATATTCTGTAAACATTTTATTTATTTATTTATTATATTTTTCCTGCAGTCACCTACAAGGAAGTTAATTTTCATTTTCGATTTCATCATTTAAACGAGTTATTTAAACTATTTTTTGGGGATAATTGTTCCTAGCATGAGTAATTATCAATTTCTGATCATTTCGAGATTCTTTCATAAAAGTGACATAACCAGGAAACGTCTCCAATTAGTTCCTAGAACGAAAACTACAAATCCCTAATGAGATCAATAAAATCTAGGAAATCTATGCGATGTCTCATCATTTTCATTTGTAAAATAAAAAATTATTTAAATCTCTCCGACACCATGATTTAAGACAGGCCACTTAACCTATATTTGCATTACACATTATACAGCCATAAACAGCTTACAATATTCTACAAGTGCAGCTTAAAAGATAAACAACAAAGACAAGCCTTGAAAAACACATCGATTATAAAATACCTTCTACCGTCCCGCGGTATCCCAGTTGGATTAAAAATACCGAAAGTGAAGCGGCGCCGATCTTGGTCAACGCTTGGGAGGGCGGACAACCTCGCTGTGGGTCAGAGTACGCTGAAGAGAGCTAGTGCACGCAAAATCTGTCGTTTTCCCCCACATACCAGTGGATGTGCCAATCCAGGTGCTGGTCTCTCATTTGGAATTGGTTCAAAATTAGGAGTCCCTCCACCCCTCCACCCTCCCCGAGTTAAGTCGGTCTTCCTCCCACTGGGGTTCATTAAAATGGAAGTCGCTCCTTTTGTAAATCGCCGCCATTCGGTTATTACCAACAACAACAACTCTGTACCACAAATTCCCGACTATTACGTATGGAATTATATAAGGAATAGCATAAGCAATTAAATCAGCATATCTTTCAATCTCCACCTTTTAAAGCGTAATCTATGAGCGTAAGATTGTAAGTCTGTAAAATAGCTGCAAACGTTAAGTCCATTACTTTCGCCTCCAAAACAAAAGATAACAATAATGAAATAATAATTATTATAATTTAAAAATAATAATAATGATAGATTTGCATTTTACAAATTTAAAATTCCGAATAATGGACCTTAAAAACAGAGTGCAGCGAAACATCATGAATCAATCTTTGATTGTGAAAGAGAAATATGACTATGGATGGTTTTTTTTTTTCTCTGTCTCGAGTTAACAATAAATTATTACATTAAAATTTTCCGAGGAAAAATTATGTGTCCTAGTATATAAAATTAAAATTTTTTATATATTCAAAGACATTTGGAAAAGAAAGTTTACAGAAAATATTTTCACCTTACAGCAGTCATACAAGTATTACAGGTTTATTGAGTTATATCGTTTAGCTTCTTGGGAAGGACCCGCAAGTTGGCTGTCATATACCAAAATAGTTATGAATAATGAATTTTTAAAGTGATTTTAATTGTGTTAATGCGTAAGATTGAAAATTAAATAATAAAAAGACGAACTGTTCAGTGTATGACAAGTAAAAACAAAAAAAAACAAAAAAAAAAAAAAACAAATCAGTATTAGGCTGAGTTTCATGCGCAGTACCATTTAAAAAAATGCGAAGTAATTCAAGAAAAGCATTGACTTCTAAAAATAAATACTATATTTTTTATAGTTAAGGATTATTACTTTCTTTAAATTAAATGTGGGATTACGTTACTCCATAACGGTCCAACCTAAGGGGCAAAAAAAAAAAAAAAAAAAAAAAAGTGTTTTTCAACGTCGTCGTAAGTTTCAATATTCCGTTTGAAAACTAAGTGTGGGAAATAATCAGGGGAACTGACTCAACTACCCGAGGTTTCTTTTACGGCAGTTAGAAATACGACATCATAATTTAAAAAATCACATAAGATTCATGAACCAGACCGCAAACTTTACGACATATTCGAAATATGGGAGATTCTAAATAGCTCCTCAGGATTACACAGTTTGATACTTTTTACCGCAAATTGAACCACGGAGTATTTAAATTAATTATTAAAGGGGGAGAAACGAAGATAGATATTATTACAGTAAGTAGTGGGTATAGTATTAGTAGATCTGTTAGGATAATATGTATTAAAACAAAATCTACCGTGTTAATAAGTACCACGTGAAATTGAAAGTGTTTGTTATATTCTCAATTTTTAAAGGGCGCCTTATAACTAATTAAGCGATAAGTAGGCCTACATTAATATATTACTCGGCAGTTTCAACAAAGGAGACTACATGAACTGTTTTTTCCCACAGAACATATATAAGGGAATAAAATTATCTTTTTGACAGACTTACCAAATCTACTTTTGTAGAGAGAAATTGCGAAAACAACGCTATTTAAATCTAGACGTAAAATGTTGCTATTAATTGCCAAGGAAGCTTTTGATTCAGGTGAAAAGAAATCACGATTACAACGAAAGGTCAAAGTTATTTGAGGAAAGATCATCGCAAAAAATCATCTGAATATAAAGGATGTTAGCAACACCTCTATTAGGAACTTCCCATTTGACTTATTAACCCTTGTTAATCAGTTATTTTTACTCTCACGTCAGAAGATAACATCTAGTGCTTTCTTTACATTAATCGCCGCTCTTAGTATAAAAGAAAGTGAACTTTACTAATTAAAGTTGATCGCTGCCTTTATTTCTCAAGTTGGACAGACTTAAGAATTTTTACAATAAGGACGTATTGTTAAGACTGAATGCGTCTAGGTTTAAATCACATTTAAACTTAAGAATATTTTAAGTTGTTTGAAGTGTAATTTGTAAGAGACTATTTTTTAGAACTGCGTAGAGCAGTGTTTATCAGAAAGAAAAAAAGTTACTGGTATTGTGTCTTTAACCCTTTAACGCGCAGTGTTCCCGTTCTGGGAACACCAAACTCTGACGTTTTGACTGTTGCGCGAAGAATAGATTTGATTTCTATAAAAATAGTTGCGGGTGACATAGCTCCACGAGAATACTTTACTTTTTAGCATATCATTTCCCATAAAAAAAAGTCACGATTATTTTTAACAGCACCGACATCTGGTGAAAAATGGAAGAATGCGAGAACAGCTGGATAGATTGCCCGATGCTGAAAAAAGGGCAGCCGTTGCCATCGCTCGACTTAACTACCAGCAAGATGGCGGATGATCGAAACGTTAACCGCGTGCCACAGATCTAGAGACCCTTTTTTGACGCAGCTGGCTGTGCGCCCTTTTTTCAGCATTGGGAAAGGGTTGCGCCTCAAAGGGTGAACGCGCAGTGTCCTCACCGTGAGGACACAAAACTGACGTTTCGGCTGTCGTCAGTCAAGGAGAATAAATTTAATTTGGATAAAAATACTTGAGAGTGACACAGTTTCACGAGAATCCATTACTTTTTGACACGTCATTTCCCCTAAAAATTGTCGATTATTTGTATAACTGTCAGGATTATTTTTAACAGCTCTGGCATCTATTGAAAACTGGAATAATACAATGAAAATACATTGATACAGAAGAGCAGCTGGATAAACTGCCCAATGCTGAAGAAAAGAGCAGCCGTTGCCATCGCTCGATTTGACTACCAGCAATATGACGGTCGATCGAATCGTTCATCGGCTGTGCGCGCTCAGCCAGCTGTGTCAATAATGGTCTCTAGGTCTGTGGCACGCGACGAACGATACGATCGACCGCCATATTTCTGGTAGTTAAATCGAGCGGTGGCAACGGCTGCCCTTTTCTTCAGCACAGGGAAATGGCTGCGCTTCAAAAGGTTAAAATACTAGTCGGTTGAACGATTATCAGTTAGATATAATCTTGTGATTCTTCTAACTAAATGTTTCCATAGAGGATTGATCATGAGCGCCCATATGATTGATTGAAGGAGTAGGGGGAAACTCAAGGGTCGTGCCCCAAAAAGATACTATATTTTAGTGTCGAACTACTTCTACCCCATACCAGTCTGTAAATCTGTGTATGCTAGGGGAGGGGTTACGCCCCTCCGTGCCCATAGTTAGGCCGCCCTTGACTGACTGATAGATCTGAAGGGGATATTTCAGAGGTCGATGGTTCTTTTTCAGACTTTTACCCCACTTGTTCCGACTCGACTCAATTCGTTACTCATATAGTTTTTCACAGGCATAAAATAAAACATCAGGAAGACATAGCACGAAGGAAACACAAAAATAGAGGAAGAAGAGAAAAAATATAATAGAAGGAGAAGAAAAAACCTAGTATTTTCGTTGGAGGATACTGTTCATTATGCTGTTTTTCTAATAACAACAGAGACGGATACAGAAATTCTTTTGCAGAGGGGGGGGGGGAACTAACTTTTTTTTAGCTAAACAAAACGTAGAATAAAGCAAAATGTTATGCTAAAGCAATGGGAATCTTTTTTATAAGGGTTGACTTATAAAAAACTCTCATCAAAAATCTCAGAGTGCAATGAAGAGAAATGTTCCCCGTAAGCAGGGACATATCCAGAAAAGATTTTCAGAGGGAGTCCAAACGGTGGACAAGATAGAGTTTTTCAAGAAGATTTCATTATTATAGTTTTACTAACAAAAATAGAAATTTCGCGGGATTCGAAACCACTGAAGTCCTTAAAATATGTCCTTGCCTCTAAGCAATGCCTTTAGCCCCTGGATCAGTCACTGAATAACAGAGTATTTACAGTTCTAATGTATGTCTATATTATCTGTTCTTATAATTTATATTTTTGACTAAGATTGACTAAAGACTTCTCTAGTCTGAAAATATCATTTGCGAAGTTTACATCGAATTTTTTTTAAACAATAATTTGTATAAACTCATAATTTAAGATGTACATTAAGTTCATTTTTTAATGATAAACTTAAATGATAACTTTCTTCTTAATTTCTATCTGGCAGAAAAAATTGGGAGAAATTGATGATTTTTCCACTACAAAGATAATTATTTCTGTTAATCACTTGTAAATTGGGTTTACCTTGAGAAATATTCATCGAAATAAATATACTATACAAAACTTTACTTTTGCAATTCCAAGTAATCACACTGTTAAAAAAATTGGACTTCGACGGTTCTGAAAACTTCATTTATATTCGATATTATAAAGAGAGGAAGTGACGGGGGTGTATATGTGTGTGTGTGTGGGGGTGTTATTGCTGGATGGTATTTTCAGCACAACTGACCACATTCTTTATGCGAGAGGTAAAAAATACTTTCTTATCGAATTAGCATGTGATATTTGAATGACTTTTGAATTCTTAAGGAGTCTTCATCTTTAAATTTTAGTCTTCTGATCCTTGCAAAAAAGAGCATGATTTTAAAGTAGTTCCAACTTCATAATTATTTAATACACTCTAAAGAAAATAACAGTACATTTACACGAAACTTTCCGGAAAATGTTACGATATTTGAATGTAGGATAATTTCTATATATCAGGGGTCACCTCCTCTCTAGAAAGGAATTTCTTCTGGATTCTACAGGGATGAATTTCCATAAAAACACTGAAGAAGTGTTGGTGTCCCATTTGCCAGCACATTCACAGAATTGTTTAACGTTATTAAAAAAGAGAATCAATTCTGGCGGAGCAATTGTAATAAGACGAAGTGATACTTTGTTATTACTTTCTAGCTTCAAGTTTGAAGAATATCTTATTTTATGCATGCAGTTTTCTTGATATTAAATGTACGTGTATTAAATTGAAAATTAAAGCACATTGAATAGGAAAATACGCCTCAACTGCTGAAATCGGTTTTCTTTACACATTTGATCCCGAAGTTCTTCAAGGAAACGATGCTTACACGTGCAGAGGTTTTAGAATAAAACGATGTTAACACGGGCTTGCGTTCAGTCATCTTTAGAAAATATACTTTACAAACAAATTATTCGTCCATAGCCGACACTATAAATCTACTGTTCAAAAATAACATTTTTTTTTTCTGAGTAAAGAGAAATCACTCAAATTTACTCCTAAACATATTAAAATACAGCTAAATAAAGCAAAATCTCAACTACCTCAATAACTTTAAAGGTTACACTAATAAATAACCGTTTCAACAGCAACTGGACGAATACAAATCTGTTCAACACACCCAAAAGATCATTCTATGTGTATTTATAGAACAAGTTCAGAATGAAAATAACCATTTAGGTGCTTCATGATGACTTGTTTATTCATGATTTGGCAAATCTTTCAGTTGGGTGAAACCGAGATATACTCCGTTCATATATCTGAAACGGGGTTTATTACCCTGATGTAATGGCTGGTTTCACCCATTCTTCCTCCAGAGTGAGCGTATAATCATTTATATGTTCATGCTATTTTCCACACCCTGTTCCTCAACTAACCGCTCATCCACTTTTGCTTTCAGAGAATCGTCTCGATCATGTCGTGGGATCGCAAACAAAGAAATGAAAGTTAACATGAGTCAAATTGAATGAGTTTTCGATCTTTAATACATAAAGTAAACAAATTAAAAAAAATCGCTTGAACTTCCTTTTTCTTGTTATGTAGGTTTGACCAAAAGTCAGTCGGACACGCCCTAAGGCTACGAGCGTAAATCATGGCCGACCTAAAGGAAAGAATTTTCGAAGATGCGCCTTGCACCAGAGGGTTTAATAGCCACCTGTGGGAGAAATGGTTCTGAAGACATACTTGATGCCAAAAGCCAGAAAGAAAAATCTCGGTTAATAAATATGTAATGGAAGTTCACATCAAAAACAAATTTATTAAGTGCAATTTAATGGCTAAGTAAATTCATACCATTGTTGTTTATTGAAAGGAAATCTTCTGATTCCACGGACCTCGAAAGTTCATGATTTTACGAAATACCTTAAGTAAAAGTTATGCCATACATTAATTACTGTTTTAAATTTTTATTTCATTCTATTGCTATCTAAACATGTTCCGAGATAAATATATACTACCACATAAGTATCTAATATGTTGAATGAGACGGGACAATAAACGCAAATGCTTTTGTTTTCAATACATCCTTAATTTGACCTCTATAATTTCAGTGGTAAATTGCTCCTTTGCCAGAGCCGGACTAAGCAAACATGAGGTACGGGGAAGACCTAGCTCATAGGGGCCCTCTTCTATAATGATATAAGCATATGCATTCACACATACATAAAACATAGTTTTTTTTTGTGTGTGTACTCATCATATGTGTTACATGTGTGCAATACACACATTTCTAGTGCAGACAATAGAGCCGTTTACTGAGGCCGCCATTTATTCTGATCCCGGGCAGCTGCACGTGCCAATCTGCCTTTGCTTTAGTCAGGCTCTGTCCTTCACCAATAAAAAAAAAAACTTCTTCCCTGATAATATACACTGTTAATAGAAGTAGTATACAACATTTTATCGTAAAATGCTGCAAAATTCCCTACAACTATTCTATGGAGAAACATTGCACGAGGATTTATCATTCAATTGCTTTGCTTAAACTCATCAATGGAACCAAATCATGGTGAAATCTTTCCCCGTAGAAAGATTGCAGCTGATTCATCATCATTATATGGTGAAATGTTGAACTACTTCTATTAACACTGCATTTAAAAGTTTGTATCACAATATTTTGTTTTTAAGTAATTTAATTTCACAAATTTATTGGTTCAATTTCACATTTTTAGTTGAGACAGTAATCTCCACAAATTGTTAGAAATTACCACAGCCAGAATCGCTTTATTAAACAATTTAAGAATGTGCGGAAACAGGGGTTGAAAATTATAGGTAACGCTTTTCACCTTTCGGGCAATTACTTTTTGTACAATAACCCATTTTTCTTAGAAGTATTTTCAAATTATTTAAGTGATTAAAAATAGAACTCTTCAGAACACCCCTCAACTCAAAAAAAAAAAAAAGTTATTGGTAGTTCTATAGTATTAAAAATAAATCTATTACTGCTTGATGTTTCAGAACTAGCGAAATTTTTATTTTGAGCTAACTAACAAAATTTTAAGAAAAATAAAATGAAGTGTATCAGCAGATTAAATTAAATAACTTTCTTTTAATACATAAGAGTGAAACTCGATGTATGTTTTGGAACATTCTAAGCTTTTATTTTTCCGTTCCTAGGAACAAAATATTCACAAACCAATAGGAGATGAATAAAGCAACAGACGAAAAAAAAGTGTAAATACAGTGGAACCCCGATCTATCGTTCCCGCATTCATCGTTTTCCCGTATTGATCGTTTTATTTCTATGGTCCCTGCACAAACTGCATTTAAATAACGTTAACAAAACCCGCATGTATCGTTCATCAAAAATTCGCTTTCCCGCGTTCATCGTTGTAAAATTTTTCTTCTGACAGAAATAAAATTGAATATCAAGAGGATCAATATGGCTTACAAATCTAATTACTTCCTGGTACGATATCTTGGGTTGACGATGGTATAGATGACGAGTTCTTACATCCAGCAGGGATGTGTATGGTGTGAAATGTAGTGATTATATTTCCATTGATTTAGATGTATCAACGTGCGGTATCCTAAGAATGGAAGAAATGTGACGCAAAAGATAAAAATAATCGCGAAGAAGCTGAGAATAATATTCATGCGATGAGACTGGGCCAACACTAGTGCCTAGTTTATCCTACGCAATAACGGTATTTGAAATTGTATGACTTTTACATACAAACATGAATGCACATAAAAATATAGTGTGAATATAAGACAAAAAATATATAGTGAATCTTGAAAACTTTGTTTAATTAAAAGATTAATGAAAAACCCAGTCAAATTACTGATTTTTTAAAAATAAGTATCACTTAATTTCTACACAACTTCTATTTGTTTCTTTTACAGTTTGGTAACAAATTTAGTATGTTTGGTATACTGTATACATTTGTGTATTCATATATACTGTTTTCTTCGTATTTTAACTTTAACCCGCATTCGTCGTTTTCCCGCATGCATCGTTTTTTACTACGCACCCGTTGAAAAACGATAGATCGGGGTTCTACTGTATTTGATTTACCTCCTTTCTCGTGTTTTAGTAAATACTTCACTCTTGAAGAAGGGGAACTCTTGTGTCTTCCAAAACGCACGGAAAGTTTATTATACTCATATTCGTGATTTATATAAAGTTATTTAATAATATTTTACATTAGTTTATAGTGTGTATATATAAAAGTTCACGTGTTAAATAAAATTCAAAAATACAAGAGGATAGGAACTGAAATTTTTCCGTTTTTAAATGTTGCCAGATTATGATCATTGAAAGTTTACAAATATGGAAAAAAAGAAGTACTTTTATTGTAATTTTTTTGCTTGTGCATGAGGTACTATGCACTCATCTTTGAATTTAATTCATTAAAATTTCTTTAATGCTGCAATTTTAAAAATACATATAAAATGAAAAATATTCAACATTATAAAATCTCTGTGAAAAAAAAAAAAAAATTAGACAAAAATCAGCTAAAAGTAAAACTTACTTGCATTTATCGAGCTAAAATATCAGCTAATTTTTAATGATGCGACTTATAAATACAATTTGTATTTACATCCTGGATCGTGTTATTAAAGTACATCTGATATATAATATTGTTAATTTATGGCATTTTATCTAATGACAATAAGCAGTGTCACATTTTCCTTCGACTACCACCCCACCTCCCCCCCCCCTAACGAAGGAATAATGATAATAATAATAAAAATCAAATTACAACTTGGAGAAATAGCAACAATTGCAAAATGAAATAATATCTGCACAATTAAATAACGATTAGTTGGGATAAAATGAAATAAGGGATTTACTTGTTTATGCAACAGTTCTAAATATTAAAAATAACAAATGTGACAGGTTTTTCGTAAATTTTGACGGTAATAAGCTTATTATAAGCGTAAGTAACTATTTATTACATTGAGATAAGGCGTAAATGGTTTACTTTGAAATATTACATAAACTAAAGACAAGCGGAACAAATCTTTATCGAAATAAAAATTGAAAAAAAAAACCAAAAAAAACTTTTTTTTTTTTTTAATCGTACTCAAGAACAGTCCCTCAAGCCTAAAAATAGATGTAATAAACAAACAACAACAACAACAAAAAAAAAAACAGTCAAGAAAACACATAATATTTTAATTTAGTTATTTTCAATAACCTGTTTTGTTGAAATTGGTCAATAACATTGAATAAATGCTTTTCAATTTTCCCACAGGTCAACCATTGTTAAAAGCAGGAAACTGCCGACGTAAACAACGGTACAACAGCGTACTGAAACAAAAACAAAAATAGAGAAAGTAAGAGGCCAGTTCTCCCCTGATCACCAAAATAATACCTCTATTCGCCATTCTTAACGCTTCTGACTGGCATTGGGATTTGTATAGTCCCTTAATAATGATTAACTATACACTCCCATAATGATGCGAAACGTATGGAATTAACGAATCTTAAGCAGAACAAAAAGAGTTCTGCTTAAGAACTCTTGTTGAGTCGCCTACGCAAGATTTTCTTGTGGAAACGGTGCAACATCACATCCATTTTTGTAGTACAAGCCCTTGCAAAGTTGAATCTACACCCATCATTTTTCGCAAAGAGTATTTTATGCCCGGGGCCCCAGCATCTGCCCGTTAACTCGGGTCGGGTTTTCTGGGTCATCGGTTTGTTCCAGACGGTACCAGAGTGAACCGGTGACCCATCCCCCCCCCCATCCTTTGGGTTTTTTTTCCTTGATGCACAAATAAACGAAATCGCAACTGATAGGGCTGAACATGTTTTATGCCATTTTGGGAACATTTAAAATTTATAAGGAAAATAAGTCGCAACATAAGGAGGAAGAGTTTTGCTGCATTAATCAAATTCGCCTTGATTGCGCGTGCGCTGCTTGTGTACAAGAGGATGACCTTTCAGTATTAGACGATTCGAAGCAGCTCTTGACCTTTGACAAATAAAGCTTGCTCTAGAGCACATTCCCCTCTGCGGTTTGGAACGACATTGGTCGAGCAATTTATGTAAAACTGCCATCATGAGTTTAAACACGCAAACTAAAAATGCGTTCAAACAACCTCAGCCTCAATATCGAACGAATGAAGCAGTTTAGGCGCAACCCTTTCCCAATGCTGAAAAAAGGGCAGCCGTTGCCATCGCTCGAATTAACTACTAGAAAGATGGCGGACGATCGAAACGTTCATTGCGTGCCATAGATCTAGAGACCCTTTTTTGAAGCAGCTGGCTGTGCCGGCTTCAAAGAAGGGTCTCTAGATCTGTGGCACACGATGAACGTTTCGATCTTCCGCCATCTTGCTGGTAGTTAAGTCGAGCGATGGCAACGGCTGCGCTTTTACCAGCATTGGGCAATCTATCCAGCTGTTTTCGCATGCTTCCATTTTTCAGCAGATGTCAGTGCTGTTAAAAAGAATCGTGACCATTTTCTTACGGGAAATGACGTGCTAAAAAGTAAAGGATTCTCGTGGAGCTATGTCACCCGCAACTATTTTTATAGAAATCAAATCTATTCTTCGTGACTGGCAACAGTCAAAACGTCAGAGTTTGATGTTCCCAGAGCGGGAACATTGCGCGTTAAAGGGTTAAAACAAAGAAAAACTATCACAGCGCAGTTTGAATAATTCAAATCCACAGTTATAGATTATTCATACCAGTATATTGGGAAAAGGATTTTTTTTCACCCAATTTTAAATTCAGCTCATGTAATGAGTGAATAACTAAATGACATTTCGCTCTGAAAATTAAGAGGGCAGTCCCCCAAATAAAATTATGCATAGTGTAATACTGTTACATATGTCAAGGTAGATGTTTGCACATCATCATACTGTTCTAGAATTATTATACGCCTGCATGTTTCCAGAATTTGTAATCCTCACGAGAAAATTGTGTTGCAAAGTTTAAAAGGTGGGCGCTAGCTTGATTTAAAAGGGTTGGAGGTATCAGTGTAATATGGTAACATTAAAGGCGTATGCTGGGTTTAAAGAAGAGGGCGAGCTCAGACGGAAGGGAACTCATCAAAATGGAAGGGAATTTTGTGCCATAACGTCAAATAAATAAAAAAAATGTTTATTCGACGTAGACATTATGTACAAAAAAACAAATGTTAACCTTGAAGCAAGCTCACTTTTTGGAAGAAGCTAATTATTGAAAAAGGTGAAGTCATTAAACCTAAAACAAATTGTACAATAAAGCAAAATGTTAAGACTAAGCAATATCTTTTGGGGCGGAGGGCTGAAGCACCTAGACCCTCTGGATCCGTCACTGATTAAAGCATTCTGGTTTTATAGCTTCAAGTAACTTTTTAATAACAAAGAGGTAAGACAAGGAGTGTAATCACAGCATTGTAAAACGTTAAACAAAATTTATAAGTGGGTGGTCTATAACCTTTGGCGAGAGAAAAGATATAACTTTTCCAAGGGACGGCTAAACTTTTCTAGCCACAGATATTAATCTTTAACCCATTATGCTGCAAACATATTTCTAAAAATTAAGTCTTTTACAGATTTTTTTTTCTGTGTTATTATAGTTCGGGAAAAAAGTTCCACAAGGAAGCAATGCTTTACATGAAAGTTAAAACACCTTAAATTTCATTGTTATGTGTCAGCTATCTGTGTTACTTAAAACCAATTTCTACAGAAATAATTTCAACACGGAGGGAAGTATCGTTCAGGTTAATTTGAAGCGCCAAAGAAATAATAACTTGTGTAGGACATCGAAAATAACAAGCTCCTTGTCTCAATTATTTAGGAAAACAATGGTATTCAACTGCCAAAATTGGCAAGATATTTACTTTTCACCGATTTTCTACTTGTGTGGCGAGGCTGTTTCAGTTTCACGGTTGAGAAGTTCTAGAAACTTTTTGTCGGTTTTTATGCCGTTGCTTAATACAGTGTTGGAAAACACGACTTTTGGTATACTTTTTTTGTACTCGCCAGTAATTTTATGACTTCCGCAAAAATCTTTTCATAATACATTTTCTCACTTATTTTGCGAATGTTCTCGCAGTGTTTTTCCGTTAATTAATATTCTCGCTGGTTAATTAATATTTCCGAAGTAAATGTTTTGCACTTAGCAATTTAAGTACAAAATTAAGAATTATTTGAAAACAGCATTATTTTCATTTGTTTAAAAAATATTGATAGGTCTGTCAAATGTGCGTATTAAACTTTTACATGTAAATTGAATAAATGAAGTAAGAACCTGGCTTTACTAAAAGCATGTGAGGTTTTTGTTCCTCCTTTCTAATTTTTCTGAGAAGAAAAAGAAAAAAAAAAAGAATTTTGTGGCGAATATGCTGATTATCGATAATTATTGGCGTCATTAGTTCAGTGTCATAAATAATTGAATATATATTGAAATTTATTTTAATTTTTTATCTGAAAAAAATCGCTGTGGGGACTTCCTTTAAAATCCGCTACCAGAGGGGAAAGAGGGGCAAAGCAGTGGACGGATACACTGATGCTTTTGTGATCTTGAAAAGAAAGAAAGAAAGGAAAAAAAAAAAAAAAAAAACAGTGAGTTTGTCCACCTGCGTGGGGTTCTCTGAAATTCTGCTACCAGTAGTCCTCATCTAAAAGTAGCTAGTTAGTTTGATAAATAATCAATCATTTTTCACAATTACCAAGTGCTGCCTTCTGGGATACAGCTAGGAAATTCTTACAGCCTGGGACATAAAATATTGCTAAATCGTAAGAAATGTCTGCTAACTCATACTAATTAATATACTAAATTAATATAATTCATACTAAATAATATTAAAACGTCGCAAGCGATATAACCCAGTAGCCTCCTAATGGATGATGCCGATAATTATGCATGCTTGCAGGATTATCCACAATTATTTAATATTATCAATTTCTTCCAACCATTATATATTGAAACCTGCATTAAAGGGATGCTTGTTTTAAAAGAAAATATCTTTTTCCGTTTTTTTTTTTTTTAAATTCTTGACTAATAGGCTTATATATTTGGCACTTTTTCTAGATATTTACTGGATACTTTAATTTAATGTGGTTTTAAAATTTTTTGATTTTGTTTACAGCAGGCTTCACAGCATAACATTAAAATCTCAATAATTAGTACTGATTGAAGAAATTATCGTTTACCTTGTAAGAGTATCACATTTATTATTACAGCTAGTAAAATCCTGGATTTCAAATGCAAGGCTTAATAGTTTATCTTGCACGAATTTCTCGTATGCAAAATGAATTCCTTCTACTCAAGCAGTTTCAAAACTAAGCTAAAAACAATTAAAATCTCTAAAACAATTCTCAAATCTAATGCTTTTAACTTTAAAAGAAACAATTTTTACAAAATAGTTTACGTGTAAACAACAGCAAAACAATAATAAAAAATCTGAGGTGGCTCTGCTCGACTTTTGTAACACTTGATCCTTACCGAACGTTTAAATAAATTTGAATCGGCGAATAATTCGTAAAAAAAATTACATTTTAGTGATTAAATGTTTCCCCAAAATTCATATATTTGTGTCATCAATTTAGTACACTAAAAAACAATTAGTACTTTCGCCAATCAACTATGTGATTGTCTGGAGGATTTTAAGAGCAAGTATTCTAATCTATAATGTATAAGAATTTCGTTTTATATCCCTGTAAAAGAATATAAGTCCTATGCACACCAAAATCTATACAGTATATAAAACAGCAATCTATGATATCCGTAACTAATTTGAGCTCGATCGAATACAACATGTAGACATTAGCGCAGTTTAAATAGTTTGTATCTAAGGGGTGTACTGTATAAGAATTATTTGAAAGCCTTCTACAAAAAGTGTTGTACTATAAGTCCTATACACACTAAAACCTATCCCAGACAGCACATAAGCTTAAATCAAGTGTGACATTTCTTTGAATTTGACGCATTAATGCAAGCTTGACAGTTCAACTCATTCTAAGCTGGCAGCAAGCTTGCAGGAGTCAAGTTGAATTGTCAAGTTTAAATACAGCTTGATTTAAGCTTGAAAATTGATACTCGCGTGATTTTTCCTTTTTAAAGGAGCGTTGATGGCGCCATCTGTGAAAGAGAATGGACATTTATTGTCTAGCGTCCTAATACTTGCTGAAAGTTCGTAAAAGAAGTGTTTTATTTTATATTACCAGTGCCATATTACCGGCAGGGCAAATGGGGCAACTGCCCAGGGCCTACAGATTTTAGGGCCCAAAAATCTTACATCTTACACTTTTGTAATTTTAAAATAAAATTACAAAGGATAAAAAAAATTCAGAAGTTAAATAATTTTTTTAATTATAAAGTATGTCCATGAAAATAATTCAAATTTACATTTGTATAAATTAATTTTAACTTATTTTTAATTCTTCGAAATGCTCTATATCAATATAGCATACCAATATGTAGGAAAATAACCACACTTGTAGAGAGAATTTTTAGCGTTAAAAAATAGCAAATTTTTTAATTATTTGTTATTTTAAGAAATATTTACAAAAATGATTAGTGTTTGTATTCCATACATGTTAGCAACTGTGATATAGCATTTCGAAGTAACGTTTAACTATCTGTTTCTTTCATTTCAGATTACTTAACACAAAATTTGTGTTAAGTAAACCCATTCTATATTTACAAATATGGAAATTCTTCAAAATAAAATACAATTATACTACGAAATTGATTTCAAAATCAGTCGTTTGTCTCGATTTTGGGCAGCAGTATTGCTTCATGAGTGTTGCGGTACTGAAAGTTTTAAAACGTGTTTTTTTATTTTAATTTAATTTATTTTGATGCATTATTTTAATTCTGATGCATCCCATGGAAAAATAAAAGAAACAAATAACACATCGCCCACTTATCAATTTGGCGAGAAAACAGCGCGGTAAGTCACTTCAAACCGTAGTCATAGCTGCACAAGGCTACGGTGGCGGAATGGATAGCGTGCTCGACTGCGAAGCCAAAGGGCCCGGGTTCTATCCCAGCGACGAACACTCGATGGAAACAGATTAAAATAAATTGAAATTTCAGCGTAGAGGGGGAAATGCGCGGAAAAATAAATTATGTGGGCGCGTTAGCCAGCGGGCGCCTCGTGTATTTAAAAGAAAATTTTTTAAGCTTGAAATTAAGTTTGAAATGTCAAGCTTGATTCAAGCTTGAAATGTCAAGCTTAATGCAAGCTGGGTAAGTGTAAACTAGAACACTTGATTCAAGCTTGCATCAAGCTTACACGATTGGAATTTTCAAGCTTATTGACTTGATAAATCAAGCTTGCTGCAAGTTTGATGTGCTGTCTGGGATATAGGTTGGGTAACGGTGACCTGTAATACATATACGCCAGGGCCGTACACGGGTGGGGGGATCAGGGGGTCTGGTTCCATCTCTCCCCCAAATTTTAGAATTTTGTTAACAAAATAATAAGTCTTTTTGTAAAAAATTCTGTATTTTTCATCATTTGGACCCTCCAAAATTTTTGGACCCCCCGAAATTTTTTTCTGGGTACGGCGCTCGTGTACGCAGTTATGAGCTCAATCGAATGCACAATTTTGACTCTAGTGCACTTTCAAGAGCTTCCGACCGTAAGCCGTAGAATTTCCGTCCATAGATCGTAATGTATCAGTGTTTTTAGCGTAAGAAAAACCATACGTCTTATGTACACCAAAATCAACAAAGATTGCATAAGGGTAGTCTATAATTTATACACTAATTTCAGCTCAATTGAATGCACTGTTCAGGAGCCATCGTGTTCAATCACACCCACACACACACACACACTGGATACATTACGTACATCAGCGAAAAACAGCATAAATAAATTCAGAACACCCCAGAACGTGTAAAATACACTAAAATCTCAGAGTCGATATTTTCATGATTACAATACTTTCCTTACTCGGTATATGTTCGGAAAGTAAAAATTTATAGTAAAATTATGCAGATAAATGCTTATATTTATAAAATATATTTTAAAACAGTTCAAAGCTAAGAAAAATAATTATACAAAAAGTATTTAAAATGTCAAATAACTGCCGTCTTCATGATTAAAATATGCTCTAATAAGTTCAATTTAAACTGAAACAACAATAAGAGTAAAAATATCCAAAATATCCGCATCTTTAACACGATATTATTTTAAAGCGAAAGCTAAAGCCAAGACTATGAGATAACAATAAAAGTAAAGAGTTCAAGGATGTATTTTATTTGAATGTAGTTTTTTATTCATAATTCTTGTCTAAATTTAATTTTATGTAGTGCTAAGATGAAAAAAAAATAGTTACTTTTATAAAATAACAAATCATGGTTTAAGAAACTTGTAAACGGATCTTCTATCTCTTTAAATTAGTGAAAATAAAATGGAATAAATCCGATTAACAGTGTCCGTATGAATAGTTAACAAGGTAAAGCATTTTCCGCACACGTGAGGAACTATTTAACCCTTTGAAGCTCAAGTATTTTCCCATCAATATAGAAGAGTAACTGGATAGACTGCCCAACGCTGAAAAAGTGCAGCCGTTGCCTTCGATCCATTTAACTACCAATACCATGGCGGTCGATCGAAAAGCCCATAAGGCGCCACAGAGCTATAGAAGTTTTCTGACACAGCCTGGCTGTTCGTCCACAGCCAGCTGTGGCAGAAAACTTCTTTCGCAGAGATCTATGATCATACGTAATTAAAATGCTGCCAGATTCCGCACACTAAACTTTTCGATTCAAGTTTACTATCACATTCAACAGTAGCTTCGCATAACAAGTAAAGCTCGCCATTTTACTGTACTGCATTAAAAAACAATGACGAACTAAACTCGCCATTTACCGGATGGAGCTGGAAAAGATAATTAAAAAGTGGGTTTGATTTTTTAAAAATAATACATTACTCAGCGATTACTGGATTTAAGAATTCTTTCAGCTTAGTAAGGCATGTAATTATTACATTTGATCCGTTAGCTTACTTTTATTCAAATCATATCTAATTAAGAATTATAAAAAAAAAAATGAGTCACAGTTACGAATGCATTGTTTACATCACAAGCAGGGAAACTAAAAATAATCGCTATTATTCATCGTTAAAAAAATATTTATACGCGTATTTTACCTGTATCAGATTAACGAAACTTATATGCGGAATTTCGATTAAAAAAATACGTCCCATCAATAATTAAAAAAAAAAAGTAAGCATAAAATAACAAATAAAATAAACCAACAGCTCTTCAATCATTTGTTCCAGTTCTAATCATCCTAACAGGTTAGGATAAAACATGCAGTATCTCCAATTTGCAAAGATTTAATTCATCATTGTTTCCTTGTCGACGGGGTGTGGTTCGCAACCATAGGGTGCGTTACACTTTGCCTGAAGTAATCACGTGCTTATTATTATAATAGAGTCACAGATTTTGTAAGTAATTAATAAATTCGGTCATTGCCAAGTTTGAAGCCTCGTCTAGTTCCACGGCCAAGTTGAACGTTTCTATTTGCATATTCATCTGCGCTTTAAAAGAGGTTCGTGTTAAATATGAACGTAAAAGAAATAAAAGAATTTTCGGCAGTTACAAGGCCGTAGCCTGTTGAGGGATCACGGGGGTTTGATCCCCCCCCCCTCGCAGAAATTTTAGCGCTGCACATCCCTCCCATGAAGCACTGAATATCCCCCCCACACAAATTTTTTTCTAGCTACGGCTTTACACTGTTAATCAGAAAATGATTAAAAAGTATACCTACTTAAAGCACTATTATTAAATAATAATAAACATCAAAACACAGTAAAGGATTCATATACACACAAACGTGCATGCTTAATAAATAACTAATAAACTATTAAATCTGTTTTCTCGCAACAACATGCTAGTACTTAAAGAAAATTATAATTAAATGCACACGTAGAATTATTCAATATGTTTATCAAATAATAAAGTGCTAGATGAATAATTTAAATTTACATCACACTATATGCATAAATACAATTTATGAATGTTGTTGGTCAAGAATTTATAGACCCTCCCAAAAAGTATTCAAGCGTCATTTCTTTCTAATCTAGTGTTTTTTCAAAAACTAATTAGCAATTACAAAAATAAAATAGAAAATTTGTTTCAGTCACTTTTTTTTTTTTTTGAGGTTAGAGATATATTTTTGTGCTGTTAGTTTGAAAGCCAACGAAACTGTACCCAGAAGATTAGGGACATCATACGGGGATGTATTTTAGCTTAAAATCAGCAGGATTTGAGTATGGAAATAGATAATTTATAATAATACTGATTAGAAAAATAATTTCACACATTGTTGCATAGTAACCTTATGGTGGTGCTAAGTTTTCAGTGTTGTGTTATGGTAAACGAACGCAAGGGCTATCTGCCAAGGATAGGGTTGCCATGATCGGAGGACTTTTTAAGGGGTTCTAACATGCATTCAAGTTACATCTGGAGAAAACTGCCCGAAACCCCAGACCATTAGAGCGACAGCCATACGATGCTACAGAGTTGGCTGGTGTACCTTCACACTTCAGCAATTTACCATGTTTTGTGTCTTATCCACTCGGCCATGATAAGGGTCAAAGAGCTCTTCAGTGAAGATTCTGGTGTGCATCGATATGTACACGAAAATCGCAGTTCTGAAAGCCTTCTGGGATTGTTAGCAATCAGTATGATAAGAGAGGTGCCAATATTTTTAAAAGTCCCAACTCCTTTTAATGCACATCTAAATTCTTGAGGTAATCACTGTGAAAATAAAGAGCAAGAAGTTCTGAAAGATACATTCGATTACATAAGCTGTTCTCTCCCAGCAAACAATTAATATTTTTTATATGTTTTAAACACACAAATATTCAATTTTTGGAAACATGTTTTAAGATGGTTTTTGCTGAAATAGACTCAGAAGAGCAGGGTTTTTTGTTTTTTTCAAATGGGTTTTCATTAAAGCTAAGCAATAAGGGAGCAAATTTTTCTTGACAATCTCCTGCTTTCTTTATGTAATTAAATAAGCATGTCAAAAATCAAACAAATATTTTATTATTCTGAGTTTAAAGTATACTTAGGACAAGACCGAAGGGATACGATTTTATTAAAGATGCTTTGATAAAATTAATATTCTATCTATCGATAACTTAATATGCTATCCATTGATAAACTTATTATTCTATCACATAGAAAATTTTTTAAGGGAAGAGGGGGAGGAGCGCAAACCTCACACTTTGTAACAATTTCAGTACGGATTTTGCTTAGTAATACAATTTTGCTTACATCTTAAGAAACTATGCTAAAAATATAGGTAGAGGATGAGGTACAAATGCCGTAACTTGCCCCCCCCCCCACTCCCACTTTATGTAAAAAATCCACTTTCTGTTTGAGCAGGGAGAAGAAGAAGATTTTTTTTTTTTTTTTAATTGAGATAGAAATTAAAGCAATGGTTCTGAGATTTCAGAAACTTCGAAAATATATATTGGCAACAGGCAAATGGATTTTTGTTCTCAATAAATTTTAAGAAAGTAGTTTAATTTTTACATCGTTATTTTAATGTTAAACAAGATGGACAGCAAGAAACAAAATCTTCGGTATATTATACTTTTCTATTTCAAGGAGCATAAAAGCGCAACTGAATTGAAGGATATATTTTCTCAGGGTTTGAAGAAGGTGTTCAGACTGTTCGAACTTTCCAGAAAGAAAATGCTTAAGTGGACACTTCTTTTTTAGGGCGAGTTGAAAGAGGTGAAATCAAAATCAATAATGCAAAACAATCAACGCTATAGTGCACGCGAGATATGCATTACACTGAATATATCCAAATTAAGTGATAAAAATTATTTACAAAGCATTTCTTTAAGGAAAGAAAATGAAAGAAAACAAAAATCTGAAATACTTTGTCGCCGCATTTTTAAGGTTTCAAATTAGTGCGTAAACGAAAAATGCTAACTCAATACTTAACATTTTTCTCAATTTTTTTAAAATCATTTTTAGTGAACAGAGTTTGAATTTGAATGTTCAGAATATTGTTTTCACTTCAGATGCTTTAACACTACATTTGTAAGAGCAACACCAATACTTATTCAAATATTTAAGAAATGTACACAGACAGACAAGGCAAGGTTGTAAAGACAGCTTTTTTTTATGTGGGTCGCCATTAAGAAATACTTTTGCCAAAGGATACAGCTCTTCAACGATTTAAATATATGAAAAAAGATTTTAACTTAATTAGCAGGCATTAGTGAAAAAATAGTAAAACTGCTGTACACAGTAGTTTATTCATGAAGTGCAAGCAATGAGATCAACATGCTCATAATACACCCAGAAGAACAGTAACAAAATTTATGAGCAATATCAATTTTAAAAATGTTATTTAAATATCATACATAAAAAAATTATTTAAGTATTTACTGTTCAATTAAGCGTTACTAAAGCACGCGTTACATGATAAAATTATGGGAATAATGAAAGATAAGTACTTAAATATCAAAACAAGAAGCTGGATAGTAAAAGAATTATTATATTATAGTACATAAAATTATGTAGTCAAATATGTTTTTTTTCGAGAATGAGAGAGGGAACGAGGGGGGTAGAAAATCAGGCTTCGTCATAAAAACTTTTTTTTTTTGACAGCATGTTTAAAATTTTAAGAGCGGTTAGGTACCAATCAGTCAATTAAAAAAAATCGCAATTGCAACAGATATACTTTATCAATACCAACGTTTTTCTGTAGATCTTTAGTATACGCAGCACACAGCAATATCTTTTTATCTTATATCATCTCCTTCTTTCTTTCTTTTTTTTTTCTAAAGTGCAACAATGTGTTTTTTCAGTATATAAATATATATTATTTTGTAAACGGTAAACTTGAATACAGAAAGCAAAATCTCTCAGTGTAACTCAATCAAAAGCTAGATTTACTTTCTTTGCTCATAATTCTGAGCCACCAGAAAGAAAGGAAAAGAAAAAAAAAATACAAGAGAACAATGAGAAGATATTCCAAACACTGCAAGATCACGCAAACTGATCCCTTATATTCACCCGCCAGGTTTTTTTCATCATTGCTAGCCGTGTGGAGCGGCACGAGCATGTAAAAAAATCCATCATTGTGTTCTTAACGCTGTAGCGTGCTGGAGATGGAGAAAGGAAAAGAAGAGAGAAGAATGCTAGATCGTTATGTAAAACAAAATCATAATATATCCAGAGAAAGTTCTTTTTCTTTTTTTTTGCCGCAAGATAAAATGCGCAGAAAATACTTAGAAAATACACTAGATTTTTTTTGAGCTGATGAATTTTTTGAGTAGAATATGAATGAGAGACCAGTGGCGGAACTGGACGTAACCTACGAGTGGGCCATGAGTAACGTGACCATTTATTTTTTCCTTCAAAACGGGACATCTACTAAATTTTTGGCAATGGTGTATTTATTTTATTCCTCAAAACGCGACATCTACTATTTTTAAGGTAATAGTGTAGGAAGACTAAATTTACAGGTCTGGGTATATTTTAGTTGTTAAGAAAAAGCGAAAAAAAGCTTGTGTTAATGTTAATATCAAAATAAAATGAAAAAATAAACTTTGATAAAACACACATATACTATAAAAAAATAGTGCAAGACGTACGTTTCGGGTGGTACAAGGGGTACGCCCTTCTTCGACTTCAAAAACACCATCCGACACAAGGCAGGAAGGTAGGAAAGTGAGAAATGTAAACAAAAGGACACACAGAAAAAAGGAAGTTGTCATTCGGAAGGAAAAAATTCTTAGAAAACCAAAGTGAAACGGGGAAAATAAAGTGGAGATTGGGAGAGGGGGGAAGAATAAGCAAAAGAGGAACATGATTTTAAAAAAAGAACTAAAAATTAAATAAATTGAAATAGTTGACAAAAAAAGAACATTAAAAGAACAAACACAAAAACAATACATCCCCCCGGCGTTTTCTTTGCGTCTCGATAGGGGAGGGAGGGAGCTCAGGTTTTTCTTTTTCAGACACTGCCGTTGGATGATTTTAGATTTTTAGCGGCCTTTATTGGAATCGTCAATGTGGGTTGCTTTCTTCCTAAAAACGGGACATTGCATGGGACATTTTCTAAAAACGGGACATTACGGTGTCCCGAAGCTGTGCTTGGGGACAACGGGACTGTCCCTTTCAAAACGGGACGTATGGTCACCTTAGCCATGAGGGCCTGGGCCCCTCCAGAAATTTGAATTTTTGTTAATTAGATGTCAATAATACGTGAATTTTTGTGGCAAATTCTATCTTTTCCACCCTTGGGACATTCCCCGAAATCTTTTTCTGGGTACGTGCCTGATCTAGTGTGTGGCACAGTGGCACATCCAGGGAAAAGGCTACGGACTTCAGTACCCCCTCCCCTCAAAGACATTGCTCAAAGGTAAAATTTTGCTTCATAGCACATACGTTATTTAGATGAAATGAGCTTTTTTAAAAATAAAATTAGCCTCTTCCCAAAAAATTACATTTATTTACAGTAACATTTTGTATAGGACAGTAAAGCTTTTTTAAAACTAGCCCCAACAACAAAAAAAAATTCTATGGTATGGCAGATAGGGCGCGTACAATGGGCGACATATGAAAAGGGCGCAGATTTCTATCTCGAGACTGATGGAGTGAAAGAAGCATTGTTACAGTCACGAAAACATTAAAATATTTGTTTTGAATCATTGTCATTAGAACCTAAATATATGACAGTTTTTTCATTTTCGCAATGAACTCTGACGACGATAAATGATACAAATGATGAGTAACAATACAAGCGAAGTAATCAGTGTCGTTCTAAGAGAAAGAACGCACTTTTATTATCTGCCATGAGCGGTACTATAACTAGGTAAGCCAATAATACAGGTTTATTGTGAAGCAGACGCAGTTTCATTTTATAACGGCTTAATGAATTAATAATAATATTGTTAAGAATTGCTTTTCCGAAAATGAAAATATCGAAAAAATGATCAGATTCTATTCCAGTTAATGAATCATAAAGTTTTTGATTAGAATTTTAGAGTAAAATCAGACACCGACTTTTAAATTTTAATAAGGAAGTATTTATTTAATTATTTTAAATAATAAAGTTTTAAAAAATTGCTTTGCGTAAGAGAAAACGTAGAGAAAATACTTGGATAAGCTACAGATTCTATCCCCCAGTTTAATGAAATTTTTGAACAGGACATGAAAGAAAAACGTGTTGAAAAGCAGAAAGACTTTTTAAAGTAATTATTTAATAATTTGAAACAATAATATTCTAAAAAAAATTGTTTTGTCATAAAGATAAAATACTTGAATCCTCAGACTTAAGCTAATAATTTTTTTAGTAGAATTTGTGACAAAAAATACATATATTCTAAAACAGGTAACAGTTTTTAGTAATTATTGATTAACTACATTAAATAATAAAATTAATGAATATATAAAGAGAGATAATTTTGCTAAACGATTTTCTTTTAGAATTATCTTGTCTTTTTTTGAGACTGCACAGACAAAAGAATCGTGATTTCAGAAATGTCTCAGACGCTATTAAAGATGCCAGCGCCATATTTTTTGCTTTGCATTTTGGCTTATTTGGGACTATTTAGTACTTATAACTATTTTGCTTATGTTCGTAGTTTAGATTTCGTAAGAGAAAAAATATTTAAAGAGTAAGCAGATTAATAACAACGCTCTCAGAAAATCAAGATTAAAAACTAAAACCTGAAGCTTTTGAAACTTATGATTTTCAGTTTTTATACAGATAATTAGTTTCACATGTTTTAGACCATATCAATAAAAACTAATTTTAAATAAAGAAAAATGTTGCTGGTGTCATAGAAAAATAAAATAAGTAACTTTCTATAAAATAGAGATAAGACTGAAGAAAATTCGTCGAATATGTTTAAACAGGTACAAATAATAACGAACCTACATGTACTTAAAAAAGTAATTATGGAAAGTACTTTTTATTTCTACTGTTACACGGGTTTTTAAGCATTTTTCTGATGACGAGAAGAATGAAAATTAAATGGAATGAAACTCTATGTTAATAATCTATGCATATGTTAAATATAGTACTATTTCTTAAAGTAAATTATGTACTGCCTTTCGATGGATAAATTATTGAATTTAACATATTATTAGCAATCTGTCTGCGAATAACGTGCAATAAATTTAGAGGCTATGTGCAAATCCCAGTAAAAGATCCCTACTTTTCATGTAACTCTTAGCGAGATAAATATATTTCAGCATTTAAGAGAAATATGTTTATAAATTAAAAAAAGTAATAAAACAAGAAAAGAAAAAAATATGATTTAAACTTACGTATTCCATCTTTATTTTAAGAGAAATCCTATAAGAATTTGTACTATATGTCTCGAGAAATAATCTCACAGCATTAGAAAGTCTCTCCCCAAAAGAAATGACAAAGGTCCTTTTTTCCTCTGTGGGTATATTCCAAAAAGGGCCGCTACCTACAACAAGTCCTCACTCGAGTCACCTGCCTGCTCTTCTAGCTCATCTTAAAAACTGTCTGCCGATCTCTTTTCATCTTCTCCCAATGGCAACAAGTGGCTAATCCAGTAACCTAGTGAGGAGGGTTGCCAAGGGAAACGACCTCGCCAAACAATTCGCTCGGAATATAAACATTGCATAACGGATGTAGCCCTTCTTTTATGCTAAGAGGACGTAATCCGTTTAACAAGGGGGGACGCGGGGGTATTTAATTGGCATTCGAAAGTTATGTAATGTATGCTAAAAGAGAAAATTCGTGAAGTGGCTTTTCAGGTATACATCAAGTGCTGTGACGATAAAATATTATTAAGTGATGATGGGAAGATTAAGGCATCATAAGGTGGCTGATAATGCGCGAATGAATGATACAGATAAGAATAATAGGTGCTTTTGTTAGGATGAGATGCCGGATTAAGTTCCCAATAGCAGCAATGCTAGTGAGGAATTGTATAAGCGCGTTTTATTCATTTAATTTATCAATTCTTAAGTTATATTGAAAAATAATGGCACCAGACACCGATAAAGAGAAATCGAGACAATGGTTAAAAATCATCCTTTTCATAAAATGCAATAATAAGTATGTTTATTACTATTATTTTACCTGTATAGTATCTTTCGATAAGTAAAATTTTACCCCCCCCCCCAAAAAAAAAAAAAAAAAAAAAATAAATAAATAGATAAAAATAAAATAAACAAAAATAGATATATAAATAAGCAAAACAATTTTAAAAATAGAAATGAACTGCTAAATGGCCATTTTATTTCATCAAAAATATCTGCGGTTAATAACTGATCAGAAAATTTAAAAATGGCTTTAAATTCCATTAACAAGAGCAGCATGTGAAAGAGTCCTTAATTAAAATACATTAATATTATTATTAGAAAAATTTAAGTTCTTAAAATTATATCGCAGCTATTAAAACTTATCACTAAAACTATTTTTTTTTTCCTGCTTGCACGCATTTTTCAGGAACTTTCACATAATCTAAATCATAATTTCGGTTATATACATGTTATTTTTCATTGAAAATTTCGTTTTATACAAAATGTAGCTTACTCTATTAATGCAAAGGATTAAATGCCTAAATAGAAAGATTGAATGCAGTCGTCGAAAAACTACCAACAATATAACCAACTTTCTCCTTAAAAGTAATTGGTTTCATTAAATTAGTGCTAACACTCTCTTTAGACAATTTTGAGGTAGAAATGACGAATCGTTTACTCTACAAACTAAATGAGAAAAGTCATCTTTGAAATAATCTAATAATGCAATCTCTATGATAGACGGAATTAGTCATTACGCAACGGAAAATATACTCCTTGTTGTAAAACGCATTAATCAAGATAAAATCGCAGAAAGACAGCTTGTTTTATAACGTAGCTAGAAGTGCAGGATGACATCTGGGGCAGGCAATTAAGACAAAAGTTGCCTATAAGGATATTGCATATTTGTTAGATGTTTCAAAAGTTTTTTCATCTTAAATGAAGTGTGAAGAGGAGAATATTTATTTAGATTAATAATTCCACAAACATAATATCTGAAGAAATAGATTATTTTTTTATTTTGTTAAAAAAGTTATATAACAGATTTATTTCTATTTATCCATGAATACTTTATCCAAAAGAACCAGTGACTCCATAAGCATGGTGAACCAGTGATCATACTTCGTGAGATTACACGGTCAGCTGAAATCTATTACAAGAAATGATGGAATGCGATTACTAAAAATTTCCTAAAAGATTATGACAAGTGACCGTTAATGTAGTAAAATAACAGTAATCTTATGTACCAAATATCAAAAGAATTCGATAAAAATTCAATTTTATCATAGCATTTTTGTAAAATTTGTAAAATATTGTTTTAGTCATCGATTACAGTCGACTGTAATTAGGGATGGACGCGAGACGAAAAATAAGCGTCTCGCGTCTCGCAAATAGCCTAAAAGCTTGTTTCGTCTCTCAAAAATCCCTATATCGTAATGTTAAGAATGTGTGTCTCGTCTCGCATCCATCCCTAACTGTAATCGGCACGAAGTCTGCCAGTGATATACATAATTTAAAAAAAAAAAAAATCAAAACAAAAGAAATTACATGAGCAATATATATTGATTTTTTAATTCATCTTCGTTAAAAGATGAATTAAAAAAATGCAAATGCCTATTATGGAAATATCAAATAGATCAAATTATATGGCATGTATTGTAAAATTAGATGGCATGAATTGAGAAATGAGGAAAGTTTTCAAGAGAAAATGTAAATAAAACGTTACTGGTCCGACGGGCCAGCAAACTTTGTATTCGACTGGTCCGTTATATATTTTAGTGCTGGCGGATCAAGGGCGGATTAAAGGGGGCGGTAGCCCCCCCCCGACAAACTTGCAATAATCCGCCACTGTCGCGGACCAACGGACTATCTTTAATTTCGAGCCGTTCTTACGCATGTAATTGGGAATTTATGTTTTTCTTTTATCTCAGTTTCAATTAATTAGAATCATGAATTATTTTCTCTGTTACATAGTCTTCATGGGATTCACAAGGTGCATATAAAATCCAGCTATCCTAAATCAACCTCTTAACGAAAAGTAACCAGATTTATTTGAATACACAATCCTGGGTTTCGTAGCCAATGGAAATTCGGAGAGCTTCCTCACCCCCCCCCCCCCATTTATTTTGTCTTTATAATCTTAATGACCTTGAAGGTGGGAAGAGAACTTGTATTGTTTACAGCTATCTACAGCTAATTTTGTAAAGATATTTTGGCATGATAGAAAAAAAATCTATGTTCACCAAACCCTAGCTTGAGAATTTTTTTAAGAGCCAATCTTTTTAGAGAATTATTTGCTATTTATTACTATTCGATGAACAACTAATTACAATCACAGCCATTTTTGTTTGCAGCACCGCTCCAGAAATAATCAATGTACAAAAATGTGGAGCTAAATCTTTATTTATTCATATAAAATTGAGCAATCGAATAAACTTGTTTATAGAGTAATCTATCATCTTTAATGACTACTATTGACTGTGATTTTTATACCCTACAAAGCAACTTCCATACCACACCACAGAAAGAAGGAGGCTATAACAGCATAAAAAGGATTATTCAATCAAGATGCAATAATTCGAAAATAAGATTATTATGTAGGATGATAATATTTCTAAAATATTATTTAATTTTCAACCGTTAATTTCATTCCATATTTTTCAAGTAACATGCTCCACAATACTTTTGTATTTATTTTCTTAATGCTTATATCAGAGCATTTATTTATAGTGAGATAAATCTTCATTTTGCTCCACTTATTATTTTGGTAGTCCTCTACCTATTTTCTTTTACTTGTTCAAATTGAAAATCGGCTCTGTGGTTTTCTCGCGTTCAGCATAGATCACTACATATGTCAGTCTAAAAGATAAGTTTGCTCTGATGAAAGAGTCACAGGGTAATTATTATTACTATTACTTTTCATAAAATTAGTTTCTCTGTCTCTTATTTTAAATTAAATCTAAATTTTCATATTTTTAAACTTTAAGGGTGATTTGGAGCCCCCCCTCCTCTTTAGGATTGCGGGCTGGGCGCTTTCCCCGAATGCCTTGCCGGTAATCAGTCCCTGAGAATAAGTAACTGTACGCGCCTGAAGAACTGAATTTGTCACCAATTTCATGCTTATCTTAAGATCCACTATTTTTAAATTAGTTTTTTATACTTACCATTAAAATATTTTCAATCTTTGCTAAAACAGAGCTTTTTATAATCTTTGCTAATACAACATGCAATCAAAAATTTTTGCAAAGTGTTTGAACTTTCACCCACCCCTTGTCTACGTTTTCTTTTCTGGAAACGACAGTAACATTTTCTAATTTATATTGAAAATTCAAAAATTCGATACTTCATCGAGAGAGTTATTTCAAGGAGAAATAATATTTCAAATTCGAATGTCATCTGGAAATAAAATATGGAATCCAAGGAAAATGCAAATCTCCAATTTGAATTGGCGAAACCAGGGGCGTAGACAGGGGGGGTGGATATCGGGATATATCCCCCCCCCCGAAATGTTTGGATTAGTGATGAAATTCCGTCTATTTAAACACATATAAGTTCATATCCCCCCCCCCCCCGAAAAATTTTCCTGCCTACGCGCCTGGGCGAAACCTAATAAAAAAAATATTGAATTTTACTTGAAAATTAAATAACAAAAATATATCCTTCAAAAAATATTATTACTCTATAATTTTAGTCAATGAAAAGTTAGTGGAAAATTGGTGGGCAGTGAACGAACATATCAAACTATGAAAAGTGCACCACTGGAGAAGGCGGTTAAAGTTAAAATACGACAGCCCAGAGCGATAACGGTCGCCAAATAAATTTTAAAATGTCGCCAATTACAATGGTCAAGTGAAAAGCCATCGTAAATCGTGAAGATGAATCACGCAACTTCATCCGCAGACGAATTTCAAATAATAAAAAAAAAGGAGTAAGAAAAGGTGTGAGAGCAGAAGGATAGTGACCTCTCTACTCGTGGTAAACGCATTCTATTTTTAAAACCTGCTAAACGACTGTCATCTACAAAAATCGTGGATGTCCAACCGATAAAGCTGAAGTAATTACTTGCAAATCGGATAAAGCAGTCAGATTTAACATTATGCAATAATCTGCTTGAAGTGTGAGGCTAAGTTGTGATAATCGTACTCTTTGATAAAGATGGAAGATTAATGCGGGCAGGTGTAACAGGTTTAATAATTTTTTTTTAAATGAAAACAGACGGTAAATATAGGGTTTGCTTTCCAGTTGCAAGAATGTGTTATCACAGGAATTTTCACCATAGAATTCGGATTTTCGAGCCTCAGGCGATGGAATAACAAAAAAGTGAAACAGAAGAATGCCTATACACAGCCAGTATGATATACTCTCACATATTCTTGGTTACAGGAAAATTTGATTCAGAGGTGGAGAGATATGTGAAATATTAATTGAATATTTTCGATATCTTGCGTGGTCTGAAAATATTAACTAGGTAATTAAAAGATATTATATTAATGAAACAGGGGCGTAGCCAGGGGGGTGGTTAGGGGGTCATCCCCCCCATGAGGAATTTTTTGCCATACAAAATGTAAAGTCTTCACTCCCTTATCACACACATGCATGTATATGTGAGTTGCAGTAGTCGTAACCCCCCCCCCCATGAAAAATTTCTGGCTAGGCCCCTGTAATGAAATATATATATTATTAGTTCGATATATATATATATATATATATATATATATATATATGTATATTTCATTAATATAAATTATAAATAGTAAATTCCCGATTATCCGCGGAACTGGGTGTAATGGCAATCACAGAGATTTGCAACCGAATTTCAACAGGCAATCCAAAACTTCTTCAAAAAATATACAAGAAATTATTTTGAGCAATTATGCTACCCTCACAGTAAAGGTGTTCGATAATTTTTTTAAATGCTACTAGCTAAAGTACCAATACCCCGTCATTGATTGGTTAGTATGTAATGCAGATTTTCAAAAGACCCTGAATTTTCATTCTCATTGTAGGAGTACAAAGAATGGAACTATTGGCAAAAAACTTCTGTGTATTGTTAAATGATTACAAGTTGGAGAGTAACTTAGTGATGAGTGAAATTAAAGTCTTATTAGTTTTCAAATCAAGAGGACATTCCTCGCCTGTAACTAAATTTTGTTTGATTCACTGAACCTATTTTAATATTATGCCACAAAAAAAAAGTTTGCTAGGATTCTCTTGAACAAAAACGGACAGTATGTGATTGGATTTTTCTTAACATCGTTTAGTCACCAGAGCTCAAAGTAGTTGTCATCTTTCTTTGATTTGCATCTAGTGAACCGCAGATAATCCACATCGGAAAATCAAAAGCTTATGGCATATCAAACTGCCTATCAGCATTTTTTATATAAGAAGAAATATATATATAAAAAAAGGCATTTTTGAACCATAAATCATCATTAGTGAAACACTGATATAGGTCCTAGTTGGAAAGGAAAATAACAGAAAATTTTCTCTACTTTCATTCACAATAAATAACCTTAAAACCGAAAAATACGACATATTAAGTGTAACATTGTAAAAAGGAAAAACTTTCCGAGATCACACAAATCCTCAAGTTCATACGTTAAAGCATAATTTCAGGTTTAAAAAAAAAGCAAAAAGCATGAAGGCTGCAAATACAGAAGGAGTAAATTTAATCCATTTACCACCGAAAGGCAAAATAAGCGTGATAGCGTTATGATTAGGCTATCAGTAAAGGGGGCTGGGCAGATTTTTATCGAGCTAGGCGAGTAATTACACACTAATTTGAATTTTTTTTACGCAACTAGCTTGAGATTTTTGTTTGATTTTTATCCTAAAATTGACTTACTTCAGTGATTTTAGGCAGGAAAATAATTTAAGAGTTATAAGATCTATTTAGAGTGCACGCGAGATAATTTAGATCTCATCATTTCTCCCCGCGGCTGTTATACATAATGATTTTAAAAATGCTTTCCCTTTTTTCGTTTTAATATTAGAAATGCTTGATTGGATATTCCATGCCAGAGGCGAGAGGTGTAGTTCACGATTATAAGTGTTAAACGTCTTTGGAGGTTATTAATATTTTGGTTGAAAATCTAACTGAAAATACAATGTCTTGCATAATACTGTAAACAGGAAAATTCTGCCGAATAAAATAAAATAACTAATATGCATTTATTTTACAAAAAGTCAGTTTTTATGAGGCTTTTTGTGTGTTTTCACAAAATTTAAGCATATATAAGAATCCTTTAAAATAAACTCAAAAGAATTATTAAAATTGTGAACTAGTATATTGCAAGTAATCTAAAATCATGTAAACTTAATGATTTTTTTCATGAAGATGATTTTTATGCTTCTTCGAATTTGGTTTACAAATTCTAAATCAAGATAACATAATCATGTTTTTAACCCTTTCATTATTATGAGAAAAATAGTATTAGTGATAACCATTAATAGAATCTTAGTGATAAACATTAAAAAAATAATGCATAACTGAAATTTTGTTGTAAGTCAAGGTGCGATATTTCAGGACAACCCTAAAGTTCTAGAAAAGTACCGAATAATTCTTTTTCAGAAATAAAGTATTTATTTACTAATAATGAAATGAACCACAAGACTTCTTTTAAAATGTTGACCAGAATAGACATATGCCCTACCTCTCTATGAGAAGGTTTACTCTGGTATTTTACCATGCATAGCTTTCACGTTTGTTTGTTGACATGCTTGGATCATAAACATTGTGATTGACTAGGTTCATGTCCTTATGTACTTTTTTTATCGTTTTGGAATACTTGGAAAACTTATAATTAAACTAAAACAATACACCCATTATTCGCCGCACACAACACATGCATGTTTTATACTTTTAAAAGTTAATTTTTACTAAACTGAACAGCGTGCAGAAAATAATTTCGGGCATCTCATTGTACTGGTCGCACGTGACGATTATTACCAGAAAAGGATGCTTTTGAATCAATCAAGCAAGCAAATGCATTGTAAACTCCTTCTTTGTTTACAACAAAGGAAGCATCCTATCGTGTTTGCACGAAACTCTCCAAAAATCATTAAAAAATAATAATTGAATCCCTTGCGGAAGAAAGAGAAATTCTGGTAACAATTAAACGGAGACAATAAAAATAAAAAATGATCTTCTTCCTCCATACGAACAGTGCCACTAACCCTTTAACGCGCAGTGTTCCCGCTCTGGGAACACCAAACTCTGACGTTTTGACTGTTGCTAGTCACGAAGAATAGATTTGATTTCTCTGAAAATAGTTGCAGGTGACATAGCTCCACGAGAATCCTTTACTTTTTAGCACGCCATTTCCCGTAAAAAAATGGTCACGATTATTTTTAACAGCACTGACATCTGCTGAAAAATGGAAGAATGCGAGAACAGCTGGATAGATTGCCCAATGCTGTAAAAAGGGCAGCCGTTGCCATCGCTCGACTTAACTACCAGCAAGATGGCGGACGATCAAAACGTTCATCGCGTGCCACAGATCTAGAGACCCTTTTTTGACGCAGCTGGCTGTGCCGCACAGCCAGCTGCTGAATTACGAAGTTGTTCAGCATCAAAAATTATTAATAAACGACATCTTGATCACAATAATGTTAAAATTGAAGCCGTACAATGCAAGGCTTAAAAAGTGTTACTGATATTTTGCCAGCCTGTCACTAGCCAGATTGCACAATTTCCAGCAGAAATTGCAGACCATCCTCGGCTTTAGATATGTGAATTACACCGCAAATGAGAATCTATATTCTATACAGATTCTTAGAGTAAAACTTTTATAAATAGTAAATTTATAAATAGTAGAACGGATGATATTATCTGTCAATTATATGCCTTAAAGTTAAATAAAAAATTTGAAAACAAAAAAATTATCATCGTCCCTCAATTGACCCCCTAGAACACTATAGACCCATTTAAAAGCTTCATAGGCACTCCCACCCCAAGGGGTGCACCTGGACCCCGTTAGGAATCACTGATTTAAACCAAGCATGCGGAGCTATAAAAAATAGACAGGGTCCAACACTCATTCTTGTTCTGATCGCGGCTCGAGCTTCAATTTTGAATATAATGCAACTTTCAAGTCCCGCAGTGGGCTGGGCGCTAAACTCCGTTCCCATTAGAACACGGGAAGTGAAGCAACATCCTGCTTGGCCAGTTCTTGGGAGGGTCAACCTCCTCTCGGCTCGACTACTGTGGGACCGTGTATGCTAATGGGAGCGGTGCAAGTAATATCTGTCGTGGCTCCAATACCCCCCAAGTTGTTAAACGATACCTTTGGGGGTGCCGATTTCAGGGGGTTGGTCCCTCCCCTGGAATTGGTTCAAAATTAGGGGACGACGGGCTAAATCGTACTTCCTCCCACCGGGGCCTTAAAAATGGAAGACGCGCCACCCCTCTGCCCATCGCCTCTCTTCGGGGGGGGTGGCGCCGTTTGCGGCCGCACCGCCGTTTGCCATCTGGCACCGCCGTTTGCGGTTCTCTGGGAGCATCAGAAACAACACCAACATACAACTTTCAACATTTTCGAAGACAATGTCAAATGTTATACAGTCAAACTTCGTTATTACATCACTCTCAGGGACACTTAAAAATGACTTACAAAGTGGAGTTAAGTTAAATGCAAAACGAAATTCTAGATGTCTATGTGATAAGTTCGCTTGCAATTAACTTACATTATAATTTATATAAATTAGCAGAATATGAATTTAAATTGACAAAATGGATAAGAAATTAAGGAAATTTTCAGTACGACGGTACGTAGTACTTATAATTTAACTGTACAATCTGTCATAATTAATCTTCCATCGTACGGAAGTCGAAACGAAGAAGAGTCTTGGATAAATTCCGAAAATTTGTTGATAAGGCAACAATTTTTGTAAAGGAAAATGATGAGAGTCGTGCTCACTAAAAATTAAGTGCTTTTGATGGATAACCTTGACAAAGAAATGGGACCGAGTCTGTATATTGCACGCTTAAAAATGATGGTCTTAACCCTTTAACGCGCAGTGTTCCCGCTCTGGGAACATCAAACTCTGACGTTCTGACTGTTGCCAGTCACGAAGAATAGATTGGATTTCTATAAAAATAGTTGAGGGTGACATAGCTCCACGAGAATCCTTTACTTTTTAGCACGTCATTTCCCGTAAAAAGAATTGCCCCGATTATTTTTAACAGCACTGACATCTGCTGAAAAATGGAATCATGCGGGAACAGATGGATAGATTGCCCAATGCTGAAAAAAGGGTAGCCGTTGCCATCGCTCGACCTAACTACCAGCAAGATGGCGGACAATCGAAACGTTCATCGCGTGCCACAGATCTAGAGACCCTTTTTAGACGACAGCTGGCTGTGCGGCACAGCACTTGAATCTAAGAAGTTTATGGCATCGATTCTAAATTCATAATTTTGATAAGAGCACTACAATTTATTGAAATTACTGTTTGTTTTATGAATACTTTTGCATAATTATATAACACCATGATAACATAATATCGTGCCTCACCATAGCACAGTGGTTATGCCACTGAAAATGGTAGATGGCCGAAGTGTGGAGGTCCCGGGTTCGTGTTCCATCGCGCGGCTGTCGATCTAACGGTCTGGAGTTTCGGTAGGTTTTCTCCAGATGTAACGTGAATACGCGTTAGAACCCCTTAGAAAGTCCTCCTACAAAGGCACCCCCCCTTAGGCAGATCGCTCTAGAGTAGCGTTGCCTTAATCACACAACCACAACAACCAACCAATATAATATCGTTATTTCTTTATCTAAAAACCTAAGAAAGTCCTCCGACTAAGGCACCCCCATCCTAGTCAGATTTCCCAAGCGATTTGCCTAAGTACAGAAACCACTTAAACTAAAAACATTTTGAATGAAAAATTAAGAAATAGATTTTTAAAAAGTAATTCATTATAACTGTACTTGAAACCGTCATATGTAATTGTATTTTCGGAAATTAAAAAAATCATTTCCTCTCAGTTTCAGTACAATTATGCCAAAAGTAAGTAAAATTTTGTTCAAAACTAGTCTTGAAGAAATTTATTTGCCTCGAGTGAAAAGGTGTTTAAGATAAGACATCCAACTGATATATTAGCTCCAAGAGGTTGTACCATTGAAAAGTTTGGGGAACCTCTGCCTTTATTAGTACTTAAGGAAACTACCGCAAATATATCTGCTTCTATCTTCAAGAACTTTAAGATCCGGCGTTTGTCTAAATATTTTTAAGTTTTATCATTTAAGTTTATATACACGTGCTTTCGATACGATCTAAAAAAAGTCTTTCACCGTTTCTCATGTAAGGTTTCCCGAAGCACCCGTTTTATATATAGATTCGAAATCTCATCGAAGCACAAAAAATCTGATAAGAGTGCTAAAACAATAGGTTTGTTCCACATAAGTGTACATACGGTTGTTACTCACTTTCCCTCTCCCTTACTCCTAAATTGGCCGATTATTTTTAGGAGATTTTGAAGATTTCTATGGCGCGTGAAAACGCGGTAAATTGGTGCCTTTTGTGTTTTTCGCGACTTGCATACAATGTGATTGTTTGTAGGCAACTTTTTTAATGAATAAATCATGAATGCTTCGTGGAGATGCTATTTCAAATAGACCTCTGAACCTAATGCGAAAATACAGCGTATTTGTTTTGCTTTTATGTATAGCTTACTCAGCTTAGTGTAGTGAACCTTTTCCTACGGCTGTGCTTTCATTCAGTGTTTATACAGTTTCAATACTAAAATTCTCAGTAAATTTAGTTTTGAAGTATTTTTCACGCCCACGAACAAATTAACTTTTGACTCGTGCCTCAAAGAACTCATTGAGACTTTGAATTCATTGGGTGTTTGCTGTATCAATTGTCAGTTTTGTTTACCTTATATCGGACAAACTAAACCCGCCTTTAAATTTAGAATTAAGGAGCACATAACTCTTGTTACAAAAACATGAAACTAAAAATTCTGGCATCGTCAAACGTTTTTGAGATGCCAACCATACTTTCGACTTTAGTTCAGCTGAATTCATTTCCAAACACCGTTCCCCCAGTGAATTGAATTTTATTGAAGCTTTTGATATCCACAAAAACATAAATAGTCTTGTTAATGTTGATTTCGTTGTCCCCTCTTTCTGAATATTGGAAATCCGTCCGTTCTCAGTTACCTTAATTTAGTGCTTTCTTGCTGGCCATCATAAAATTCACTTCTGAATTCCTGCTTTCCTATTGGCCCTCGTTAACACTATCCTGAATCTCTGCCTTTATTAACATATATATATAAACAGAACAAATTTCTGCCATTCTCATTCTAGCACAGACGATGGCATGTCATGCATGCCGAAGCCGGTATGCTATTTTAATTTTCTTATTGGTGCTCTTTTACGTTGTTTTTTTATGCTGATTCATTCAATTGTCCGGCAGTGGCTTAGTTGGTAAATTCGGATCCCATCAGAACACGAAAGCGAAGCTGCACCGGCTTTGTCCTATGCTTGGGAGGGTGAACACATATCTCAGTTGCGTCTGCTGTGGACCGTGTACGCTAAACTGAGCTGGTGCACTTAAAATCTGTCGTGGATCTAATGACCTCCATGTTCAAGTTGTGTGATGCCAAACCAGGTGCTAGATCTCTCATCCGGAATATTTCAAAACTAGGAGACCACTCATAGAACAACGTTGGCTGTTGTCTCTCCTGCTGTGTGCCCCCATAATGATATCACCAACATCTTCGTCTCTTGGAGCTGTGAAGTCTAGAGCATAGTCGGCAGCTGATTGCAAAGGCGAAAAAAATATTTTCATTCAGATAAAAGATTATATAATGCATTGAAAAGTATCTCAAACCTGCGCTTTTAATAAATCATGAAATGTTTGGACGATTTCAAAGAGGATAAAATTATAATAAAGCAAAATAAATAAGTAAACAAATAATAACCAAGCAGACAGCCATTTTACAAGTTCTGCATACGCTGGCAAGCAGTAAGCATACGCTGGCAAGCAGTAAACTTATAATAATTACGAAACATTCAGAAAAGAAAACTTAAACATGCAGTATTTTGAGATGTTTTCGTAAAAGAAAAATGTGCCGAAGTCGGTTTTCCAATCTAGTTAAGATGATTACGAATTTTTCTTGAAAATTGTACAATACATTCCTTTATTATTTTCGAGCTTTTGACATTTTCTTTTTTTAAAGTTATTATAAAATGAAATATATTATTTTTCTTCAGTTTGGCGTTCTTTTATTCTTCCATCAGAAAAACTTGAGAAGTTATGATTTCTTGTAATGGATCAACGATTTTTTGGACACCCTGTATATTTAAACGTCATGAAAAATGACTATATGAACGACTGACCTTAAAAAGAATGCTGAGAATGTGGCATACAAGTAGGTGAAGCATTTTACACCAATATAGAGTGATTCATATCCACTGAGTGCTGAAACCACATTCGCCGTAATCTATCGTACATCGATTATGCCTCCCCCCCCCCCCGGAGGCTTTGTTGTTTATTTGTAACCTCTGCCGTCATGAGGCATTCTTATTATTATACAAGCATTAAAATGCCTTGCATTCTTTTTTCATTAACGCTTTGAGGCGCAACCCTTTCCCAATGCTGAAAAAAGGGCCGTCGTTGCCATCGCTCGACTTAACTACCAGCAAGATGGCGGACGGAACAACTTTGGATGGAACAACTTTGTAATTCAGTTTTTTCTTGAATCTCGAACCGTTTTTAAGATAACAAAGCTAACTCCAAATTTAGGTAACCAAGTGGCTCTATAAGCGCCCCCCCCCTCCATAGTGCATGGCAATGTTACTATACTTTGATCTCACTTTTATGACTATACTTCTTAACATTCAGAAATTATTGGGATGACAACCATGGGCGCCGGCAGCATTGGGCAAGGAGGGGGGCGATGCCCCCCCCTGGATTTTTGTATTTAGTGTTTTCCCTTGCTTTTTTGCTCTTTCCAACATGGTAACCATACGCTGAAGTAGTCTTTGCCCCCCCCCCTGGGAAATATTCTGCCGGCGCCCATGATGACAACGGACTTTAGCGTATATGTTACAATTACATATAATTATGTAAAATTGAAACTGGTTTAAAGAAATGTCGTCTTTATATTATTGAACTATCCTTCAACTACATGCATGGTGGTTTTTTTAGGTATTAAAAAATTAACGGGTCTATTGAAAAAAAAAATCTTTCAAGGGGGGGGGGTCAAAGTTGTAAAAAGTTTGGGAACCCCTGGTTGAGATGAGCAATAGAATAATGAAGAGAATCGAAAAAAAAAAAAGAAAGAAAGAAAGAAAGAAAATTGGATCAAAGCATTTACTTGCAAGGAAAAAGCAATGCAAAATTCTGCTCTTAAGAACACAATAGTAATTTAGAAAAAGGAAGAAAACATTTTAAAATGCGATTACTTAAAGTAAATTAAAAGACAACTCATACAAAATTAACCTGAAAAGAAAAATGGCCTAAAAACTAAAAAGAAAAATGCAAAGCATATTTATATGTAGGTATGCATACTGATGCAATGAAATTTTATAAGCTTTTAGCGTAAAGACCTCTAACCTTTTAAGTGTGGGGACTTTTTAGGAACTCAAGACAAATCACAGCTTCCGCCTACACACGTGAAAATAAGAAAAAAATTCACCGCTGACATTCTAAATGCAAAGTTAAACCATCGAGGAATCTGACAAAACTGGAGTTAATTATTTGACCCTCAAATTCAGAAAGGTCCTGACTTTTTCAGGTCATGGTCAACAGTACTCCGCCACTATAACACCTTTGAACTTGAAAACAGCGTCCGGAAAACGTTTCAGTGACTAGTTCTTATTTTTTTTCTTTTAATATTCAAGACAAAATATGCAACGTATCCAGGCGGCGGTCGATTCGCAGAATTAAAAAGAAAGAGGTATGCAGGTGGAGATTTGCCAGGTCACACAAATGGTGTGCATGTGAAACTGGACTTTAACCCACATTCGCCGCTTACTCAGAAGGGAGGTAATTTGCTGTGGGTTTGGAAAATTACATTATCACCGCATGCAGTTCCCACTTAATTTTAGGTTTCCATAGCAAAATAAACGGGTATAGTTGTTTTCTTTTTCTTTTTAAATACAAGTGCTTCTTTTTTTACACAATGGTGCTGTTTACTGCATTCTAACTGCTGTTTACTGCATTCTACTGCGAGCAGTTGCGCCAACTTTTGAAAACTATTGGATGGGCCCAAATGTTTTTGAGCAATAATTGAAGGAGAGGGTGAATCAAATAAAGATTTTATAAAATGTTCAAGAGGATTTCGAAACAAAGTATTGAGAACGATAGTAATAGACTCGCACTTGGACATAGAGTTGTTAACCAGTTATGTACATTAACGAATGTTTAGGCTAATTTTAAGAAACCCAACGGTTACAAGCACACATGGATGACAATTTCAGGTTCCAGGGAAAATTTCTGTAGCCTGCTTGCCTCTGGTGTTTTTAAAATTAGTTTTAGTAAAATAAAAACTTACCTGAACAGCACAAATTCAAACTGGGTTGAATAGGCACTGCAAAATATTGGGTGGGCCCATAGTTTGTGCTACTGTTCACGATTATGTTTTAATTTCGTTTCCATCAGGATAACATAGAGAGGACTAATTATTCTTCACAGTTTTACTTGTTCTTCCCTGGAAGGATTTTGTGCTTGATTTCAGCTTTTATACAATGACGAAGGTCTGGCGGCCGCTGGCTCTTGCTCTAGAAGTAACATGGGTCAAAGAAAGAACAATCTTCTCCTTTGCGCTTTTTTAATAATGAGAGCGAAAAGGTTAAACAAGAGTTTAGAAGTGGGTTTAAGAGAGCTCAAGGGGGCGCGGGGGGGCGCTTGGATCCACCACTGTGAAAATAACTTGCATTGCGGCATTTTACTTCGTGTCGTAATCTGAAAGAGGTCAGATATCTAATCATAATACACGTGACAAAATGCTGCATATCTATTCTCCTTTTTCCTGCTATGGACCGGCCAAGAACCATAAAAAAAAGAGCGTGTGCGGAGTAATTTATTCATAAGTAATACACTTTATAATAACTTCCTGAATTCTTTCAGAAAAGAAAAATGAAACAATAAACGAAACCACAGCGTAAAACAATGGCATCTGTTAACTCTCATGATTGGGGGGAAGATGCTGGTAGGCAGAGGCGTCCGGCCGAAAGGAGCTATCAGAAAGCCTTACCTTGTTGTTCCGATACTTCTCTCAAGATTTAATTGGCAGTAAAATGTACACCTCGGGGGGGGGAGGGGGGCGGCAGGAGTGCGTTGATAGCTGTGTGGTTTGGACGGAATTATTTGTTTTGATGATGTTGCCAAGAGCTTAGTCTGTGCTTCTTGGGATATATTCTCTAATTTATCATGCTGATCACAGGAAATGATGAGGATAGGTCAAACAGGTGCACTAGAAGGTGTTAGAAAAAAAAATGAGAAAAAAAAAGCAGACTGCGCTAGATCTTCCGGGATCGTTTTGTTTTATTCGTTTTTCTTCTTTTAAGTGTAATGGTCTAAATATGCATTTTTTTTTCTCCTTTGGCTTTTTATATTTTATTCAGTGGTAAATGTTTTGGAATGCTTGATTGTGCTATGTTAGTTCGAGGAAAAGCTTATTTAGGTCATTTTCTTAAATATATTGTTTTATTTGGAATGTTTGAGAGAGATGAGGCACTCACACATTGAATCACAAAGGGCCGCATCCAGAAAAAAATTTGAGGGAGGGTCCAAAAATTTCGGAGGGGGACCAAGCGATGAAAATGGCTAAATTTTTCACAAAAAGGCTTCATCATTATTGTTTTGTTAACATTTTAAATTTCGGGGGTACGGGGACAGACCCCCCCCCCAGGTCCACCCCCTCGGTACGGCCTTGGAATCATATATGGATTTCAGTAAATACAAGCCATTTTCTTAGCCATTTTCTTCTATCATCAAGAGACTAATACGAGAATTTCCTGGTATTCTTGCATGCATATGTATTTCTGTTTTATCTTGTTTTTACAAAACTATGGGACGAAGAATTTTTTTAAAAAATTCAATCCCATTTACAAGTTCACCACCATAAGCATTCGTATACAGGCACAAATAAATAAGTAAATATTCAATATATTGGACAATAACGTTTAAATAAAATTAATCAAAATGTTAAAAACTTATCATGGTATTATGAACTTGGATTAATATATATATTTTTTCCATTATCATTCTTAAGAAGTTAAATGATTGCCAAAGTATTTAATCTTTTTTATATACAGTAAGAAGTAGTAAATTCACACCTTGATAAAGCGAACATTTACTCGCACCAAACTCGTCAAAAATAGTTATACTTTTACCCTCGGGGGCAGGAACCGATTTACAGAGATGGGGGCCCAAGTCAAAAGTTCCATTGGGGGCCCCTCTTACGAAAACTTTCTTATACCCTACAAAGCAGCTTTCATATCACACCACATAAAGAAGGACGTTATAACAGAATAAAAATGATTATTTAATCAAGATACAAAGTGAAATTAGGTATGCAACGGATATCCGGTAAACTTACTGCATCCGGCCTATCCGGCTAATATGTCGGATAACTGACAGAAGCCGGATATTAAAAATATCTGGCAGTACATCCCGTCTAACGTTATATACTCAGTAATAACATAAATAAACGTAATAAATAATAAATGAATAAAACTGCAATAATAAAAAATGCGAAAAAACAATGTGAAAATATTTTGTTTCCAATACTTTTCAGAATGCATTTTTATCATGAATAGAAAATGGGGAAAAAACTTCTATCTTTTTTAAGATTTGGGTAAATTGTTATTGTAGGAAATTATTGTGCAAAAACAATGTTTTTCTATCTTTGTAAAAATTCGGTCCCCCCCCCCCCAATAAATTGAACCTGATTATGAGAATAGTGTACTTGGTGTCGTACTGCTGGCTGGTGAAAAAATGTCATTGATTATTTGTCAAAGTTACATTGATTTTCCAGCAGTTCAATGGAGATGTTTTTCTTTCAAGAACTGATTTTTTAATATATTTATCTAACTCTTGAAGGAGAACATCAATGACATTGTTATTTGTATCAGCTTGATTACAGTAAAACTGGTGCTAATTTCATAGAAACAATCCCAAAATTATTTTTGGTTTTTGAATTAAATGATTTGAAACTAATGAGAAAATTTAAAGAAAAAAGTAATAGATGAATGATCTCAGACAACTAGTAAAAATAAAACAGAAAAACAAGAAAGCTTAATGCTGCCGGATAATCGGATATCCAGTTAAAAGTTTGGCCGGATATTCAGTATGCGGTATCAGGCCAAATTGATATCCGTTGCATCACTAAGTGAAATGCAATAGTTCGATTATAATATTTCAATTATGTTACTTAATTTTCAACCGTTAATTTCATTCCGTATTTTTGAAGTAACGTGTTCAACAATTTGATTTGATTTGATATGAGAGGTTGGTTGATTGAGACCCTTAGCCAGGAGGCTGTAGTCTCGATTGTTCCGAACATGTTTCACAATATTTTTGTATTTACGGCTGCCCTTTTTTTCAGCATTGGGCAATCTATCCGGCTGTTCCTCGCATTCTTCCATTTTTCAGCAGATGTCAGTGCTGTTAAAAAGTATCGTAACCAATTTTTTTACGGAAATGATGTGCTAAAAAGTAAAGGGATTCTCGTGGCGCTCTGTCACCCGCAACTATTTTTATAGAAATGAAATCTATTCTTTGTGACTGGCAACAATCAAAACGTCAGAGTTTGGTGTTCCCGGAGCGGGATCACTGCGCGTTAAAGGGCTAACATAAACTTCACTGGCAACAGGTGTTCCGTACGTCATGTTTTTCATCAACCCCAGATGAAATGTTGAAGAAGTCTTAATCGATTTCTTCAACATTTCGGAAAAATGATGCGAGTGGTTATACCTGGCAAGAAAATTTCGAGCACAATGGATCGGTCGCGGTGGACCGATTTGTTGGCCACCACAGTCACGGGATTTATCTCCAATCGACTTCTTTGTATGGAGTTGATGAAACACACAACGTACGGAACCCCTGTTGCCAGTGATGCTTATTTTAACAGAGCTATCGTACAGCGCGTGAATGCGAGTTGTTGACATAAAGCGCCCCCTACATCATGATGCGTTCGTTTGCGCACATGCTTTCCTATGTGAAATTGTCTTCCTTTTCCTATTCCCTACCTCCCTACTAAATATTCATGATGAATTAATAATCACTTTGTATATTGGGTTCTATGTTTTCCTCGCGATCAGCATACATCACTTCATAGGTTACACCTAAATAATAAGTTTGTGCCGAAAACTTGCCTGAGACTATACCGCTTAGCCTAAAAGTAGTTGCAGATGCAATGCTATCGCTATGAAATAGTAACAAATTATCATTACTAAAATTAGTTTCTCTATTTCTTATTTTAAATTAAAATCAATATTGTAAATTTTTAACTTAAAGGGTAAATTGGGGCTCCCCTTTTCGTTGGGGGCCCGGACGCTTCGCTCCGAATTCCCTGCCGGAAATCAGTCCCTGCTCATTGGCTAAATATACTCTCTCTCGCACTTCTATAAGCTAGTTGCCATTTCATTTCTATTTACTGGTTTTTTCTTTCCTTTTTTAGATTATATATGTTAAAAGTATTAAACAGTCTGTAGCCTGTGCACGCACGTTTCTTTGAAAATAACTTCCAATGCAAGTGTCCGGCAGCAGATCGATCGACTAAACGTGGTTTCCATAAAAACACCGAAAGTGAAGCAACACCGGCTTGTCCAGTGCTTAGGAGGGTGAACTCCTCTCTCGGCCGAGTTTGTTGTGGGCCGAGGACGCTATAAGGAGCTGGTGCAAGCAAAATATGCCGTAGTTCCAATGCCCTCCATGTTTAAACGATACCTCAAGGGGTTCCAATCCAGGTGCGCGGTCTCTCATCTGAATTTAATTCAAAATTAGTCCACTCACAGGGGCAGCGTTGGTCTGCCTACCAGGCGCCAGGCATAATGAAATGACCAGCATCTTCGGTCCCGTCGAGGCCAAGTCTACAAGAAGCCGCTGACCCATCCATTAGGGAGGGGAAACACTTCTAAGAAGGACGGGGGTCAAGCAATGATTTGTTTAACATAGTAATCTCTTATTATCCTGACGATAAGTCTAAAAATTAAAAAACAAAAGCATTTTAAACAAGGAACTTAAAATTTTATTGTAGGTCAGTTTGACTATTTTAACGCCCAAAAGCTCTCAAATAAACATTGAATGAACGTATGTTTTGTACAATTGATTAATCTTCATCAATAGCTTTTAAAATTACAAATTTATAGTTGTTGGCGGCAGAAATTGGTGGTAATATTTCATAATTTTAACGAGTTTTATCACGACATAAACAACAATTCAGTTATTATGAATGAGGATTGTATATACCCTCTAACTAATCACAAAATTATTACATTGTGAGAGAGGTTTGAACTTTCTTTATGCTCTTTTGTGAAGAGAATGTTCAGATAGGGTTGTTTAAACTACATTCTAAACAACGCTGTTTAAAGCGTTGACGTAAAAAAAACGATTACAATTCGTTTATAAATGAAAAGGTTCATTAATATCTTTTAAGTACAAATATTAACAATTTTTATCCTCATTCATTTGTATACGTCATGCAAAATCGCCTTAAACGCTTCGAAGGTGCTGGACAACACACAGCCTGAAATTTTATTTTTCACTTCATGTAACATAAACTGGATTTCTGTGATTTCATCTGTAAACATTATACATTTGAATAACAAAAATAACCACAACAATCATAGTAACATTCCACGTCAGAGAGAGACGCGATTTCCTTTAAAAAAACAAACACAAAAAAGCAGAAAAAAGGAACAAACAAAAACGGCAGTCGTTTATTTCTATTTGAGATCACTAGCGCATGGAAAAGAAGAGTGAACTTGGTTATCATACGTTAAATTTCCATTACATGTTCTTACGCACCGGATTCCGGTAGTAGCTGCCAGACTGTGAAATCTTTTATCACCCCAATGACCTACTAACCACGCCATTGATCCGACAGACGATTACGAGTCCTACAACACAAAAAAGGATCTGGAAATGATTTTTAACGATATTCAGAGAATAATAACGATATATAAATATGCTTACAACCGGCGCTTAAGAAGAAGAAAAAAGAGGGAGAGGTTGTAATTTTCTCTGGATGTGTAATTTTCTGCGAATTGTAATCTCTTTAAATTTTATTTCTTTTCAGAAAAAGACCCAAAAAAAAAAAAAAAAGAGAGGGGGGAACATGGTTTATTTTTAATGAATTTTTTCAAGGTTTCTCTCTATTCTAAAAAAAAGTAAAGGCCGCTGTCGACGCTGTCGCAGCTTGTTGGGCTATCTCCTCCTAAACCTTGGGGATTTGAGTTTCGACTAAGGTGACCACAGATTCGAAAAATTCCGAGGAACCTGATAAGCTGACTTAAATTTCGAAAATCGAATTATTTTAGAAGATATTAATAAAAAACTGAAAAAATAAACATAATGGTTGCCAGATTTGGCATAAAATCATTCATTCCTTTGCAACAAAGCGTTTCCAAGTATGTAGAATCGCGTGAAATTCACAAACATGATGTACAATTACACCCATTTTACGCCAAATTAAAAAGTATATGAAATAAATAACTCAAAGTGTGTTACACAAAGTCGACAATTTTCAAATAGTAAGTTCGCTTAGACAACAGGAGTTTAGAATTAGCGACTATTCGTTTTTCCAAAACAGAATAACTAATTGTAACTGATTTTAAAAGCACCATCTTGGCATTAGGAATGATCTGGCAAAATAGTATCTTTCCAAGCAGGGTGAATCTAAGCTTCGAGTTCCAGAATGCTGGAACCCAGTATCTTGAAAATGAAAAATAATTAAAGTGCAGATTATTTTAAAGGCGGTTCGGTCCAGCTGGATTATTTGCTACCAGTAGACATATTTGGTGGCGCTAACTATGCTTATTTGCCAGCGCAGCGAGATGATATAATTCGTGGTGCTAAATACGCCAATCTGCAAAGGATTATGTATATGAAAATATGGATAACGGTTTTCCGGGTACCTTGCATGAGCAGTAATTATAGGTTGTGAGCATGTGTAAATCGCCAAATAATGAAAAGTCGCCATTGGTGGCAAGCTATCCTAGCTGTTCCGTAGTTTTTATCAAAGAAAACATGTGAAGTACTGTTTTCTTAGAGCTAATTATTAACTATACATATACGCAAGTCGCCAAATAATGAAAAATCGCCATGGGTGGCAAATACGCAAGGTGTCCAATAGGTTTTACATAATTAAAAATACAGCTGAAACAGATGTTCTGATTTTATTACGCTTTAACTCCTAATTAATATAACTTTTGAATGGCAACATTAAATATCATTGTGTTTCTGAGGAGTGCAAATAATTTTTCCAGCGATTATACGCGGAGTCCGCACTCCAGGTGGAGTATAGCTCAGGACCAGTAGAACACGGATTCCTATAACAAAATATCTACCGTGATATGGGGGAGTGGTCTACTGTAGTGTGAAGTTTAAATTTTTATGTACCAATGAACATGCAAGAATCAAGCAACGTGTAGCTCAGTAACATTCTATCTGATCCAATCTTTGGGTTTTTTCTGTTGAAATTATGTCTTTTTTACGAATACGCCTTATCAGGGGCCGAATGATTCATACGAAAAGCGAGCGTAGCGAGTCTAGGGGCCGTGGCCCCTAGTAGTTTTAAATCGAAATTTTATTTAATCCTATATCAGTTGAATCATTATTAAAGAATTTATTGCTGTATGGATAATATATATCAATACATTAAATAATGCATTATATATTTCCTTTAAAAGGAATTTATAGTTTTAAAGATAAATGTGTTATAAAAATTTTTTAAAGTTATAATATTTAAAAATAATTTAATAAATTACACGGTAGTTTCAGTTCAACACAAGCGACTATCTAAACGATTTTTCTTAATTGCAAAGTAAAATATAAATAATATGCCTTCTATAATAGTTATTTGATCGTGTGATTATCATACAAGACATACAATGGGGTCATAAATTTTATTCTGTGTACAATGTTTGTACTTGACACCGATTTAAAAATATGAAATTCTAAATTGTTAAACACGCAAAATAATTAAATTACTCACTTACAGAAAAAAAAAGTTATAAGATATGATGAAATTTACAAGCAAAAAATTCTAAATTATTTTACTCCGAAATACCTCTTTTGTAAAAGAACTGCTCATACGGGAGTCGTCTTGACCTCCAGGATTCTTTTACTTTTGCCATGAGATTTCCGTGAAAAAAAGGTCCCGCTTTCTCATCTCAGAGTACCCGACTGATGAAAGAGACGGAAAAGCTAATTTCTCTCTCTGTTCTAAAGACCATTTCGAGTTCTTGTAGATAATGTTAAACGAAATTCACATAAAGAATTGAAAAGGACACATAAAAAAATGAATTGCAAATATATTACGTTAAGCATCTTTATAAACTATACATAATTTTTATGGTACATTTTCTTAATACAAATTTAGATTAAAAAAAACTTTGGCTTTATAAGCACCTACAATGATAGAAAATTTACAGTTTTTCTTTCAATTCTTCGATTTTTTTTTACCGCAAATTCGAACTGCCGAAAAATAACGTAAAACAGTAGTGAAATAAAGCTAAAAGTTCGCACGATCGCTGACCAAAATCACCCGGAAACTGAAAGCTCTGAGCCTCTCCTCTCTCAATTGTACCCTGATACGCCAGCGTTCCTTACCGCTTAACTCCCCTGTACTCCAACTGATAAGACAGAGTGACCGGCATGCGCAGTGTCTTAAAATCCGTAAATCGCGCCTTCCTTTCTCATGAAACTGGACACAGGATTCTCCGAGCGTCCCGCAGCTTCCCCTAAGCACATGAGAGGAGAAAAACCCATGGGCGCAGCGGAACAGAAGACACGATTTCGCACATTACCTGGCACAGTGCATGATTTTACAGGTTGCACTTTCCAAAATCTACAGTAGCTTTGTAAGTATGACAGTGTGCGTTATGTGATACCTTCAATAAATCTTATTTTAACAAATCAATATTTTAAAAATTATTTTTTCTTTTAAGAAGCACTAGTGAACATCTAAGAACGCATATAAACTATAATTAACCATCATTTCTGAAAAAAAAAAAATCGTGCCGAGTATAGGCGGTTAAGACACATCAATACAGATATGCATGGGTGTTTGTAGGCTGTTTGTAGGAGGAGGATTGCAAGTTAGGGATCTTGCCCCGAAAGGTAGTACATTCTAGTGTTGAACCACAACTACATTATATTAGTACGTAAATTATTACAGTAGTAAAATTTTTTTCCTGAAGACAAGGGGGGGGGGGCATGGTCGCTCCCTGTTCATAGGTATGGGCTTCCATGCAGAGGTGACTATAATTTAGCACTTTTTCTAAATATAAAACCTTTATTTTCAAATCTATATTCCTCAAAACGGCGTGAAAAAAGACCAAAATTGTGAAAGGGCAAAATTGTTTTCACTTCTTTGGGTAAATGCACACCAAAAACGCAAGGCAGCACTGCACTGCTGGATAACTGTTCACGCTGACGTCTAAACTTGTGCGCGGAGTACGAATGTCCAGGGAGCCGTCCCTATTTGAGTACAGGATTTCCTTTGATATCCCATTCCGGCCGTAGACAAAGGGGGTGGAGAGAAGGATTTCAACAAAGGGTCTGGGGCTATTGTTGTGTAATCATTAATTGCTCAGCTCGCCAGTGTATATATATGTATCTTAACCCTTTAACGCGCAGTGTTGCCGCTCTGGCAACACCAAACTCTGACGTTTTGACTGTTGCCAGTCACGAAGAATAGATTTGATTTCTATAAAAATAGTTGCGGGTGACAGAGCTCCACGAGAATCCTTTACTTTTTAGTACGTCATTTCCCGTCAAAAAAATGGGTCACGATTATTTTTAACAGCACTGACGTCTGCCGAAAAATGGAAGAACGCGAGAACAGCTGGATAGATTGCCCAATGCTGAAAAAAGGGCAGCCGTTTGCCATCGCTCGACTTAACTACCAGTAAGATGACGGACGATCGAAACGTTCATCGCGTGCCACAGATCGAGAGACCCTTTTTTGACGACAACTGGCTGAGAGAGACCCTTTTTTGACGACAGCTGGCTGTGCGCGGGCACAGCCAGCTGCGTTAAAAAAGGGTCTCTCGATCTGTGGCACGCGATGAACGTTTCGATCGTCCGCCATCTTGCTGGTAGTTAAGTCGAGCGATGGCAAAGGCTGCCCTTTTTTCAGCATTGGGAAAGGGTTGTGCCTCAAAAGGTTAAACGGTTTCAGGCAGCTTCGTGATTGTGTGTTACGGAGTTAAGTGCACCACTGAACACAGGGTTGAAATTTTCTCCTTCATGATTGAAAAACAAACAGCGGGGAAAATTCTACTTCACGACCGGTAGTGTTTCTCGGCAATGGCTCTTTGAATGCCCCCTGGGATCCAGAGATCCCCTTGTGCAGGTTCAAGATAAATTAAAAAAAGTATGACTCTTCGTTTAAGGACAAATAGTTTGCGCCATGCTACTGAATTCGGGTAATTTTAATAAAATGGAAAAGGATAAATTTAGATAAAGCTTGATAAACAGAACACATTTGCATAACTGCCTGATATTGCTTAAGTTATTAAGAGAAAAAAGTGCTATTTATTCTATTGATATATTCTACCATATTGATAAAGCAATTTAGATAAAAAGTTCTCAATATAATATTTCCCAGTTTAACGTGTAAAAATTGTTTGCAGTGAAAATAGAGCTATTCATCAACTTATTTGCGTGTGTGTGTGTCTTTGCAGTACATTTAAAAATATTTAAATAAACTTTTCAAAAAATATCAAAATAGGGGCAATTTTAAAGTAATTTTAATAAAGCCAAATCAAGTCGATCGAGTTCTAATGCTGCAGTATATTCCTTTGATATTATATAGGGCACATCAGATTGATCATTATGTATTTTAAACTGTATAATCAGAAGTCTTTTGACGCTATCATTCTAAAAATACGCAGTCTTCTAACATTTAAAAAAATAAAATAATTTTATTGTATTCCAAAATATACCGTCTGAACTATTTTAGGGATGGGAAAAAAAAAAAAAAAAACCTTTAAGAAGATTTGGAAAAACTTTGCCTAAAAAGTTTTCGTGCATAAATATTCATTTATCGTTCTAGAATATATATATCAGTTATCACATAAAATAGCACCGATTATACTAACATACAGTTTCTGAAAGTATTTTCCTCAAAAAAAGGCGTTCATATTCATGAACGATGCACAAGGCTTTAATTTAGTGCTTTAATAATTAGATAAAACCTTAAGCTGATAGCGGTCTCAATAACGAGCCAATCCGATTATTTACATCTAATTAGAGGTGCAAATATAAGATTATTCATCTATGCACATAAACTCTACGCAGTTGAACTACATTTAAATAGAAAATTGACTGTCAGGTTAATCTATTACTTCACCATTCGCGATTAAAGCGGAGATTTGAAGATTGATTAGCTCTTGCTTTTTTTAAACAGCACAACTTGCTTAAAATCATTTTCCTCGGTATAGTTGAAATTACCGTAAATAGCTTAATTTCTGGGTTTTTTTTTTTTTTTTTCCTGTCTGTGAAAAAACATCAAGACCGTTGGTTTAACGAAACTGGAGATGATTATCGATTATTAACGATATCGGAAAGGAAAACTGTTTGAAACTCCATAAATATGGGAGGGTGGATCGATTTTCAGATTTGTGAAGCAGTTAAGACCTTTTTGTGTGCTTTTCGTACAGCTACTCAAAATTTCACATCGTTCCATTGAACAAGGCTTACAAAATTGGAAAAGGCGATAATTTTCTAAAAATCGCGAAACAAATAGCTTTTTAAATTTTAAGAGTACTTATGATCACCTGTATATTTTCCTGAATATTTATGCAACATTTCTGTCCAGTTGATCGGACGATCTCGTAGACCTTTTCAGACCTTTATTTTTACAGCAAACAATCACTGGAGATGAAAATTGGATTCTGCAAGTAATGTGGAACAAAAAATAATATGAAGATAAGAAAACTGAATCTCTATTAGAGGGTCTTTATACCTAGAAAATTATTTGTGCATAGATGGAATTGAGAAGGAATAATGCATTATGAGCTCCTTCTAAAAACGAAATTTAAGTTTTACTGCTCCTAAGTAGACTAACTTGATGCACAATTATTTTGCTACTAATCTTCGCAAACCAGACTCGAACGTCAAAGAAAAAACAAGCTTAGCGTTAATCCATTGTTCTCAGGCTTAAAAAAGGGAGAAGCTGCAGTTGCTTACCAATTAAATAAACCAATCTATCTTTCGCCGTAATCTGAGAGGGTGGAGTAATATAATACAGGAAAGAGAAATTAATCGTTAAAGGAAACTTCACTTGGACCACGAGGAAACTTTTTTTGGGGGTTCGTCAAGATTTTTAACTAACAAGTATGTTTTTGGGCCAGATTCAGCGCCGGTCAAAGAATGGCTTATTCTGATATCCAAACTGTGATTAGCAGTTTTACAAATGAGTGCTACCTTGGTAAAGAAATATCTGCTTTTGCAAACAATTTTCTGAGCGAAGATAAGCGTGCAGTGTTGAGCATCTGAGAGTCAAGTTGTGATTAGTTAGAAAAAAAAAACTCACCAGAAAAAAATATCCCGAGAAAAAAAGATCCGCACAGTATTGAAAATGCTTATTATTATTTGGGGAGAGGGAGAAGCGAATGGAGATGATAAGGGCGAAACTAGGAATGGAAGGATGCCAAAAAGGGAACACATAATAGGCATACATTTTGCATTTACATCTACGGAGGTTGCCTGGCAGGTAAGTTTCTAAGGTCAGTGCCTGATTTATTATTATAAACCACAGTAGGCCTATAGGGCCAGACAGTGTTCGAGCCTTCCCCCTCTTCTCTAGCTCATGTCATGGAGAAAATTTTTAAGGAATACTGTATACTGGAATTTGTGGTATTTTCCAGTGATGTGTTCGACAGCCTGAGAAGACAAACTCCCCCACCTTTACACATTTACACACCCGCCCACCGTTGAAGAACTCGTCTGGGCACCCATAAGTGGGGTCCAAAATTTAAAAGGATTACTGTTACCAACTTAATACACATAAAAAATAAAATAAAATACAATAAAACCAATCAGTGAGCAATTGTTTTTTTTAATTTATAAAATGTACTAATTTTATTTCTATTTTATATATTGATGTAAGTCGGCATTTAAGAAATTAAAGTGATGTAAATCAATTTTAGACTATGCAATTTATATTATTTAATAACAATTTATTTAATAATTAATACCCATTTCAATTCACTATTATTTCAGTTGTACACAGAAAGCAATTTTGATCAACCCTTACTTAAAACCAAAAAGTACTTTAAATTCAAACAACTTAATACATCAAATAAAGCATTAATAACTTGTTAAGGTGTGCTGTTTTAAGTATCTCAAATATCAGCCTTAATCAACAACAGAGTGTCTTCAAATTTGAATGGCGCGCTCTTTTATTGTGCGTTATGTATATAGGGCATATACCGTAAATGAACTCTACCGTAAATGAGCTCCTATTATTCAATAAATAAATAAATAAATAAATAAAAAAAATACATTTGTTCTACAGTAGCTTTTCTGCACCTCACTTTTATTCCCATAAAGTAACTTTTCTTACTCCTTTAAAAAATTATATCTGAAAGCACAACCATTAATTGCCGACCTGTGCGATATACCTTCCTTTATTGATTAAAATTTAGCGTTAAAAAATATCCATTCATTATTATAATTTAATTACAGTTATTCTTCAAAATAAATTGTAAGAAAAGACAAATTATTTTTAAGAGTAATTGAAATGGTTGTATAATAACCATCACACAACCAGTTTTATTCCACCAAGCTTTTTTTAACTTCACAGCATATAATGACCATATAAATGGCTAAATTTTTGTTAAATTTTAATCAAAAGTATAATTTATAACAATGAAGGTATTATTTAGTTATATGTATCCTTTTTGGTAATTGTAACATTTTAGTTACTTGAAAGTAACGTTATCTCTATAAATAAATAAATAAATAATAATAATAATAATAATAATAATCGCTCTTCCAAAAGTTTCCTTTCGGTGGATATTTTGAAGGAGACATCTAAAGACATTTTAAAATACATATTTCAATTATATATAAAATTGCTGATGTTTATTGCATATTTGAATTATATTATAATTTCTGAATTATTTATTTAGTAATATTGTATGAACTTCTGTTCGTACTAACTTTTCAAAGTCAAGTATTCAAGCTTTTATTATCGTACAGAAGGTTGTTTTAGTCAAAAAGTTATATTTAATAATTAATTGTTAAGTATGATATTTTTAAATATAACCTCCGATTTAATAAAAAACATCTGAGCCCCAAAACATACGAACAAGAGCTCTCTAGCATGTTAAAAATTGTACGTAAAGTCCTGCAAGCTTTGACAATTTATTCATCAGTTCATCAAAGTAGACTTTTTCCCCTAGCCATTTCAAAAGAATTTCCTGGAGTTCTCGCCACTCGAAACATCCTGTTTTGTCGGTACTTTGATTTGATTCACGGAAATTATTTGATTCCGTTCGGCTGTGTGGACGCCTTGATGACATATGCGCTTCCGGGCACATTTTATTTTGCAGTCTGAACTTAAAACACTTGGAAGAAGATGTCAAGTGATTAATAAGACTTGGTTACTGTCTGATTGACCAGTTCTAGGGCACAGTTGGAAATGGCTTACCGCTAAAAAACACACCAGGAAATAAGTGTTCGAATTCATAATTAATTCTTTGAGCATATTGGAGAAAAGGGCAGAAAAGTAAGGAAGAACATGCATCTCAAGAAGTTTCGCAAGAGTAAGAGGTAGGGTTGTTGTTGAGATTATCCCCAGTCGACTTGGATTTGACCTGCTCATTCCCTTTGTTGAAAAGATGATACCATGAATTATTTAAAGATAGGTAACATCTACAGGGCTAAAGCTCTCAAAAAATGGTTTCAACTTTCCGACGCTCTTTTTCTGCTCTGGGGGGGGGGGGGGGGGTTCCTAACACATACGTGTGCACGTGCATCTTCCAATAATCTTCCTGCGTTATTGCAAGTAAAGGACTTTGTGGAAATGATGGCACTCTTGCGGAGGAAGTCGAATACAAAGTAGCTATAATCACGCAAAAATCCCAAGTACTTTTTAAAAGCGTCCGCAAAGTAATGCTTTATTTGTTTCATACTTATGTATTTTCATTTCTTTAGCTTCTATTAAATTGTTTAATTCCAAAACTTAAGCCGCCATCTCTAACCTAATGTGTCCTTTTGCTTATTTGAAACTATCCAACATTAAAAGAATTTTTCTGAAACCAAAAAAGATACCATACATTTAAGACATTTTTCGAAAAGCCAAGTTCAAAAGCATATGTATGGTTCAGACCAAATTCTCTTATGTCTATTTACCAAACAAATTTGGCGAAAGTAGAAGATAATTCTGTCCCAGAAATGTATCAAAGATTATTCAGTTCATATTGAGAATGCTCCAGGTCGAAGAAATTGACGAAAGAATATAATTTTGTTCCAGAAATGTATGAAAGATTATTCAAGTCATATTGAGAATGCTCCAGAATCGAAGAAATGATAATTTTTCGCACCTAAGAATAAAGCAGACACTTCATGATAACGAACAGAGTCCATTTCAAACGAAATTTTGAATTTTTACAAAAATTAGAAAGGTTACTTGCTAGAGTGGATAAAGCCATTGGAATATTTTAGGTGTTTTGAATGGATGACTTTGCTGAAAGAAAATGAAAACCTAGAATATGAAAATCTCGTTTCCTGTATTGAGTTCTTAAGAACTAGAGGAGTAGATATCGATGATGTTAAACCAAAAGATCCATTTTGCATTGTGATTTAAAAAAGAAACCTTTAGTTATGTGAGTTCTTTTTTATAAGGAAGTTCTCCTTTGTAGGTCCGTCAGTCAGCTTTTCTAATTTTTTTTCAAATGGCAATCCTATCTAAAGTGACATGCGCATATACGATAACGGGATATAAGAAAGAAAGCGTCCTCTGATTTCAGTTTATTTTAAACCATTTCTTTTTCTATTGTGATACCTATCCCTGTATTTTAAGGCTACCTTGAATCCCTTTCTCAGTGCCACTTTCCATGGCAGAACTTCGAATGCTCCGCTTAGACCCAGCATTGAGATTGCTCCACTTTTAAAAGTTTTTCTTTGAATTTCACACGAACGCTTAGTGCACGTTCAAATCTATAGATTTTAACTTTGTATGTAATTAGGACTAAAGAAACTTTCTGTTTGACTTGAGGTCTTTATAAAGTTTCTTTAGTCCTAATTACATACATCTTCTGATTGGCACGTCAGGCAAAAAATACATTAAAGTTGTACTCATAAAATGTCTTCATTATTGTTGAAGAATCAAACTTTATAGTTTTGAGGATTAAATTGGGATGGACCCAAGGCACGAGAAGTCTCGCAATGTCTCGCGTTCTCGTCTCGCGAGACGAGACAGACAGGCAATTTTTGCGAGAATTTTTCATCTCGCACAAATTTACGATACGAATTACTTTTCAATCAGAAATGCAGTGCTGTATTTGAGGAGGTATGCCATCCTGAGAAGGGAGGGTACACTTTGTCTGAAGCCTGTGCCATTTGACTTGCGTCTCTTTTGCTATCGTTCCTGGTATACTATCAGCACTCTACAATACACACAAACACGCAACAATTAAAATTAGGACAGCACGATGGATATACAAAACACATAAAGGAGAGGATAAAGAAAGAAACTAGAAAACAGAAAAGCGTAGAAGACTGAAAAATAATAAGGAAACAGAGGAAAGACGGTACGGTAAGTCCAAAGCCTGACCGTATTTAGATGGGGCCCAAGGGCACTAACTTTGGGGGGCCCCTTTTACTATCACAAGCATTTTAACCCATTTTTGACCGTTGTTGAGTTTCGCAATGCAAAGCTTTTTTTTTTTTTTTTTTTTTTTTTTTTTTTTTTAGATTTCCTAAATTGAATTTTAAAATTACTTACATATATTTGAGCAAGCTACATTTAAAAATTATTTTTATTTTAATATTTGTAACCCGTGTGTATCATTAGCTCATATGGACGCTAAATCAGGAATGGCTATTATATGACACACGTGTCCAAGAATGGCTATATTATCTGACACTCCAGTTCGTACTTTTGAAATTTCAGAATGATTCTTTTTAAAGAAACCTTTCATATATTAATTTGCGCAGAGTAATCGTTGCTTGTAAATAAAACCCACTGGAATTCAATCATCTTGTTAGAGAACTTTTTTTTAGATTATTTTTTTAACCAGCCCCCCCCCCCCCCCCCGCAACTGATCACTGATGTCAACATAGGTATTCGGTTTCATAGTTCTAATAATTGTTGTTTTTTGTAAATATTTAGATAGCTTAAAAATGAGGTTTGAATTGCGAGTGAATTTTAATGTCTAATTCATATTTACGCATAATCCAGATTTATGAATCAATTATTCAAGTACTCTATCATTATTTTTTCATGGAAAACATTTAAAACTTATTTAGAATGTCTGGCTATAATTATTACATTTTTTAAATAGTCTATGCAAGTATGCTTACTTTAATATTTTATGCTCTAATTGTGTACTTAATAATTTACTTAATAATTGTTATTTTTTGTTACATTACTTATAATATTAGCTACATTTCATCAAAATGGATCAATACGTATGTAATTAAATCTTATGGATATTTCATATTTTCTTCTTAATTAATATTTATAAATAAAATGTTTCATCAATTATTAAAAATGCTTCTTTCACCATAAGATAAGCTATGCGAACATAAATGAATGATCTACTGGAGCAATTTCGCTAATACAACGCTGGGTCTCGGCGGAGCATTTAGAGATCCATGTTGAGAAACAACTCTGGTCACAAGTCTTCTCTGTTGTCTCTCTCTCTTTTTTTTTTTTTTTTTTTTTTGATGGTGTAAATGAACAGGTTAACCCCGGGTTCCCGATTGAATATGAAACCCATATCTCATACACTAAAACGAGACGGGGATAAGCACGCTTCACTAAAATTATCCCGTCCCCAATTGAAACTTTTATGAATTCACTACTCCGCACATGAGCCGCCTGATCAGATTAAAATTTCTTTTGCGCAACATGTCCTGAGTTCTGCATCATTTCTAACAAAATTCAAAGCTCTATATAACTTCAAAAGCAAACGAAACTCCTATCAATAATACATATTACATTTATGCAGTTCCGGAAATAAATAAATAAAAACAAATATTTTTTTCTGTGCCATGCCACGTTATATATACGGATTAAATCTGAATTTTTATCACTTCAAATGCACATATGAGTTAATATGGTAACAAATATATGTACTAATACAGTAATATGTATATAACTAATTGTTATCATTAATATTAATTTTCAATAAAATAGTATTAATGTTACTAAAAATATGGTAACAAAATCTCAGTTCTTAATGCGAGACGAGATAGGCAATTTTTATGCGAGACGCGAGACGAGACAAAGTGTTTGTGAGACGAGACGAGACAGAGATTTACCACTGCGAGACGAGATGAGATATCCTTGTTCCTCGTCTCGCGTCCATCCCCTAAGATAAGAAACTGTCTTTGCGTCTGACATACTATTAAATTAACTAATTACACGTACATCGCACCAGACACCAGAATTTCTTAAACAGTAAAGTGGCTCGATGTATCTGACGAAGGGCCTATTTCACAATTACCCCACTTTCTCTGAAAATTAAGTAAAAAACGTGGAACTGGGAATGTACATAATAAATGCTGATGAATTGACATAATTCTTGATTACAATGCTACACCTAACTATAAATGAGTAGTTTTATTCATTCATATTATGCATTGTATATAGTTTAAAAAAGAGGCGGGAATGCGCTCATGTGTTCATCGTTTGCAAAGGTGCGTGATATATCTCCAGAAAAGACAGCTATCATTTTAGTAATAACTCACATGTATTTTTTTCCCCAATAAAACCTTTCTCACAAATTACCTGATTTCTTAAAAGAAAAAATTTTAACATTTTGAACTTCAAGTTTACGATCAAAGTCATTCCTTTCCTGACGGACTGTCAGCCTGAAACTTAAAGGTTTAAAAGATGGGAGCGAAAGATACCGGGTTAAAGGGTACTTGCAGGATTTTCTGCAGGCAAGGAGGTTGAGGAGGTCAAAGAAACGACGCCTCACTCTACCCGCGGTTTTGTGAAAACAACAGTGATTTTTTACGTGCCTGTCAAAAATCGTACTTATTTACAAGATACAGAAAACTGTTAAAGATAGCGAATGAAGGGGTGTATCTGTAGTAAATTTGAAAGACTAGATAAAAACGCTTTTTTGAGCACCCAATCAAACACTGTTTTTTTTTTTTTTTTTAGAACATATAATTATCATAAAAAGTGAGTATTTTCACTTTCACATCCTAAGAAAAAAAGTCTAAATATATTGGATAAAAGAGAATTTATGTTCTTTCCGTTCATACATTTCACATCTATTTTTGAAAAAAAAAAAAAAATTTCTTCATATCTCCTATTCCCCCTCCCCCTCTCTCTTTTAACATTTCAAACTGCGTAAATTTGTGTTCGCACATCACGTAATAACTGCAAAGGTGAAAAAATGATATTTGGTGAAATGATAGGTGGTCACTCACCTTAAACTATAAGCATCTAATTAAAAAAAATCCATCAGATTTCGAGATTTTGTGAAAATCGTTTAAAACTGAGTGAATCTTTGTTCCCGTATTACGTAATAACGACTAAAGCGAATGATATGAAATTTGGTCACACGATAGATGGTTGCTCAACATAAACTATAGGAGTCCAATTTTTAAAACATTTTTATTAGATTTTGAGATTTTGTGAAAATTCTCTCAAAATACGTTTATATTTCTTCAAACATCACGTAATAACGACTAATACGAATGATACGAAATTGAGTGATATGATAGGTAGTTGCTAATCTTAATTTATAGGCGTTGAATTTTAAAAATATTTTGTTTACATTTTGAGATTTTTCGAAAATCGTTTTAAAATGCTGAAAATTTGTTCCAGCATCACGAAATAAAGACTGCAGGGAATGAAACGAATTTGGGTGACATGATAGGTTGTCACTCAACTTAAATTCTAGGCTTCCAAGTTTTCAAAAATGTTGATTAAATTTTGAGATTTTGCGAAAATTATTTCAATATGCGTAAATATTCGTTCGCGCATCACATAATTACGACTAAAGCGAATGAAATGATATTACTTAGTTACTCTCTAACCTGTAATATTTTAACAATACATGAAAATTATAACTTCGCTTTCTTTACTTTGGCAACATACTACATCCATTCTGTGTACTCCTACAATGCTGACGAAAGTTCTTGCTTTTTGGAAATTTTCATTCACTAACCCGTCGAGGACGGGTACTTCAGCTAGTAAATAAATAAAAACAAATATTTTTTCTGTGCCATGCCACGTTATATATACGGATTAAATCTGAATTTTTATCACTTCAAATGCACATATGAGTTAATATGGTAACAAATATATGTACTAATACAGTAATATGTATATAACTAATTGTTATCATTAATATTAATTTTCAATAAAATAGTATTAATGTTACTAAAAATATGGTAACAAAATCTCAGTCCTTAATTTTGCGAGACGAGATAGGCAATTTTTATGCGAGACGCGAGACGAGACAAAGTGTTTGTGAGATGAGACGAGACAGAGATTTACCACTGCGAGACGAGATGAGACATCCTTGTTCCCCGTCTCGCGTCCATCCCTAAGATAAGAAACTGTCTTTGCGTCTGACATACTATTAAATTAACTAATTACACGTACATCGCGTCAGACACCAGAATTTCTTAAACAGTAAAGTGGCTCAATGTATCTGACGAAGGGCCTATTTCACAATTACCCCACTTTCTCTGAAAATTAAGTAAAAAATGTGGAACTGGAATGTACATAATAAATGCTGATAAATTGACATAATTCTTGATTACAATGCTACACCTAACTGTAAATGAGTAGTTTTATTCATTCATATTATGCATTGTATATAGTTTAAAAAAGAGGCGGGAATGCGCTCATGTGTTCATCGTTTGCAAAGGTGCGTGATATATCTCCAGAAAAGACAGCTATCATTTTAGTAATAACTCACATGTATTTTTTTCCCAATAAAACCTTTCTCATAAATTACCTGATTTCTTAAAAGAGAAAATTTTAACATTTTTGAACTTCAAGTTTACGATCAAAGTCATTCCTCTTCCTGACGGACTGTCAGCCCTGGAAACTTAAAAGGTTTAAAAGATGGGAGCGAAAAGATACCGGGTTAAAGGGCACTTGCAGGATTTTCTGCAGGTAAGGAGGTTGAGGAGGTCAAAGAAACGACCCCTCACTCTACCCACGGTTTTGTGAAAACAACAGTGATTTTTTCGTGCCTGTCAAAAATCGTACTTATTTACAAGATACAGGAAACGGTTAAAGATAGCGAATGAAGGGGTGCATCTGTAGTAAATTTGAAAGACTAGATAAAAACGCTTTTTTGAGCACCCAATCAAATACTGTTTTTTTCTTTTAGAACATATAATTATCATAAAAAGTGAGTATTTTCACTTTCATATCCTAAGAAAAAAAGTCTAATTATATTGGATTAAAGAGAATTTATGTTCTCTCCGTTCATACATTTCACATTTATTTTTGAAAAAAAAATTTCTTCATATCTCCTATTCTCACCCCCCCCCCTCTCTCTTTTTAATACTTCAATATGTGGTGGGATCTTAAAGTATTTTAAAAATATAAAAGTCTTGAAGTGAAATAATATCCAAATGTCGTCTTTAGAGGTTTGAAAATAAATGTAATTTAAGGTTAGTGGGGGGAAGGCGGTGTAAGATGACGAATTCAGTACAGTGCGAACCGGTTATAACGGACATGGGATATAACCTACTACCGCTTATAACGTACCTAGAAGCCAGGTCCCAATTGAAGCCCTATATTTATAATGTTATTTAACTTCGGTTAAAACGTACTTAACAAAAGTACGTACTTCGACTATAACGTACTTTTTATACCAAAGCCAAATATAAAAGTTTGCTTTTCTTAAGAATTTTATTTATTTTTACTCGGAAATTTCAATACCTTCAGGAACACTCGTTGTCAGTTTTCAGATTCTCTAGGGAGACGAATTGTGTATGAATGAAGGGAGCGATGTTTTATCTTTTTCGCCTGCTAGGCAGGGCTAAGAACAAGACCATGTTTTTTATTTGTCTTTCATCAATGTAAATGCCTCCTGAAAAGCCCTATCTATAATGATTCTGATGATAGTGAAGAAGAAACAGAGGAGCCTATACCAAGCATACCCGACGCATTGAATGTTGCAAAAACATAAGCACGATTTTTTGAATGCCGCATTGATGATGCAGAGACTCTACAAAAGTCTATTATGGATATCCAAAACGGTATTTTTAAAGTAGCATCTGCCCATTTAAAACGAAAGAAAATTACAAATTATTTATCTCAATAAAAATTGTAAGTAATAAAGAATTTTCTCTGTTTAATTTAAATTTTAAAAAATCAGACCTGTTCAAAACACATATTACAATAAAATTATGAGCCCACTTTCTTTTTTTTTGTGTGTGTAATATTGAATCTTACCGGTGGTACTGCTCATAACGTACTTCGGCTATAACGTACTACTTTTTTAGGTCCCGTGAGAGTACATTATAACCGGTGTCTACTGTATTTCTCTCAGGTAATCACAGATAGTAGCCAGGGTGCGAACTGAACATTTTCTCCAGGGGGGGACATTTAAAAAAAAAAAAAAAAAAAAAAAGGAGGGAAGGCGTAAAATGCTCCACTCACATAATATATTAAATATTGCATGACAAATGCAGTCGCCAACCTGTCTCGGAAGGGACTTAAAATTCAACCAAAAGTCGACCCCGATTTTCTGTGCACATATATTCCTGCCTATGTCGATTCTACGTTTACCCTCAAATTCGTCTCGCGGCGGAATAGCGCTTGTTCGTTCATTTCGCAGTCATTATGTCTTATGAGAAGTGGCATCAGGCATGTATATATCGATTTCAGAGGGATGTTTGTAACATGCTCCTTTGTCTAGTAAATAAAAGAATTTCTACACTCAATACTTAAAATCGTTAGGTACTGTTGAATTTTGTAAGGACCGAGACTAATTTAAACATTTCTCCAGCAGGGGATAAATAGTATCCCTGGCAGGAATCCATTCATATTTCTCTAGCCATGGATATTACATTCTTCAGCCAGGGAGAATCCCCGGCATCTCCCCCGTCAATTCGCACCCTGATAGTAGCACATCTCGGCCAGCTTTGTCCCCTTTGTCCCATCAAGACAAATTCATTCCAGATCATTGTAATGTGCTTTGTATTTAAGGCAAACCCGCACTCTTGGTATTTGCCTGGGGTGGGGTTGTTTCGGGCGAAGGACTTTTTAAGGGGATAAAGCGTATTCATGCTTAATTTGGAGAAAACAGCCAAAAACTACAGATCGTTAGAACTAAAGCTGCGAGTTCAGAACCCTGGACGTCCAATTCAGCTATCTCCCAATATTTAGTGATTTTAACCACTTGGCCATGAATGGGTCCAGAGATGATTTGAAAAAATTAGATAAATTAAAATTGTAAATAGATAATGATTGAAATTAGATAAGTTGAAGCAGACAATACAAATAACTTCAATCTTAGTTAAATGGCGCTTTTTAGGCTTGATGCTTGCATCAGAAGATAAATTTTTCTGGAATGTACATGAATTCAAGTGCATTCTATAAAATATGTGTTCTAGAAAAAAATGTTCTAAACTGATTTTCTGATGCAAGCATCAAGCCTAAAAAGCGTCTTTTAACCAAAATTAAAGTTACCTGTATTCTTTGAATGAAAAAAATGGTTTATAAACCAAAGACTAATTTCATCAATAAAAAAATATGTGTAGCGGTGTAGGTAAATTGCTAACAGGACTGATTGAAGAATTTTGAGATGTTTGATTAGTGATTGTTTACAGTTTACACTTTGCCCGTAATGAAATTGAACACCACAGCATATTTTATATGCATTCGTAAAAGTAAAATTGACAGGTAAATTTGGAATATATTTTTGAAGGCATATTGGTACATAGTGTCGGAAAATTTTGACTTTACACCCCCCCCCCCATTTTTGCTTAAAACCGGCCCTGATCTTGCCTCATTGCTCGGTAAGGATGACGAAACTTACTTTTTGGAGAAAACCGTTGTTTAACCTCTTAAAAGTTGAAGCAAGCAATTTAAAAAAAATCGTGATGTAAGGATATGAAAGAAGTTCTCCCAAAAATTGCAGCTTTTTAGACTCATTCACAGTGGTCAGTAAAAATCATAGTTGATTAAGTTCGCCATCTTACCCCGCTTTCCCCTTCTAATATTCATGTTAGATCATCATCACACTGTTACTCACAAAAGATATTGATATCATCTTTTATCAGATAAACCCCAGATTTCTTTCTAAGTTTGGTATTTCTGGCATTGACAGAGGCGCTAACATAGCTGTTAATTTCACACAATAAGAGTGCATAAAAGTTTAAAGGGTGGGCAGATTGTCATCTTGATAATCTGTAGTTCAAAGGGGGAATAAGTTCACTTTCTTTGTTCCAACATTTTCCGAGAAGAAACTACTGTAACTTTTCTCAAGATCAGAACAATAAAAAAAATTTTCCAACCATTATATTATACAAGAACTTGTTGGCATCCATCAGTAGCAAATAACTGTACTTTACTGATGCCCATTGTTTAAAGAAAATCTTTTTGACACAAAATGTGTTACCCAGCGGCACTTCATAATTTATGATGTTATTGGATTTCTACTCACAGTTAAGTTAAAAAAAAAAAAAAAAGATTTCCTACCCAGACTTTGGGATTGTTTTTGGCATTAAATACTGTAAACATTCTGCTGTTTTTATAACATAGATCTTAACGATATATGTTTACTTTGATTGCAGCTAAGCTTCTTTAGTGAGCTACAAAAGAAAAAAAATCAAACATTCATTAGCCTAAAGCCTAAATATCCTAATTTGTAGAAATTGCAATTCTTCGATATGAAAGCTATAAACCAGGAATGCAAAATAGGATTTTATCAAAGTATAAAACTTAAATGAAAATGGGTTTTCTTTTCACCAGTATTCTCCAATTATTTTATTTATTTACTATTTGTTTTTATTATATCGAAGTTTCTGGCATGTCATTAAAATTATTTATTTGCCTATTTTGAACCTGCGGCTGCTTTGTTGGTTGTTTTTAATAATGATTTTAAGAGCACTTGACGCAAGTTTTTTTTTTATTCATTATAAAGCAGCTAAAAGAAAAAATGCAGTTTATTCCAAATAAAATTAAAAACATTTTTAATTTGATTATAGATGTTATTATTTTTTTTCTAATCTTTGAAATTGAAAATGCAGCCTGAGTAAAGAAATTTTAAGAACCATCATGTTACTTTGCTTCTATTTAACTAAAAGCTTATCTTCTCAAGAAAAAGAAAAAAGACTTTTAAAAAAATGTAAAAATATGAGAAGCAGTCCAAATTTAAACAAATCATGATGAAGAAATGAAAAAAAAAATAACAATAATGGACATCAAGTAGCTTTGAAACATGCACACCTGCTATTTTTTGAAAGAGTTGATAACCAAGCATCAACTTCATACTCTAGTATCCTAACCATTTGAGGCGCAACCCTTCCCCAATGCTGAAAAAAGGGCAGCCGTTGCCATCGCTCGACTTAACTACCAGCAAGATGGTGGACGATCGAAACGTTCATCGCGTGCCACAGATCCAGAGACGCTTTTTTGACGACAGCTGGCGGCGCACAGCCAGCTGTCGTCAAAAAAGGGTCTCTAGATCTGTGGCAGGCGATGAACGTTTCGATCGTCCGCCATCTTGCTGGGAGTTAAGTCGAGTGATGGCGACGGCTGCCCTTTTTTCAGCATTGGGCAATCTATCCAACTGTTCTCGCATTTTTTCCATTTTTTAGCAGATGTCAATGCTGTTAAAAATAATCGTGACGATTTTTTTACGGAAAATGACGTGCTAAAATGTAAAGGATTCTCGTGCAGCTATGTCACCCGCAACTGTTTTTAACGAAATCAAATCTATTCTTCATGACTGGCATCAGTCAAAACGCCAGAGTTTGGTGTTCCCAGAGCGGGAACACTGCGCGTTAAAGGGCTAAAGATTTATCTAGGTGAGTAAATTTAATTAATCCTGTTTTTCTTTCTCTGTGTAAATTATCTTTCTCGTCAGCTTTTACTGTCGGTCAAATTTGCATATAAAAAAAGGGGAATGCTGGTTTTATTGTTGAACGCAGAAACGGAGAGTTAACAGTAAAACTAGTTATTTCTTCCCAGATAGTTAACTGTGGATTTCTATCTGCCGCAACCAGCTTGCTATATTTAGAAAGTCTACACATGCTCGACTGTTCTGCTGATGACCCAGATCGCATGATGAAAGTTTATTTCTTAGGAATATATTAAAAAATATTACCACTGTATTTTGAAGCAAGAATGCATTGTAAATTTATTCAAATGCAATGAAAAAAAAAATATGGAAAAATGATACTTCATTGTTTAACTAAGAAAATCAACGGATTCTTTCTATACATTTTTCACAATTTCGTCTGTGATTTGATATTTGAGAAGAAAAGAATGATGCCGGTGGGATGAAAAGAAAAGGACAGATAAAAACTAATAACAGTTACTAATTATTACGTATAAGAATTGTAATAAGCTGTTAACGATTGATTGTCGATTGTCATTGAAACTAAAAAAAAAGTAAGATAATGGAAAGGAAAAATTGTTGGCGATGTTCTTTGTTGGACCTGAATACATGCCCGCGTGGTGTGTTGCTGTTTTAGTGAGATGTATTAAGAGAGGTATTTTACAAGGTTACTGTTCGTATTCACATTACATTTTTAAATCCTCTGAGCTTCTTGGAAATGGGCAAATAATGTAAAGTTGTTTTCATGGTTAAATTTTTTATGCAACTTTAAAATTATATAAAAATAAAATTTTGATAGGAAAATTTGTAATCATTTAAAAAATTAAACTCCTATATTAATTACAAGCTTTAATATCAAAACATATTTTATGATATCTGAGTATTGTAAATAATTTATAGATGAATGGCAGTGAAAACTGGAACTCAGTGGACGGGATTTTACGCCACAATCGCTGGGAGGGTTAAAAATGGACGGACAACCAGACTGACTTCGTACTGTTAACCTTCCTCAAACAGTAATCTGCCAGTTTGAGTAGCTGTAAAAAATGTGATACTACATGACTTCCTTGTACGTCTATTAAATTATATACTTTTTTTATGAACTTCATTCAAATTTATTTAATTTGAAAATGAAGTTACGATAATTAAATCATATTAAGGCTTGTTCGAATAAAAGAGACATCGCCAAGCTAGGTTCACTTTTAAATACTTATTTCTGATACCAGATTTGGCAATCGTTCGCTAAAAGTCACCAAACTTAGCGACATTTGACGCGATTTTATTAATGGGGGGATGTAATGTGTGTTTTCCTGCATAAGTATTACGCAACAAAGGTTCGCCATTGATTGGAGTTTTTCGAGAAATAGAATCTCGTGAAATTGCTAGAAAGTTCGGAGAGACTATATAAAAAAGGCAGATCATGTTCCAGCAGTTCAGTACAGTTTCAACTCTTTCTCTGAATACGCTACTGTGAACGTAAGTGCTCTGCTTTTTTGTATTAAGGTATTATATGCCACTCTTTTTAGCTTGTTTTGAGAAGCTTATTTTTGAAGGCTGCTTGCGAATTTTTCACTGTTGTATGCTGAGGAGTTCTGCTCGAGAATTTCCACTGAGATTTTAGACTGTTGAAAGATTTCATTGTTTGCGGAATACAGCATTTGAGAGAAACTTTGTGTTCATCTGACTGTTGAAAAACGAGTTATTGGTTGTTAATTTCCGTGAATTGTGTAGCGAAGATTGTTAATCGAATTTCTAGTACCTATAAAATTTGTACTTCGTGTTGACAACTGGACTGATTATTAGAACTTTTCATTAACAGTGGACTTTTACGCTACGAACCCGAAAATTAAGTGGAGTTTAGAAAGGAAATAAAAAAGGGGTTCCTAAAGTTAAATAAAAGAAAAAAAAGACGTAGAAGAAACAAGAAAAAAAAAAGAAACTAAAATGTGGATTCTTTCACACACCATATTGTGTTTAATAGTTAGAACCACTCTCACAATCTTTAAAAAAATTTCCATTAATCTTTTTTTAAAGTAAAAAGCGAAAGGGTATGAATGCGTAATAACTAGTCTTCCTTTATTAGATTACTATCGCTGACTTCCACTTTCATCAAAAAATTATACTCCATCTTGCTTTATAAATAGACTAACAAAGAATCTAAACATTTAATTTCTTCTATCACGTTTTGGCCCTTTTCAACTGACCTTAATGTTTTCCTATAATACGGAGCTCTCATTTAACCAGACAACTTTTTTATTTTTTAATTCGTTTATGTTGTTTGCATTGATGATAAATTTAGAGCAGAGCAGTATGATTTTTAAGGAACCGGAAAATGGAAAGAACCCTGGTCAGAAGCAAAAAGATTAAATTTGCTATTATGAAGGAGGAAAGTTAATACCAAGACTTTTATGTAATCATGCAAGAAAATAACAGCTTTTTAAAAGCATTGCATTAAATAATATTTGTGCCAAGGTGGTTGTTAATATGGGAATAGTTTAGGGTTTAAGCGAATTAGGTTTTATTTAATTATACCTCAAAGACAATCTTTTCAGAAAAACCTGCATACTTTTTGATTCAACCAACGTAAAAAGATTCACATCTTACAGACTATAATTTTAGGATAAAGAGAATGCCCTTGAAAAATGATCGTGTGGCATTACTACTATACAAGGATCAGTACTGATTTGATAAAGATTCCCAAGATTATTTTACGACTGAGTCATCAAGAAAATATATTTTAGAAATTATTATTTATTAACTTCTTTGCCTAGCGTATCATCTGTCCAACTCTCCATCAGTATTTAATCTATGGGTATAGCGTGCGCGATAAACTACTGTTGGAATCAAGAAATGGATTAAAATTTTGTAAAAAACTAAAGCGAATAAAAAATACACCATAGAAAAAACTTTTGAGAAAAAAATGTTAAATTTTATTAAATGTCGAAAAAATTATTACACTGCTGCTAAAACAGAGATACATTTATTATTGTTTGCATTTCGTTAAACCATTTTGGTTACCTAACGTTGTAAGCAGAGGCGTAGCCATGGGGGGGGGGGTTAGGGGGGTCATAACCCCCCCCAGGAGGAATTTTTTGCCACACAAAATGTATGGTATTCACTCCCTTATCACACATGTATGCATATATGTGAGTTGCAGTAGTCGTAACCCCCCCCCCCCCCTGAAAAATTTATGGCTACGCCACTGAAGGTATATTACCTTCATCTTCCAATTACGATCTCAAGAAGTTTTATACTCTACATTACTTATAAGTATAAATCTAAGTGTCTGCATTTATATGTAAGTCATTTCCTTATTAAATAAATAAAAAAGATAGATCATGAGAAATTCCTGATAGATTCTTAAACATTTTACAACTCATGAACGTGAAGTCTTTGAATAATTTGAAAATGGAATTAGTGAAATATATTCAAAGAAAAAAATTGGTAAATTAAGTATATTAATGCTTATTAAGTACACTGAGAGCATAGGGACTCTTTGAAAAATTCTCAGCAATGTAAAAATACTTTTAGTAATTAATGACATTGTTTCATTGCATTTCACCAGTTCACAACTTTTTTTTAAATGCTGGAGTGAAACATATTTTACTGTTAGATTACTATTTCAATTTCCAAGAAGCTAATGTACTCTAAATTATAGGTGCTTCTATCTTCGCAATCATATTACCTACATGGTTAATTTTGATATCGTTACATCACCTGGGGTCTTCTAAAAATGTTTGGTCGAATTGAAAATAATACCGAAAATCGTTATGAAACTAAACCAGAAAGATCCACCTTGCAATGAACGCTGAGTTTCTTAATAACTTTCTCAAAATTTCAATTTACATTTTTCATACTTGATCCATCATAGCGAGAACCTGTCATTTTTCTCTTGCTTTCCTCGTTCGCAACTAATCCACGGGAAATTCAATTTCGCATCTCTCACCCCTTTCCTATGCCACTCATAATCTATCAACAAATTCATCTTCATAAACAAAACCCGCGCGTAAACAACCTACTTCTTTTCTTTTTGTCTCTGTCTTTCTTAAGACATTCAACTCTATCGCATTTCTAAACTTTTAACGCTTTGATCTTGAGTTCACTTTGAATATTTTCCTCCTTGACCGTAACCCCTAATAATTTAACCCAGAGAGAGCTTTTACGATCTCCACGTGGAGGTGTCACTAGTATATTGCTTTTGCTCTGTCATTGTTTTGTATATTTCGTACACTTCTTTGTTTATTAAAGATGATCTTTATGGAGTGATGATGGATTATTATGCTTAACCCATTCGTGCCTGGATATTTTTGCGACTTTCTTCGATTTTTGCTAACACCAGCAGTAATTGATAAATTTCTGATCTCAACTTTTTGAACAAGGGATGATTTCATTTAAAATCATTATGTATAAAAATTGAAATGTCAACATCCTACATGGCCATATTAAAATATTTTGTGGAATTGAAGTTCAATACTCGCGAATAAAGGCTAGGAAAAATAAATAACGTTTTCGACTGATAGCGAAAATGCCGTCCCAAAAAAGGGACGCTAGGCATAAATGGGTTAACCCTTTGAGGCGCAACTATTTCCCAATGCTAAAAAGAGGGCAGCCGTTGCCATCGCTCGACTTAACTACCAGCAAGATGGCGGACGATCGAAACGTTCGTCGCGTGCCACAGATCTAGAGACCCTTTTTGACGACAGCTGGCTGTGCGGCACAGCCAGCTGCGTCAAAAAAGGGTCTCTAGATCTTTGGAACGCGACGTTTCGATCGTCCGCCATCTTGCTGGTAGTTAAGTCGAGCGATGGCAGCGGCTGCCCTTTTTTCAGCATTGGGCAAGCTATCCATCCGTTCTCGCATTCTTCCATTTTTCAGCAGATGTCAATGCTGTTAAAAATAATCGTGACCATTTTTTTACGGGAAATGGCGTGCTAAAAAGTAAAGGATTCTCGTGGAGCTATGTCACCCGCAACTATTTTTATAGAAATCATATCTATTCTTCATGACTGGCAACAGTCAAAACGTCCGAATTTGGTGCTCCCAGAGCGGGAACACTGCGCGTTAAAGGGTTAATCATCCATTTATGTATGGCAGATGCCGAGCCTGGTGATTTTTTCCCCCTAATATACAATGCTAATGATATGGTTTAGAATAACATTCTAGAAGCCACTGTGCATACCATGTACTGTGCTTCGAAGCGCAATTGTAAAAAAAAAAAAAAAATCTTCCTTATTTCCATTTTTTAACGAAAGAAAAAAATGTGACACAAGTTTCACCTATATAGCACACAGTTAAAATTAACTTTTTAAAAAAAAATTCATTATTCATGATTTTGGGTAATTACCTGAATGCCATATAAGAGTTACAAAACGTATTTAATACCATTGTGTGACTAAATATAAATTTATAAAAAAAATAAACTTGGATGTGACATAATAATTCAGAATGAAAAAGTGAAAGGTGAAAAAAAAAAGGGGGATTAAACAACAGAAGTGCCGAAACTGGAGTTTACGACACTTGGGGCGAAACTTAATTTTGGCTCCTCCACCCTCCCCTTAGCACGGCGCTCAGGGCAAATCTTAATTTTGGAGCCCCCTCTCATGACGGCACCCGGGGCATGCTCCCCGCTTAACCCTCTCTAGTTGTAGCCTTGAGCAGCAGTTAGCTACATATTTCAGAATATTCCCAAAATGGGGGTTTCTGATGATCTGCCTGCGTTCTTGCAAGAAATAAACACCCCGGAAATTATGCCGCACATGCGAAGAAAATAAAATGCAAAATAGCTAGAAATGAATGGAAAGTCTGAGTATAGTTTTAAAGCGCCAGTAAGTTAATACTCTATTAATGACTATGTCATTTTATCTCTACCCCCTTCATTGAAAATTGTATGAAAAATGTGTCCAAAAAATGCGACATAATTTTACATATATTTAAATACTATTAGTTCACAACAGCTTTAATCTATTGTTACAATATTTCGTAAACTGTAGAATATCCATCACATGTATTTTTTACAGATATTTAAATATAAGTTCACAACAGCTTTAATCTGTTGTTGCAATATTTCGTAAGCTGTAGTGTATGCATCTCATATATTTTTCGATAAATAGGCTACAATCATAAAAATTTCGACGTAGGATTACTAGGCGAAATACGCGAAAGTTGCGAGATAAAAGGACATAGTCAATTAATATCGTTTTAATATGGCAATAATGAAACTAAAAAATTAGGGTGGTTCAGGCGGGGGGGGGTCTCCCCCTAACGAGGCTCGAACAGCCGAGTTATTTGTTTTATGTTTATGTATTTTGATTTTTCGAGTCTAAGAACTGTAGAAATTGACTTAATTTTTATTTGACTGCTCAACTTAACAACTTAAGTGGCAACAATGGATTCCGTTACTGCGGAAATGGTACTAATCTTAACAAAAGATTTTGAAATGAATTATTTATGTTAAGGGACTAAAATTCAATTAAATTAGCGCAATTTTCATTGATACAAGTAAGAATTATTTTGCTGCCAGAAGATTGAATTTACAGATCGTAAAATACAGCTTAATCCAGAATCCTTTGATGTCGGATTTTTTGAGACAGTTTTTTACTATAGAGATTCTTATCCTATAACAGAATGAATCCATGGTTAAAGCAGCAATTGGTTGCGTGAACACTTAGGGTATTATTCTCAACTCATTGTTTTCAAATTGCTAGTGAAACTGACGTCATTTTGATGTCACAATTTTAAAATTGCATTAGAAATTCAATAAGATCTTTGAACAAAAATTAAGACAAGGCCAAAATTATACAATTGCATGGCCCCGCAAACTTTTAGAATCCGATTCGAATTACAGTCTTACAAATAATTAAAAGGTTACAATTAGAACATTATAACAAGTAAATAATTTTAGTACATTATAGCGCCTTTTCACCTACGTAATACTTGCATAGAAACACTTAGTAGCCAACTTTTTTCGGTCAAATATTCATTCATTTGAGAATAATCATTATTCGAAAATGTGGCTTTTGTACCTCTAAATATCCGAGTTGGCCAAATAAAATAAAATAAAATAAAATAAAATAAAATAAATTCAGTAACTTCACGTGAAAATATACAAGCTACAGAATCATGCCTCAACAAATATGACGCAATGAGGGCTTAAGATTCATGAGGCAGTGGCTACATGATTATTCTATCTAGTTTTATGATAAGAGCTCTATTTCAGAATTTACAGAACAGAAATCTTTCTCCCGTAATTTAATTTTACTGCCAACGCTTGAGTTTGTGATGCTGTTATAAATTTGTGACATCAAATTAACGTTAATTTCACTTGGGATTTGTAAAAATGTTCTGGTCTTCCTCCTCAATGGGATTAACCTCTGCGTAGAAGACAGGAATCCATGGTAATACACCCCCTTCCCCCCAATTTATTATAAGCGTAGCGTGACCGAAAATTTTGAATGGCACATATTGGAATCAAGAGCAGAAAATAAAATTATTTTCTTATATCCAGAAACAAATGCTTGAAATAAAAAGATTTTAAGACCATGTTTATAGCCCCCCCCCCATCCCCGACGTTCCGCATATGCAGTCACAGTCTAATGCATAAAAAACTTCATTTTCAGTCTTGTTTCTTAAATAATAAATTTAAATAGTAACTTTTAAAAGCACATTACTGAATATTTAAATACATCAAGTAAGCATACATTACAGGTTACTTTATGACTTCAAACTATCGAAAGCAATAGATTGCGCTACAAAATAACTACTCCATATTCTCGCAAGCAGGGATTACGAAAGGGAAAAAACTGCAAACACTATTGTTGAATGCAATTCAGAATTTTAAAGTGGCATCTTCACACAAATTTCTGGTTATATTCTATATTTTTTTCTTCTATTATACGGATGTGGATATACTGAAGAAATATTTGACTTTTTCACTAGTAAACTTCAGTTGAAAGAAGTTATTTTTCATCATTTGTAATTTCATCGATGAAGTCATTTGCGAATAAAGATATTACGTAACGAGGAGAATTATACGGATATGTTATCTAAAAACAAGACATCGTAAGAGTAAGACTTACGTAATTATGATTGCGCATTTTGTAACCTCTGTTTTCATATTTGATGCATAAATTTCCTCGAACTTTTTTACGCTGTAGTAACCTTTCCACAGTTTTGTCATCTCTCTCTCTCTCTCTCTCTATCAGACAGCATCTTTTTGGAGACGCGCTGACTAGTTTCGCTCAGACGTTGAAGGAAAAATTCTCAGTAGTAATATCAGAAATCAGCTGAGCAAATTCCTGGCTCTTTTGCAACCACGCCTTCGCCAACAGCCAATAACGATATAGTTCCTTACTAGTAGAAGAATAAAAATACAAAATAAAAGAACCCACGTCAAGGGTTCATCAAGGCTGCAGGGATAGCTACGTCCCTTGGCGCCAAAGAATAGAGTGCTCTGTTTGGAGAAGATAGATGTTTATTTGCAAGTTGTAAAAAAGAAAAGAAAAATGTTGTTAGCCTTGTATTTTGCTATTATGCTCCCTGATTCTTGTCAGTGTTGCTAAGACGCGGCCGGTTGAACGAGAGAGAGTGAGTGGATATTTATTTACGTTCTGCGACTTGCGATTTGAAATAATGGCTTCTCTTAAAAAATTAACAAATGTGTTATTTTCGAGATGCACTGCAATTGACTTGTTTCGTTGTGTAGAGCTTCCTAGTGTTATTTTAACACGAAATAGTAGTTCGATCCAGTCTTTTAAATTCAGTGATATGCAAATAGAAATGGCCACCGAAGCACAAAAAAATAGAAAACCAGATCCTTCGTCTCTGATATTTGGAGAAACGTTTAGCGATCATATGTTTGAAGTGGAGTGGCACCGTAGCACCGGCTGGTCCACTCCACGAATCATTCCTCTGCACATGTTTCAGTTTCATCCTGGATCCAAAATATTCCACTACGCTCAAGCTGTATTCGAAGGCATGAAAGCATTTAAATGCTCTGACGGTTCCGTGAATTTATTTCGCCCAGAACTTAATGTACAGAGACTACTTGCGAGTGCTGAGAGAGCTTCACTGCCGTTGTTCGACGGAAACGAGTTCCTTCAGTGTTTAAAGAAACTTGTCAGCATTGACAAGGACTGGATACCGGATTATTTCTCCAGCTCACTTTACATACGACCTACGTTTATCGGAACCCAAAATTCGTTGGGGGTTCAGACTTCAAACACTGCTCTGTTATACATAATTACCGGACCTGTAGGACCGTATTTTCCATCTGGTGAAACAAAGCCAGTTTCTCTCCTTGCTGACCCAACTTATGTGAGAGCCTGGCCTGGTGGTGTTGGAGACAAGAAGATGGCCTGTAACTATGCTCCTTCGTTGTACGTCCAAAAACTTGCTCAAGAACAAGGCTTGCAACAGGTCCTGTGGCTCATTGGCGAGAACCACAGAGTAGCAGAAGTTGGTGCTATGAACGTATTTTTCTATTTCCAAAAGGGACAAAATGAATTTGAGCTTGCCACTCCAGCCCTCGATGGTACCATCTTACCGGGAGTTACAAGGCGTAGTATACTAGACATAGCTAAAGAGATTAATGAATTTGAGGTATCCGAAAGGACCATCACCATGGGCGAAATAATTTCGGCAAATGACAAGAAGACACTTTTAGAAATGTTTGTCTGCGGTACCGCTTGTAATTTGTGTCCTGTTAGTAGTATTAGGTATCTCCACAAGGATATTATGATTCCTACCATGAACAGGGAGAATCCGTTGTTTCAGCGCTTGCACACAGCTCTCACCAACATCCAATACGGTAAAAAGCAGTCTAACTGGTCAGTGAAAGTTGATTAAGTATAAAAAGTGTCATGAGACTGTAACAAAATTCAGAAATATTTTTTATAATATAAAAGTTATTTTTAGGCGTTTATCCATTATAAAAGATAAAAATTTCTAAAATAAACGCGATTTATGTGAATTTTTATTGCCTTTAAAAATGTTCAAAAGTGCGAATTTTCCACTCCATAAGCAATTTTTAAAAATTGTTTCAGTAGAATACAAACAGTAATGTCCTTTTTTTCCATACAGACATCTATTTTATGCTGCTAAATCCTGATTGCTTAAATTTAATTTGTTTGATGAAAACAAATATAATTTTAATGTGACATTTTTTTAGAACTCCAAAATCTAGAACTAGCTGTGTATATTTTCGACATCTATGTTACTCGGCTATTGGCAAAAAAAAAAAAAAAAAAAAAAAAAAATCATTTATAAATTATACATTACATTCCCATGCGAAGAAATACAAATTTTGTAAATTCAAAATGCAAACTTTGCAAAAACTTTCTGAATTGCCTTTTAATAAAGATTTCATATATCTAGAAAGGCTTTGAAATATTTTAATTACTTCACATAATAACCTTTAAAAATAACGGGTATGTATTGCATTGACTTACCATTTTAAATTTGTGTATTTTGCAAATTCTATAATTATGTATATATGTGTGTTTTAAAATGGCAAAATATTAATTTTATTTTTCATAAAATTAACATTTAAAATCCATTGAACTGATTTGAATGCCTGTCTGTTTCACTAAATTGCTCTTATTCGGAATCGCTGCTGTCAACAACTGTCTTGCAATGCCGTCTGATAAGATGGATATTTCTTCAGGATCTGTTTTTTGTGCAACAGATAAAACTTGACGATTCAACTATCTTATTCATGATCTCGTTGAAACATATTTTCATTTATCCATGCTGCATCTTATATGATCATTCATTATTGAACGATAACATACGATTTATTTTTCTCGTTTATCAGTTCTTTTTTATTCGCCACATTTTTTTTTTTTTCCTAATTGATTTCGAAGACCGTGTGCTTGAAAATGTTTTATAGTTCTGGACAGTGGCGGCTCCTCCATTTGAGCACATGAGCACGTGAACCCCCAAAGGAAAAACTGAAGAATAAACACATTAACAAATTCAATTGAAAGCAAATATTAAGTAGTGCTGTAAAAGTAACGACAAAATGGGTATCCGTATGTATTTGTTACTTAGATGTTCCCTATTCGTTACTAAGTATTCGTTACTCGTTACTTTCGTTACTACTAATAGAATCGGTAATAGGGTGTTATATGTGCCCCATAACAACACATCCGGGACAGTGTTGTTATGGGTATATGCCGCCCATACATAAACCCATAAAAAAACCTAACCAAAAAGAATTTTTTTTAGCGAAGTTGTACAAAGTTGTATTTAGAGCTTATTTTCTCTGATTTACAGATTGTTTTTATACACATTTATGGTTTTATATAATGCTAAATTATCCGAATTACTGAGTGCACATAGAAATCTTCCACAGACATATGCCATTCTTTTTTTAAATTCTGAACGCTGGTTTAACCTGTTCATTCTTATCATAAAAAGTGTATAGGAAAGCTTGTGACTCGTGTTTTTTCTGGGAGCGGGTTCTCGAATACTGAGATCCAGAGATTGGGCCACATATATTAAATTCACTGGGCAGGGGATCTCAGTATGATATCAACTACTTTGCGTCTCCGGACATTGCGTACAAGCATAATATCTTTATTATTTGTGAGTTCTTATTTCATATCAAAAACTTCTTTTGCTGGACGATTTTTCGAAGTAAATTAAAATTGTTTAATTCAGTGAGAATTATCTATTTTTAAGATATTTCCAGTTCTATTTCTGCACTTTTGGGATGAAAGGGGTTAGCCCCTGCTGTGGGTGCATATATGAGAGCATTCTTTAAACAAAAATTATCACTCCTTTCATATAGAAAGAATGGTTGCACCGGACTATGCGTATTCCATGAGTTCATGGAATAAAATGTACCATAAAATAGGGCAGATGGCCCCCTAAACGCCGACATTTTAGAAACATACTGAGCTTTATTGAATTATTTTAATACCAGTGGCTTACGCAGGAGTGGGCATAGAAATCCCGGGTAGCTCCCAATATTTTATATATTTTTTAAACAATTACTTAAAAAATGTGTTTAGGTTTCCATGCTAAATATTTTTTTTAGTTCCAAATAATATTTCAAATAATAAAAGTGCGTGAATTCTTTTACTTTATAAAAATATATTTTTTTAAAAGGTGTATTTAAATAATTTGTTATTTATTACTCATATTTCGATTCTAGCTAAAAAAAAAAGTAAAAGTTAAGTTCGCAATCCTTCTTCGGAACCACCCTGAAAGAAAGAATTCTGATTGCACCACTATTTAGTATTAAAATGTTAAAAAGCCCGAAATTAACACCCCTTACTAACATGCTTCTCTTATACGTATTGCTCCTCTACAATTATAAGAACACCCCCTTCCCCCCTCGCAAAAAAAAGTTCAACTGCGCATAAGAACATACTATACACCGGATCCTATCCCCCCATTGTACGACCCATATCAATAGAGCAGCAGATAGTATATCCATCTATCTCCATAACTGTAACGAAACATACGGATTCTTCCAAACCTCATCAAAACGATACCATTCGGCTCGGCACAAACGAATTGCAACCAGAACATACTACTACTCAAATACCGAAACTGATTTTTCCCTTCAAACAGCGAGAATCCATAATACTTCCGGTATCTAGTAACAGAACGGAACATACTATTACTCAAATACCGAAATTCATTTTCTCCCTCTGGCAGTCTTGTATTCGAAGTTCGAACCTGGTCGATCCGAAATGCACACTCAAAAGTCATTTTTCCCCTTGAAACCGCGATCCGATATCCAGTAACAAATAGCAGAAGATATTAGTACTGGATTACTGGAACCCGTTTCCCCCCTAGTTCGCCTCGCCTGGCAGTCTGTATTCGAAGTTCGAAGCTGCTCGATCCGAAACAGCTTCGGATCGAGTAACGAGTAACGATATCAACCGAAAAGTAACAATTCGTTACTTCGAGTCTGAGTGATTATCCGTATCTTAGTACCGAATACATGCGGTTTGCTTCAGCTCTAATATTAAGCACACTTCTAGATATATGTGAATTTAAAACGTGAGTTTTACTCCCCCCCCCCTCCTCCCACGATTATTAAATATGCTTATTATAGCTAACGCACTGTAGTGTAGGTTACTACACCACGGCTTGAATCAGTCGCACGTGCGATCGGAAATTTTTCCCTCTGAATCGCTCTCTGGGATAAGAAGCCCAGACAGCTGGGAGGAAGCACTGCACTCATGAAATCTGTCCGTTCGCACAATTTCGTTGTGCACCCATGGCCACACTTTTGCGGTATCGCTTCCGGATTTTGCCTTGGTTTGTTACGTTCGGTTAGTTAATTCATTTTTATTTCATTTTCTTAATATTTTTTTATTTCTACAATTTTTCACTACATTATTTTTTTGCAAACTAGTGTAAATAATTAAGATACTTGTTTCGGAGCTAAAGCAGTGGCATTTTTCAATATTATCCTTTGAAAAAAAAAAAATTGAAATAAAATGAGTCAAGGCAGCACTTTTGCTAAAACTTATCTTGGTGACGAAATGTAAGACCCATTTCGTCCGGTTTTCTTTCAGTTGCGTGCATTCTTTTCCTTTAACTGCTGGAAACACAACTATATTTTAATTTGTAAGGTGTGTCGTATCTGCCTATTTAATTTTCGAAATTTCTTTTGTGAACCTCCTTTTAAATCACCCACGAGCGCCACTGGTTCTGGATTTCACCCGATTACAATAATTGTCAGTTTTTTTTTTAACTTTTAAAAGTAAACGGATGTTTATCTGTATTTATGTGAATACCCAGGTTGTCCAATAAACAGAGCGACATACTTTAAGGAGAGGTAAGGCATAGCAAGAAGATTGAGAATTGCATAATTGTCCTCTAGCACCTAATAATAATTTTTAATTTGTTCTAAACTTTTAGTTAAATTTCCTGCCATGCTTTGCCCAATTTCAATAATTTTTCATAAAAAATTCTGAACTAAAATCCGTAATTATGAATTGTATTTAATTTTAAGGGATACCATTTTTGGAGACTCGACACTTTTGCCGAAAAACTTAATAATTAAAGTTGTCTAACACTTCAATAATTTTGGAGGAGTAATTATTAACTGGTGTATTAAAGCAACGTTTTTGACCACATGTTGGTATGTGATTCTGGATCCTTTTGATATGCCTTACCTGCCTTTAAAGTTTGCTGCTTTATTTAAGGGACACCCTCTATATTTTAAATATGAATAACGTTATATTTTTTTACAATATTTTTCTACGATCTAATATTTTAAGCAGATTACACAGGCGTTATTTTACGGCCTCCGTACAAGCAGTTTATAACAATTAAATAACAAGTATTAGTAAATACGTATTATACCTTTGACCGCAGCAAACTGGCGTTAATCTGTCTGGGGACCCCATTTTTTTAAGGAAGTATGTCGGAAAACAAAATCACTTTCACGGTCTTGGGCCAAACTAGCTCCAGGGATTCGAAAAAATACTGAATTATTCTTTAAGCTCCCCTACACGCAGAAATAAACGAAAAAAAATTCGCCTTTTGTAGAACTTTCAGTAAAAATTCTTAAACATGGAGTTGCGTAGCAAATTTTTCCAGAAAAGAGACATTCTGCAAAGTTTTCGATTTTTAAGAATTTGTCCTAAAACTTTCGTTAGTAATAAAAGTTTATAAATTATTGCGCAGTATAGCACAGCTCGTGAAGAAACATCTTAATTTTCAAACACCTGACATAATTAGTTTACTTGTATTCACGTTTTTTTCGAAATACGCCGTTAAAGGCATGCGAGTATAGAAATGACCCTGCATTATTGAAGTAAATGACTACCTAATATAATTAAAGTTAGCAAACATGAGTAACTAGCAATTGCACAATAGCCTTTCGTTACTGGCGATAATTCGCGCTGATTGAGGAAAAAAAAATAATGGTAAAAATGGTCGACGGCATGATACGTAAATACCCAAGTATCACTAAAATGTCATTTTTTCCCCACGCCAGTGATGTTACTAACACTCCTACAGCCTTCGCTGTGTGAAAGAGGCGCATCTGCGAGCCGATACTTATGTGAATTTCGATTTCGTACATAAAAGAATCCTATAGCAGAATTAAACAAGGAAGGTAAATAATGCCAAACGCATCCATTATAAAGTACTTTCCAACGCAGTCTTTTTTGTGCAAAATTTGGCGAGATATCGGCATGTAGTGGTGTCAGACTGCAAGATTTTGGTTATAACCTCAAAATATCTGTATCTCTAAATATGGTACACCTCAATGTATTGCGATTCCTCAATATTTACGTCGATATTGTCAATATTGAGCAAAGTTCTGGTAGCAAATCGTTGTATCTTTCTGAGGCATTTGAAATTTCTTAGAGAAGGTATTTATGATATACAAGGTCGCAGTCAGAGGAAAGGTCAATGAATTTGGGCTACCCTCAAAATTTTTTTCAGGCTACATGCCCATGATAGATGTTAGCAAATGAATATAGTGATAGTATTTTTGTTAACAAATTTCAATTGAAATAAAATAATTCCCTGAAACCGTAATTGTCTTTCTCGACAATGTTTGACCGAAATCACTGGCTGTATGATTTCAAGAGACTTTATAAGATATTCGATTCACTTTTTGAATATAACCATCTTGTAATGCTTATACTCTGGCAGCTGTGTATGCAGAGTACCTATACCTTTCCATAAACCATTCTTCATGTCTCTGAGTATGGTGTAACAGTTATATAGACTTTTTTGGTGGATTACTCATATACTTGCTTGAAACCTATAATTATTCACAGATATGTCGATATGCACTGTCATGCATGTAAGAAAAATTCTACAAAAATGCACAGTTTCAAACGTATTTAATAGATTGTTAGATCATCACTGTGCATAACATTGCGAAAGTATCGGTTTTCTGATAAATTGGTGAATATGAGAGTTTGAATTTAATTTTACAAAGTTTTAAATAAAAAATATTTTTTAAACCTATTTAAGTTTAATTTTTGCAATCAATTACGAACTGTGGTAAGTTGGGGGACAATGAAAAAAAAAAATTATCAATTTTTTTCCCGTTCACAAATTTGCATGTACAACAATAAAATTAATGGACACTTTTAACTTACTCTTTCTCTCATCTAAATGAATTTTTATTTTGTAAACAGCTTTTTCCTATTTAAAAAATTACAAAAGGTAAATGTCTGTCAGTGTTTCATTTTACCCCAGATACTGGGATACAACGAAACACTCAATAACATTTCACAAACACTCAAATAATATGAGTCAAAATTCTAATTATAATAAACTTGTGTGAGAAATATGAAACTTGAAAAAATAAATTTAATTAAACTGTTAATAACTTAAGATGAAGACATAATACTACTTTTATTAGATGTTAGACTACAGTTTTTCATTTTATAATAAATTTACTTAAATCCGATTCAAAAATTATCATTTCTGCTTTCCTTTCTGTACCACCTGAAGAAACAGGAGGTGGTAGTTTTGATACAATTTGAGTTTTTTCAAAAATGTATGTTTTCGAAAAACGCAAAGATTTGAAACTTGGACTTGGTTGTTTGACGTACAGAACTTCGCATTCCGTTTGATTTAAGTTTATTATATCCCAAACAGAGTACTACTAAGTTCACATTTCCTTGATTAAAACATAATCATTTAGAGCGGTACTGCTTATGTCATACATGCTATGTGAGAATAACTCATAATCTGTAATGTTTGGATTGGTAGTTGAAAGACAATCTGGATTGTCACCATCTTCACAGTCTGAAGAAGATAGAGTACCATTCGAAAGCAATTCTTTGTCAACTTTATGTGCTCTATGGAAATCTCAACCCAAACATTTAATAGTTAACATCTTTATTTTAAGTGAATGCATTTACCCAGGTTACAATGAGACATGTTACCATCTACAAGTGTTTTATTGTACCCCGAATTGAGGCTACAAACTAAACGAATTTTTACTAATTCCTAATATTTATTTTTTTTAATTCTGGCTTTTCTAGTTTTTCTTCTGGTGTGCTTCACTATGGTATGAAGACCACATCATAGTGATCACAATATTTGAAAAATAAATAATCAAACATATGAAAACAAGGAGGTAAAACAAAATTACTTTTAGTAACGAAATTTACTTTCAATGGTGAAAATCCAATCATTTTCTATATCTCTTGTAAAAATGCGATTGTCTCCAAATCACATCAATAACTGGAATATATATTTGTATAAAAGGTGTGTCAGTTTCAACTTTCTGTGACAAATCCTATTGATTTTATATAGCATGTTTCATTGCACCTCAACTTCTCCTACTTATAAAATATATGATATTTCGAAGACCAGAACTCACTAAATAGTTGTAAATAAGATTTTTAGATACTGCTTGCTCAAGAAAACGCAGAATGAATTTCTCCTTATTAAAATAAAACAAAAATCTATCTAATCTAATCTCTAATATATAAAATTCTCCTGTCACAGTGTTAGTCACCTAACTCCTCCGAAACCACTCGACCAATTTTAATGAAATTTTCTATGTATATTCGTTAGGTCATAGAATAGGTTTTTAACTATGTCTCATACCCCTAAGTCATAAGGGCGGTCCACCCCAAAATGTTTAGCCTCCGAGTGCTATTAATTTCAATCAGGATTTCTGTGTAGACATTAGCGTGTCGAATCACTTTTCAAATGTGTTTGCCAGATAATGTGGAGAGGGGGGGGGGAGTTAATAAAATGTTGGAAGTCGCACAAGGTTTGCAATTTTTGATAAATGATCGCTAAATGTGGTGCCAAAACGTGACAATTTATTATAAATATATTTCGCGTATAGTTAGAAAACGCCTGGCTTATATTGTAAAAGAGTTTTATTAGGCGATTTTAATATAGATTTCTATTCCGAAGAAGTGCTCTGTGGAACAAGAAAGGAAAACACGGTACACTCATGGATTATGATGTCCATTCCAAACAGAATTTAAAATATCTTTCCGGTATAGTTGGAATATGCCTACAGGAAGAACATGCCTGGTGGAAATTCTAAACAGTTTCAGGTGGCGATTTTAAGATAGATTTTGATTCCAAAGATGTGTTTTATGGTACAAGAAAGAGTTGATTCCTATTTTAGCACACCCACTCACGCCAACCTAAAAAATTCCCGTACTTTGGCGAGCTTTGCAGTCATGGGTCTCTGGGAGTTATGCACAAGTTTCAACGGTACATACGTATTTTCCAGGCGGTCCGCCAAGACAAGCAATTTTTTCACCAAGATAAATGCCGGGCACATGAAATTGTGAATGGTTTGGCATACGATTGGCAACGTATTTAAAATCTACGAAAAAGTAGTTTGGCGGAAGTGACCGCCGAGATAATACGTAAGTACCGTTTCATCGCACCCAAAAGAACTAGGTGATAACTAAAGTAAACAAACTAGCGATAAACGCGCCAGTTAAGGAATTTGAAGACATTTAATTATTAAAACTACATTAATTGGTAATCCAAAATAAATAAAAATGTAACGGCATGCTGTACTTACATGTTGTTCCAAATCGCCATTTTAATTCTAAATTACGATTTCTACATAAATGCAAAAAATCGTCATGGTAACTGCATATGTTTAATCATCGCCTCCTTGGCGAGAGTCGAGGCGTTAAAGTAGGAAACAATATATAAAACGGTGAAGTATAGTTGTGATATACTTGGCGAAGATTGTAAAATAGTTTTAGTAGGCGATTTTAAGATAGATTTCGATTCCAAAGATGGGTTTTATGAAATAAGAAAGAAAAATACAGCACAGTCATGAATAATGATAACACTTTCCAACTTAATGGAATAAGGACGAAAAATAGGGACGACGCATAAATTATGATACGATTTTAATATATAGCACTATAGTGCGTATTTAAAATCTGAAAGTATTTCAGATTTGCATCCTTTTTTTTTGGGGGGGGGGGGGGTTGGGGGCAAAATTTTTTATGGAATGACTATCAATAAGTCTCAAGGCCAAACTATGTTTGTGGATTAGATTTGAGCACACCATGTTTTTCACACGGACAGTTATAGGTGGCATGCTCTCGAGTGGGCAAACCATACAGTGGCCATCCAGTTTGTTTGTGTTATCTAAAGATGGGATAACAAAAGATATTGTATACTCTATTGCATTAAGGGATTGATATTATTTTTTAGTAAAATTATTGTAATTAGCGATATATATAAATTTAAAGAATAAATTACAATGAATTAAAAATATAAATGTTTGGTATTGTGTTATTTTTATATTCCAGCATCGTTCACAGCGCTCCATGCCTCTTCCACTCATATACCACATCCGCACAAACTTACAATAAGTTAGTCATTTCTTTCTACTAAAATAATCCTAGGAATAATTTATATGGCAAAACAACGTTTGCCGGGTCAGCTGGTATATATTTAAAATTAACGTAATTTAAGAAGCTTTTGATTTATTTTCAAAGTAGTTCAAAACTATAGATTTAATTATACTGTGCAAGAAATCAGTTTATTTTCTGAACCTATATAAAATGAGTTTTATTCTTTCTTCTTTGCCAATCTGGTGCTCCATTTCTTGAGTTCATTTGAAATTCGTGAGCAAGATAAATTTTTTGGTTTTATTTATCAGTAATAAACTAATTAAATTACGATTCAGCAGACGAGGAAATAAAGACATCTTTGAATCCGGAACAATTGTCACAGAAATCTAAATTAGTTTTCATCTCCATCGTATTTACTTACAAAGAGTAGGAAAACACTCCGATTTTGTTCAGTCTTATTTAGCATTTTGTAATATCCTTGAATAGCAAGCGAATTTTTCTATTCAAAAAAGCCACCAACCAGGGAAAAAATATGTTATTTTCCCCATTCCTTTATTAAGAGATAAGATTAATAAAATTTATGCAAGAAATATACACCATATTGAATGCATCGTTTATAAAACGCTACCACAATCTTCTTTGAATAATACTTAACGATTAGTTAACCTGTTATTCAATCTGGGAAAAAGACACAAAGGAAGAAAACCCTTGTTTTGTACCTATCGTTGCTTCCCGGTTTGGGTCTGTGAATGCCCCGCTATGACCAAGCGATTTCTTCTGCTCGACATTGGACCACAGCTAGCCATTCAAAAATCCACGGCGGAAAATAGCAATGGACAATGAATGGAATATCTGACGTCGTTAACGCAAATAAGACTGTAAATTATATATATATACTATATATATATGAACCAAGGTTTATTCAGAAAATATTGGAGGGGAAGCGCCCAAGTTAATCAGAGATTTGCTACTTAGGTAAGAACCAAATTCGCTCACACCAGTTTGTTCTGAAATGGACTGACATTATGAATGATGCTTCTCGAACTCGAGCATCATCAATTTTTCTCAAGGAATATTTCAAATTATAACCTGGGTCAGTTCCCAAGTATTTTATAACCGTTGTCACTCTGTAAGTACCATTATTAAAAAAGAAAACAGCATCTAAAACACCCAATTTCAAAGTACTAATTTAAACAAAAGACATATATAGATAAGCGTTCTAGAGATGAGACGGGCTCAGCCCGAGCCCGAACCGGAGCCCAAGCCCGGCCCTAAACAGAGCCCGAACCGGGCTCGGGCTCTGTAATTCACAATTGCGTTCGGGCTCGGGCGGGCTGGGGCTCGTGAAAAATTTCTCATTTATTGAACATACTCCTAGAAACAGATTTTAAAACGTGATTCATGAGGAAAATAAAAGTACTTATAAAAAAAATTAGCGGCACGGGCACCTAGAAGGTGCGTGAAGCTCTTTGGGTATTTCAGAAAAGCGGCTTATATTGCTTAGTTAGTCATCAGATCGGACATTATTTGATAAACATCGATATGAAGAATTAGAAAGTGCATTGAGAGTTTGTAACTATATTTTTCTTTAATTTTCATAAACGGCAAAATTTATTGTATTCTATCAATAAAGTAATTGAATTTTTTTTTATCTTTTAGCTGAAATTTCGGGCTCGGGCTCCGACTTAAATAATATTGCTCGGGCTCGGATTAAAAGTTCTCGGGCTCGGGCTTCAGAAAATGAGCCCGAACTCATCTCTGAAGCGTTCCCATAAACAATGGTTGGAACACTTATTTGGATTCCGAGTTCTGCCATTTGTGCATTTGCTCAAAGTTTTTCAGACAGAGAACAGTAAACGCTATGAACAGCAGAAAGTATATAGGTTCTGGCAAGGAGTGTTCCATTTAACACTATTTTAAGCCAGAGTTAACTGTAGCCACACCACGTTTGTTTACATTTTTAAGTCATATTTTGAGTGTTTTTGTGTTCTAAACCGACACAAGCCCAGACAGCACAGCAAACTTGCATCAAACTTGCAGCAAGCTTGAATTATGAAGTCAATAAGCTTGAAAATTCCAGTCGTGTAAGCTTGATGCAAGCTTGAATCAAGTGTTCTAGTTTACACTTGCCCAGCTTGCATTAAGCTTGACATTTCAAGCTTAAAAAATTTTCTAAATACACGGGGCGCCCGCTGGCGAACAAGGCCCACATACTTTATTTTTCCGCGCATTTTCCCCTTTATGCTGTAATTTTAAGTTATTTTAATCTGTTTCCATCGAGTGTCCGTGGCTAGAATAGAACCCGGGACCTTTCAACTAGCATCCGAGCGCGTTATCCATTCAGCCACCAGAGCCTTGCGCAGCTATGACTAAAGTTTGAAGTGAATTATTAAGCGGTTTTCTGGCCAGATTGATAAGTGGGCGATATGTTATTTGTTTTTTTTTTTATTTTTCCATGGGATGCATCAAAATTAAAATAATTTTATGTGTGATTTAGAGACTCTACTAATAGGGAAATAAACATAATATAAACTTAAGAGCAACACATGTTTTAAAACTTTCGCAACACTCATGAGCAATACTGCCGCTGGCCAAAATCGAGACAAACGACTGATTTTGAAATCAATTTCGTAGTATAATTGTATTTTATTTTGAAGAATTTCCATATTTGGAAATATAGAATGGGTTTACTTATTTAACACAAATTTTGTGTTAAGTAATCTGAAATCAAAGAAACAGATAGTTAAAGGTTACTTCGAAATGCTATATCACAGTTGCTAACATAACATATATGGAATACAAACACTTTAGTAATTTTTGTAAATATTTCTTATAATAACAAATAATTGAAAATTTTTGCTATTTTTTAACGCTAAAAATTCTCTTTACAAATGTGGTTAGTTATTTTCCTACATATATTGGTATGCTATATCGATATAGAGCATTTCGAAGAATTAAAAATAAGTTTAAATTAATTTATACAAATGTAAATTTGAATTATTTTCATTGTTCATACTTTATAATTAAAAAAAAATATTTAACTTCTGAATTTTTTTTTATCCTTTGTAATTTTATTTTAAAATTACAAAAGTGTAAGATGTATGATTTTTGGGCCCTAAAATCTGTAGGCCCTGGGCAGTTGCCTATTTTGCCCTGCCGGTAATATGGCACTGGTAATAAAAAACCCATTCCCGTTAAAACACATCTTTTACGAACTTTAACAACTTTGAGGACGCTAAAATATTAATGTCCATTCTCTTTCACAGATGGCGCAATCACCGCTCTTTGCAAGTCAAAATCCAGCTTAAGCCAACCTTGCATTGCCAAGCCAAATCTCAAGCTTGATTTAAGCGTATGTGCTGTCTGGGAGTAATGTATGTATGAAATCGTCTCAGTCTGCTCTATGTTTTAGGCCGATAATTGAAAGTTCGAATATTTGAGCCATGTACTCCTTTACTAAAACCAGCAACTACCAGAGTTTAGGCGACTAGAATGTTTCAGGCATGCCGGGATTTTTTATTTTTGATATTCCATTTTTCAACACATATGAACTAGACGAAAAATTTTAGAAAGAAAAGGTAATTTAGAGGCATTGGGAAAACCAGTAATTTTGAAAAATAATGAGGAGTTAAATGATATACTAGTTCACCAAACTGTGTAACAATACAAGAATAAATAAACTTTTAAAAAAGTAATGCTAAATAAAAGGTATGCAGTCGTTCAGAATAGTAAAACAACAATTTCTCAAAAAAACCATGCAATTAACTATATTTAGAAGACTTTTGCATTTTTATTTGAAAAATATGAAAAGTAGATTGGTAATGATATTGAGTGAAGGCATTGTAATTGCACAAAAGGAATTAATTCACTTGTTTGAATCCAAAATTAAGTTGATGACCTCACCACCAGCGCAGTAGAAAAGCGTTCTACTTTCTGCGATTGCGTACAATTCGTAACAAGCAATTGCAGAGTTTTATTCATTGCGATTTCTGGCGAACAATTAAACAAACAACCAAGCAAAAAAAAAAAAAAAAAAAAAAAAAAAAAAAAAAAAAAACAGCGGTAATAAAAAGTCCAAATCTCACTGAATGCGGAACTCATGAAGCCCAAAGCGAAAATTATTCCTCATTATTTACCAACACCAAGTACTTTCGCTAATAATGATCTCAACCTCTTTCCCCATCTCCCTCCCCTCACGCAAAGAAGCTTTTTCAATCTTTTTGCTTAAATATCATCATTAATACCTAGAATATATATTTCTCCCCCCCCCTTTTTTATATAGTTTTTTTTTTTCCTGTTTCAGAAGAATGGCTTAAATCTTAACTATCATCAGAGATTATTTTGCTTTTTGTTTCGGACCAAATCAGGCGGAACTGAAAAGATGCCATGCGGTCTTGCCCTTCTTTTCTTACATATAAGCTGTGGATGACCGCCAAGGACATTTCCTTTTCTATCCTTTATGGCTTTACTTTATCCTCATAAAAAAAGAAGAAACAGTTTTCGCTGGTTTCTGACCTTCTTTTTTTTTAGTTTGATTACATGGTTTCTCCCGAACAAGATCGCTTCAGGTCGCATAGTGATGGAACGTGCCGATATGTGGTTATATCATATAACTCGTAGGGTGAGGACATGTCATTCCAGAGATTCTATCGGATACACTAAAATTATGTTGTATTTCTTAACGATGGTCCTATTTAGCCAAGAATGCTATAAATAGGTCAGAGCCATAGTTTCTTGACCTTATAATATCCCTTTCAGAAAATCACAAAAAAAGTATTTCTTGGCTATTTTATTTTAAAACATACTAACTGACTTAGGTAGCTCACAGAAGTGAATGCATTATTTATCAGACTGTAAATTGCTGGTTCATAACATCACTAAACGTCTAAAGTTGCTCAGACAAAAATTTTTCTTGGTTATTTGGTGATCATTTGAATGCTCTCTTTTAAAATTATAAAGGTAACTGTTGTATTATTGGTTACTCAGATCGCTTCAATGAAACTCCAAATACAGTTTAAAAAGTAAATATACTACTTATGGAAAAACTTTACAAATAAGAATGATAATTAAAAAAAATTATTTGTGATAAGAATAGCATTAATGCCAGCCCAAACAACCGTCACATTTTAACAATCGAGGATCCTAACTGACATTTTAAATAGTTATGAAAAATAAAAGTTATAATTATTTCTTCCCTTTAAAATACTGATTTTATTGTCTTATTACTCTTTGCGTATCTTTGAACGATGGATTTTGAGTTTGTTATAAATAAATTTTAAATTGGTACACGGAAAAAATATTTTGCTGAATTGAACAAAATTTTGTTGATTCAACAAAACTGACTGCTTCTTTCTACTTTGACTGCTTCTTTCAAATACTTCCAATTTCTATTTCCCTCTTTTAGAAGCTAATAGGACTCCTGACTTTTGCATTCTTTTTCCTTTTCCAACATCTCATTGACGCCATTAATAAATGAATTATCTTTTTCTGTTCCTATTTGTCAGTCATAAAAACAAGCATATTTCTTTAGTCTTGTTCTTCCTTTACGTATTTGTAAGAGTCGATCAACAACTGGACCATCCGCCCTTCGTATTACCATCAGGAAGTGCCACCAATATCTAAGTTTTATTGAATCCTCTTTCTCTTATCATCTTCTAATGACACCCAGACCTTCTGTTCCTTTGTAAATCGACATATCAATAACGCAAACTTCTGAGTCCCACACATATTTATTTACTTATAAGTTTTTGAAGTGTCTGAGCATTTTTAAATTTTTGCATTTCTCTATTCAGTTTAAATATAGATAGTCCCGCAGTGGACTGGGCGCTAAACTCCGTTCCCATAAGAACACGGCAAGTGAAGCAGCATCTGGCTTGGCCAGTGCTTGGGAGGGACTTCGCCCTCTCGGCCCGTCCGCTGTGGAACCGTGTACGCTAATGGGAGCTGGTGCACGTAAAATCCGTCGTGGCTCCAAAGTCCTCCAAGTTGTTAAAAGATACCTCTGGGGGTGCCGATTTCAGGAAGTAGGTCCCTCCTCTGGAATTGGTTCAAAATTACGGGACCCCGAGCTAAGACGGACTTCCTCCCACTGGGACTCACTGAAATGGAAGCCGCTCCTTCGGCCCATCGCCTGCCTATATAGGGGGATCTGACACCGCAACGCGGTTGCCAGAGGGCATTAGCAACAACAACAACAACAAATATAGATACAGATTAAACACACATGCCCTTATCAAAGTAAATATATTAAGTCGCAAACTCACATACTAAAAACGATTTATCTAAGTAAATCCACTGAAATAAAATTGCACTACTATCGTTTTTGTCCTTAGGTCTGTCATTTGATCCTTTGGAATCAGCCGAAAAGAAGGGTTCTTATTTTCTCTCCTAATTCTATTCAATCAGAATTATATGGTTTAATTCTGCCTATGTTTTTGATAGATGATAGATATGTGTTCATAGATGATAGTTACTTCAGTTATCATCGACCCACGTTGCAATTGCAAAGAAAGATCAGGAAACCCTCCTACTGCCAGTCGATGAAATAAATGTAAAGGAAGAATAAAAGAAAAAGGGATGAGAGATAAAATGACAGAGCCAATTAATATCTTTTTAATATGGCAATAATAACACTGAAAAATTAGAGGGGTGCAGGGGGGGGGGTCTCCCCCGGACGAGGCTCGAACAGCCGAGTTATTTAAATTTATAAACAATACTGAAATCTTTGAAACTGGAAGATAAATTGGAAGATTTCAAATTCATTTCAATTCTCTCTTGGTGTGCACAAGGCAAACAATCGCGTGTTTCTTTCTTTATTTAATTTAGCCACATATAGCCGAATTGAGGATAAAGAAGCAATATGTATTTAGTGGCAATCATTATGAACTGTGTTTAATAGTTTCATACGCGATGATTGCTTGCTATGGTTTCAAAGTATCCCATTACAAAACAGGCTAAAAATAGCTTCAGCAAACAGCGTGATGTTTCGTTCATAAGACTTTATTACGTTTCCCCCCTCCCCCCAATCTACCTTCAACTTCCAAATCCTTTATCATAATGTTCCTTAATTCTGATAACTGCACTCCTGAAACAGAGAACCTCCGGGGCATCACGTTCTGCGACGGAATTCCTCTGTATCTTCCTCCACTTTTTTCTGCCTCAGTGTTCTAATAAACCATATTTTTTCAACAGCATTCGCAAATGAGGAAATAAATATTGAGACGGGAGCAGAACAGTCTCTCGATTTTGCTTTCATCTCGAGAGGCTAGCTTTGTAATTATCAACTATACGTCTTTGCCTATCAGCTAGAGTGCATGGCGCTCACAACAACAGGTTAACGCCGTAATTACCACCTATGATTAAATTACGTACATCATTTTCTATTTTTATTCGAAATGGTTAACTAGAACTTCAAGTCATCGAAACATTTTTTAAAACCGTGTTTCGTATGTATTCGTTGTGTCGATATGAGGTTTCGTATGTCGATATGAGGTTGCGCCTCAAAGGGTTAAGTATCTATAGCTCTCTCTGTTTAGCTACCTTCCTATTAGTTAATAACAATGTGTGACGGTATAACTGTCATTCAGGATTCACCAAAAAAGATCTTGCTTTGGTTACAAATTTACTTATTGCAAAATGTGTTACATAAACGAAAGATTTTCTTCTTCCTTTAAAACATATGTTATGTAGTTATTATTTTCAGAAATTTACAAAAACTAGCCTCCAAGGCGGCCAACTTCGCTGCCCATACCTCACTGTTCTATAAATTCAGTGCAGTTTTGTCCAAATTATTGGAGTTTTTCAACGAAAATCATGTTTCTTTGTTTTAACAGTATTTGTCATTAAATTTATTTAGGTTAGGGTTGCAAAAAGTTCGGGTGTCATGATTAAAGCTGATGGTGGCCACGGGGGCAAAGCCAAGTACTAACATAGTAAGATGTATGAAATGATGTAATTGGTGGCATTTTCCATGCATAAAATTATTATGAAAATACTATATTGGGTGATAACGTGTTGTACAAATTCCTACAGAAATGCTTCTTAATTGCAGCAGCTGCGTGGTTAATGCGCCAAAGATAACAACCTAGTGTTTTATAGTACGGTTGCTTATTTAATACGTATCCTTGGTTACAAAAATATAAAAGAAACAGGAAATAGCAAGAATATGCTTCAACTCTAGGCAGAGCGATTTTTTTAAAGGTGCGATAAACGCGATGTGAAAAGATTCGAAAGGTTTTACTTTATCGCGTTTGCATTGTTATTTTGTAATCTAGCTACTGTGTGACATGTGTAACCAGTAACGAATATGCTTGTTTCACTTGACGTCATTAAACTGTTAATCTGGATTTTTGCGCGTATGCTATTGTTATTATGCTAATGCTTACATCCAGCTGTTGCCGTTCTCAGCATAGAAATATCGTCGCTTTTGGTACCGCATACGCTAGCGTATTATATAAGTAGATGACAAACTTTCTAAGTCGCAGCATAAACTCAAACGCTCGCGCACTGATTCCATTGAAGTATGAGTCATTGGTTCATTCTTTTTTACATGTGATCAATATAGCCTAGCTCAAAGGCATGATCTTTCCTTTTATGTCAAGCATAACAGAAAAAGATTACCGTCACCAGAGAATGATTATATGGCAAGGATCCCGCATTCAACTGATATCGCTTGAAATATCACATTCGGTGATTTACATTTGTGAAAACACTTTTTCGGAGCATGAATTCCATATCCTTTTCCAGCTTGCTGTACATTGATCAATTTGGTTTTCTATCGTATTACATTACACGCTTGATGAGCCAGCTATGCACACTTACAAATGTGTATACCCATTCAGTCATAAACTGGTCCTTTCCAACAATTATTAACTTAGCATATTTTTGGGGGGAATATTTTTTTCTCTGGCATCCATTAGTGTATTCAAATTGTTATGCAGCAAATTCCAACCAAAATTTCTTTTAAAGCTGATTTTCTTTCTCGCTTTTTTTATTCATTTTATTTTTACTTCCTTGTACGGAATATAAGGAAGTAATGTGATCCCAAAAATTTTCGGGGCCGAAATTTCGACGAAAAAAGCGATTTTGACTACCTCTAAATATAATTTTAAGAATTTTTTCGATGCATCTAATCGTAAGCTAGCATGCACCATCATATAAATGCGTCTGCAACTCATTTTGACCAATGGCGAGTCTATTTTGACCAGTTTTTCCATGCCATCTGTACGTACGTACGTATGTATGTATGTATGTAGCTCGCATATCTCAAAAACTATTGGTCGTAGAATGTTGAAATTTGATATTTAGGATTGTTCTAACATCTAGTTGTGCCCCCCGCCTTTTGGTCTCAATCGAATGAATAGTTTATGTACAGGACCACCCAAAAGATTCGAAATACATTACGCTCTATGGGCCGAAATTCATTAAACTCGCATATCTCAAAAACTATTAGGCGTAGAATGTCGAAACTTTATATTTAGGATTGTTGTAACATCTAGTAGTGCACCTCCCCATTCAGTTCCATTCCACTGGATAGTTTATCTACAGGACCTCCCAAAAGATTCGAAATGCATTACGCTCTATAGGCCGAAATTCATTAAAGTGTATTTTAGAGGTATTGGGCTATTTCAAACGACTCAGATGCGATATATGCAGTTAAGAGTTACAAAATAAATTTCCCCATTAAAAAAAAAGTGTCTTTTTGATTTATAGTTCTGCTACAGAAACACTCAAAAGATTTCCAATACATTACGTTCAATGACAATTTTGGGGGCATTCATCCATTTCAAGCACAATACCGTCGTACCATATAAGTTAGGTAATGGTCCGACCACGGTCACGTGCCTCCCTCAACAACTACGCCAAAAGTCGCCAAACTTATCGACTTTTGGTGTACGTGTGTATGTATTTAACTCTCAAATCTCAAAAACTATTAGTCATAGAATGATGAAATTTCATAAATAAGATTGTTGTAACATCTAGTTGTGCATCTCGATTTTTAGTTCCAATCTACTGCAGAGTTTATTTACAGGACCACAGAAAAGAATTTAAATACTTTAATGTCTAAGGACATGTTCAATGTAACACAACTGAAGACAGTCATTCTTTGGTCCATGACCAAAATCTCGCCGTCTGTCATCGACCTTAGCGAGTTTTGCCGAAATATCGCCAAATTTAGCGAGTCCGCCATTGGTTGTCCATGCCCAAAATCTCGTCATTGGTTGGTTGTCCATCCAAAATATCGCTATTTTTCATCGTCCTTGGCGAGTTTTCGTGAAATTTCGCAACATTTGGCAATAGTCAGTCATTATTTGGTCCATGCTTAAAATTTTGCCATATGTCGTCGACCTTAGTGTGTTTCGCCGAAATATTGCTAAATTTGGCGCCAAAAATTATTTCGTATTTTGTAAAACTCTTGAAAACTTTAACCCGTAGAATTTTGAACATTTGTATTTAGAACTATATTGTAATACCTAACTGTTTTCAATATATTTTTTGACTGCAATCAACTGGGAATTTATTTACAGGGTCAGCCAAATGACTTTAAATACATTAAGGTGTATGGATGCATTCAATTCATTGAAAGCCTGTGGTCAATGACTACTCTGGCTATCCCCAAAATCTCGCAAACTATCTCAAGCTTGTCGGCTTTCGGTGAAATATCGTCAAATAAAGTGTCAGAAGGAAATCTTTCAAACCGAACTCAGCTTGGCGATATCGAAATATTTGGCTAGAAATCGCTAAACCTTACTATTACTGATATTTTATCTCTTTCAAACAAATAAATTTAGAGGAAGTGCGTCGAAAATATTTTTGATTTAATAGACGTGCAAGGAAGTCATGTGTTGTCCACATCAGATTTTTTAACCATGAAACAGAACCGTTTTAAAAATGGGCAAATTTCAGCAGACTCTTGATATTTCAGGTTGTCTCTTTTCGATTTGCACGGGTATGTTTTAAAAAGATTAATGGATTTATTGAAAAATATTTAGAATGTATTCCTGCTCAAACACTATTTTGAATACTGCATCGTTCTTCTGCATATTTTTCGATGAGTCTTTCAATAATGAATTTCGTAGCCTTAAACTTAATCGGTAGGATACTCTCAAAAATATTATTGTAAATTCAACTTATTTAGAAAAATAAGTCTGAGCTTTAAGTATCTTTCATAACTTATTCATATATGTAATTTTTTTTTAATACGGAACGAGAGTTTCTATGCTTTTTTTCTTTTTCAAAGAACCTGAACGATGGAATTGCTGAAAGTGACTCATAAAATCTTATATTACTTCTCTCCCTTAAAGTTGGGTTCTTTGACAGATATAACAAAAAAACGGAGGTTTCCGATGCTTATTTTTTTTTTTTTTTTTTACTTCCGAATGAAATTATCTTTCTCGTTATAAAGCAGTCCCTACTACAGACGTTGTTTCAAGCCAAGGTTGTAGGGTAAGCCTGGGGGGTCTTGCTCTTCACGGTTGAATTATTAGAAACGTGAGAGTGTAAGAAAAAGAGGTCACAGGAGACTATGTGTGCGAGTGGAAGTAAATTTTTTTTTTTTTTTTTCTGTAATTCTTGAAACCTAGCTTTGGCTTTGCCCCACTTTTTATTTTTAGGGATTTACGGAGCCACCATCGGAAAATCTGCAATAAAAATCATCCACAAAGTTTCTCCAAGGAATATTAACTTTGAAATAACTATTACTTTAATCAGTTTTAAACATTTTTTTTTTCTTTCAAAACAATTCTGAAAGCTATAAATACTTTCTTTAGTTCATCATCATCGCCTGCTTCGGCTTCATTGATCCTACCACCATGATCGTGCCCAGCAAACACATACAGGTTCTCTGAACGTCTATTAACGTTCATAAAACGTCTTCTGAACGTTAATAGACGTTCAGAGAACCTGTGTTGTGTGCGTTTGCTGGGTGGTTTCCTCTGTCCTTCGACATGTAGTTGATGGTAGCCCTAGGCAGTCTTGTGACTGTCTTTACATTTAGCATCAGTAGAGTATTCTTCTGTTATATCGCATAAACTGAACATCTTCAGTTCATAGTTCTGAACTACTTATAACTATGTACTGGAGATATTCAGTTAACGTTCAGATCACTACGATTCAGATAGATCCTATTTCAGGTCTCATATATCTTCTGTTTATCTTTAGTTTTGAAACACAGTACAGCGCGTATTAATTGAATCAAGGGTAAGTTTTGGATTTTTCAACTTTAGGTAAACATCAATTTTACCTGATTTTATTTATTTATTTTTTGAAATGCAGCTTCGCTTGAAAGATGTTTTTAGTTAAGATGGTTCTAAATAATACTTTATGATTTCGTTTTTATGAAGCTTGCTTTACACTTGTTTTTCACTCTGTATTTAATTTATAGTTTTTTTATTTAAGAATAGCGCCTTAGTCATAGGCAACAGTTGCTCAAAACTTTACAATCGAATAGCTAATGGATATTACATCAACACATATGCCGGTTCTTGTAAATTATTTTTTCTAAGTTTAGGATTTTTCCAATTAGAATTTTTGCTTGCACGATCACCATAAAAAGTTTTTTCTTCTATTTAATATATATATATATATATATATATATATATATATATAATTAATAAGTAAAACACAAAGAATATTATTTCAAAAATGACATACCCCACAGGAGGGGGGGGGAAGTATATCAGCAGCATCAGATGGCCAAGCAGTATGAAATTTGAAATACAATAAACCAAATTATACAAGAATGAATGAAATGGAAATTATAACAGCTGGGACACTCGTCAGGGGCCATACTCAGAAGATTATAATTAAAGACAAAGAAATAGTAGGATTTCGGTATATCAAAAGAGATATTCTCTCCATACATTCAGGCCATACCCTTCTATAGAAAAGCAAGAAAATAAATACATAATTAATTTGAAAGCAAAATAATCGAAAAACACTGCAAAAACAGCCATACCTAACAGGAATAATGTACAAATCACAAGGCATGAGACAGCAAATTTTGATGCAAGAATGTTGCCAAAATCAAGAAGTGAAATAGCAGTGTTGCCAGAATTCGAATGTGTAATAGTAGAATTAAGATTATAAAAGTGTTGCCAGAAACAGTAGTGTAATATTATTTGACAGTTTTATCATACAGGTATTAATTAAATTAAAATTATAATTATTTAACAATAATGAATAGATGGTGTAGCCAATTAAATATTAATAAAATTATTGCTTTTAAAACTATAATAAATATATGTACTATCTAATACATAGAATTTGTTTATTTTTCAGAAATTTATTCTAATATTGAAAACTATAATGAATATATGTACTATCTAAATACATACAATTTGTTTATTTTTCAGAAATTTATTCTAATATTGAAATATAATATTGAAAACAAAAATTATAATTAAAATGTATAGTCACTGAATAGGAACTATGCAACCCCCCCTCCAAATACACACACACACACACATATATATATATATATGCATGCATATGCACATCCATACTTTTTTTTTTTGTTTGTTTTACGCCTTTTTTCTTTTTTTTTATAATAGTAAGAAAAGCTTCCTCCTCCCGACCCATTAATCCAATTCCAACCTTAAAATCAAAATACACTCAACCTCCATTAAATTAAGAAAGACAATAGACACATTACCTGCATGAATCGTATATAATAGATTTTAGGAACTTAGTAGGATAGTTATATCGTCTAGCACTCAGAAAGAGAGAATTAAAATTGGAGACTTTAAATTCTTCTGAACATAGAAGCTTGATTCTGCAGCAATGATCATAGATGATATTGCGGAATACTGATTTATGTAAGCAAGATGAAAAATGAGTAAAGCTATTTAATTTAGAGTTAAAAATCTTTTCTTTTATCGTATGTTGAAACTTAGGCTATTGCTTGGAGTGATAGAGATACTTAAATGTAAAATTAGCAAAATTGTTAAAAATATGATTTTTAATTAATTCATGTGCAGAAGGATATTTTACTTGGAAGATAACGTTATTAATATTGGTAGTATTTACTAGTAAGATATCATCTATATACCTTTTAATAATATGTTTATTATTGTAGTGTTTTTCATAGAAATATAGAAATATATATATATATATATATATATACACGCTTAAACCAAACGAGCGAAATCCGATCAGTCGGAGCGATTTTTGAGCCAGTTTTCAAAAAAGAGCTTCTCCTTTAGGAGCGTTTTTCGATCACAAGAGCGGAGCGGAATATAACAATAAGCGAGGACAGAAATTCTCTGAAAAATCAGGAAGGGAAGAAAGAAGTTCTCAGAAAAAAGACTACTTAAAGAGCACTTTCGCGGAAAAACTGGTCGGTTTCCATGGAAACGGATTGCTCCGCAATGTATCGTTTTTTTCGCTCTTTGGGTTTCAGCGTGTATATATATACATATGTGTGTCTTATAAAATGTGTGGCATAAAAAGAAGTTGCTTGTTATTACAGAGCTTTTTGTAATTTCGTCCAACAAGCTGAAACACCCTGTATAATTGCTTACTTAGGAAAGCCTATCTTAACATAGTGAATATTACAGCTGCTTGTATGCATTCTGTTGCAAACGACGAAAGTAAGAGAAAACATGCTCTCCGCTTTTGATATTTATTTTACAAATCTACATCATTTCACTCTGTCAGGTGCTCTTTTATTCCTTCTTCATACATTCCAATGCACAACAAATATGCCGTCTTCAAGAGTAGGCTTCTTATCTACGACCATTAATTTGTGCTTCCACGAGGCCCCTGTGAGACTTCAAATACCTTAAGTACATCCTGTTTACCTCATGACCCAATTTCTCTTTCACTAGAACTAATTCGTTCAATTTTTTTTGTAAGAAAAGATAGATAATTGTTGTGACTTTATTATTATTATCATCATCATCATGTTGCATAACACTTTTAAAAATGAAAAGGTTGTATGAAAAGTATGGAGTGACTCCATTCGATTTTCTGAACACATGATCTTTATCAAATTGATTTAACTCGATTGAATTCGGTGTTCAGATGCTAGTGCACTTCAAGTAATTTGAGAGTATAGACCGCAATGTATGAGAATACTTTTTTTGTAGCCCTGTAAAAAACTAAGTCCTACACGCACACCAAGATTTTTAAACAGTACGTAAGACAATACCTATGATATGCGCTAATTTCAGTCCAATCGAATGAACCATATAGTGCAGTTTCAAGAATTTGCGATCATAGGCCGTAATGCATAACAATTCTTTTTTGTAGCTCTTTAAAAAACCTATAAACCCCCCACACATCAAGATCTGTACTATTTGTGTGTCGGTGACCTATAATATCCATGCCCAATTTGAAGATAGTATTTTTTTCTCTTTACCATAAAATATATACTTCCGCTCATTTACGAAGAATTTTTTGCATTAAAATTGCTTATAAAAAAGTTGGCATACATTTAATATGAAATAGCGTTAAAAACTTCATTTCAAAAGTACTTTGTATGAAAAGCCAGGTGTCGCGACTAGTCAACACTGGACTTACATAAAACTCTTGTTTAAGGATGGAGGTGAAAAAAAAAAAAGAGTAAAAGTTTTTAAGTACATAAATATCCTTGACCAAAGGGGGGAAAAATAAGTGGTAACTGCGGCTGTTTACAAGAAAAGATGAAACGGTGAACAACCTGCAAAGATCTACTGACTTCATGACCCTCCCCTCTGCAAAACTGAAAAGGAACAACAAAAAAAAAAAAGAAAATTTGGCAACTGTCGATATAACTTGTTTTTGTTCTCTACACGCCCTGGAGTCAATTTTTTGACAGCCATCGCCAACAAAATGTACAATAAAAAAATAATAATGATAGTGCTAGAGATGAGGGGATGAAGAATTGGGTCATAATGTGCTTTGCAGCTAGCTTTCCGTGCTCATCTTGGACCAAGCGTCTGATTACTTTTTCTCCAGTTAGTGGTACAATTCCAGCACATTGACGTCGTTAGGACTTCAGCTCTACCTAAGTGACAGGTATCTTGAGTAGGCAATACAGTCATCGCTTTAGAAATATAGAAAATCTTAAAAACCTAAAATCGACCATTCTATTTTCTGACTGCTGAATGTTGGCTTTTAGAGCACCTGCTGTGAGCTTGATTGATGAGGTGATAGTTTCAATTACGTTTCTTTAGTATTCGAAAAAAGTAAGTGAGTACTTTTAGAGAAGAAAGTGAAAAATGTCATCCAGTTAGTTTTCTTTTCTCTAACTTCGCTGATTTTCTGTCTTCTGAAAATTCTAGAAACAAAGTCAGGTATTACTTCACGTTTTTTCGATTGTGTAAAAAATACTGTTTTCACTAACTTCGTTGATTTTCAAATCTACCTTCTAAAATACAAGTTCTGGGAACAAATTCAAGCGACACTTCATGATTTTCAATTCCATGAAAAAATACTCTTGATTACTATTTCTGCAGTTAATATTAAATAAAATTACTAACTCAATTTACACAGTAACATTATTTTAAATAGAACTAGAAAGGACCACAACATTTTTATGATAATGATAAGTTACCGCAATGACTGATCCGGGGGAAGAGGTTTGAGTCCCAAAGACTCTGCTTGCTTACCGGCAACATTTTGCTTCATTATACACGTTGTGTTTAAGACAAATAGTTTGTTTTAAAATTAACCCCTCCCAAAAACTTCACATTACTTTAGCTTAACATTTTTCTCTGTTCTACACCGGCGCGTAGCCAGGAATAAATTTCGGGGGGGGGGGGATATGCGCCTGGAAAATTTTTCGGGGGGGGATATGAACTTATATGTGTATAAATAGACGGAATTTCATCACTAATCCAAAAATTTCGGGGGGGGGGGATATATCCCGATATCCCCCCCCCTGTCTACGCCCCTGGTTCTACATTTTGTTTATTTCGAATAAACATTTTTTTTTTTTTTAAATTAGACCTTTCTTTAAAAATAAAAAAAAATCTATATCTACCACTGGACTATCGTTGAATAAAATAAAGGTTTAATTCATCGGACCAAGAATTTATACTTTCAAGACAATTTTCCGTTTAGAACAAATTTCCGCTGAATCTATATTTCACTCCAGGAAAGATTTAGTTTATTTTTATTTTCCATCATCTCTTAATTTGGAATTACTGAAACAGCACCAGTGGCCGAGCGTATTTGCGCTCTAAACTGGGCCACGGAAGGTGCCAGGTTCAAATCTAGGTCTTGTCTCTCAACCTAGCTTCTCGGAGTTTTCCGTGGTTTTCTCCGCGTAAATACGGGTTAGGACTCCCGAGAAAGTCCCCCGTGAAGGGCAACCCCTCCCCCCCCCCTCAGCCTAGATCCCTAGCGAAGACAATAGGCAATAATCCCACTTTTCATTTAATTTCATTGGAATTGCTCAAAAGTACTAAATTTTTCAAGAAAGGCCCAGGAGAAAAAGACTATTGCACATTTTCTGTAAAGGCAAAGTGACACCTGACGCAATCTATTGGTTACTTTAAAGTAACTCTGGTCGACCACTTCAAGATAAAACTTTTACCACCATTACTCCAAAAAAGATTAAAAAGTGAAGCACAAAAATCGCAAGAACATCGACACCGTTTTTACGATCCGCTTGAAATTTTTCATAATTAAAGTATAAAAATATAGAAAACAATCTGCGTTGCTTTGAAAAATCTGAAAATCCACACGTTCCCTCATTTTAAAGCGATTTTTCGCTATTTTCAGCTTTATTTTATTTCCGAGCGTAAAAAAAGTTCATAATTTGAGTGACAAAATTAGGAGCTGCAAGTGACAATTGTATCATACTGAAGTTACGTTTATCAGTCTTGGAAGGGAAAATTGCGATTCCAATTCGTTTAAAATAGTTTTTCCAGATTACACAGTTTATCTTTTTTTTTTTTTTTTTTTCTCTGCATGAAGCATTGATATAGGAGGGACAATTCTCACAAAACGAAATCGTTCGAATGCGAAAAGTTTCCGCACGTTTCCAGAAAAGCATGAAATTCGATTTCGGTATATAACAAAAATTAAAGTTATTTATTAAAAGTGGACGAAGATTAAATATATTAAGTGTAGAGATATTTTCGTCAGATGTTTTTTCTAACGTCCGTTGTAATATCCTCCAAAACGGGTTTTATCCTCTAGTTTAAAAGAATTTGACTAAAGATAAAGATCTAGAATACTACAAGTCACTTTTAAAAAAATTGATTCGAAAAGTTATAAGGTATGCTGTCTATACAGGGTATCCCAAAACCACTGACATAAACTTTTATTCTTTAAATATTGGTCATAGATATTTACAATAAATTACGAAGTTATGTAAAAAAAAAAAAAAAAAAAAAAAAAGTTCAGAGGTTTATGTTAGCCATTAAAATGCTTTGGAGATTAATTATCAATAACTCACTGCATATATATTTTTTTCTTCATGGATCCGGATTTTTAATGCTATTTATGTTATGTGATTTCACTTGCTCGATGGTTTAATATTATGTACGTTTAGCTATATTATACAATATGTATCTATATATAAATAAAATTAGACTTTTGTCTGTACATTTCTTGGAATTCAAAAATTTTGCGATTTCTATCCGTTTCAAGCACCCGGGAATCCGATGCGACCCTAAAAAAAAAGTTTGTCTGTCTGTCATTCTGTCGTTCTGTCATTCTGTCCGTGACGCTTTTTATGTTTAAGCATCACGTAAAAACGACTGAAGCGAATGATATGAAATTGGGTGTCATGATAGGTGGTCACTCAACTTAAAACATAGGCGTCGAATTTTTAAAAAATCTTGATTGGATTTTGCGAAAATCCTTTCAAACTGCGTAAATTTGTGTTCGAGCATCACGTAAAAACGCCTGAAGCGAAAGATATCAAATTGGGTGTCATGATAGGTGCTCACTCAACTTAAAACATAGGCGTCGAATTAAAAAAAAATCTTGACTAGATTTTGAGATTTTGCGAAAATCATTTCAAACTGCGTAAATTTGTGTTCGCACATGACGTAATAACTGCAAAGTTGAAAAAATGATATTTGGTGAAATGATAGGTGGTCACTCACTTTAAACTATTAGCATCTAATTAAAAAAATCGATCAGATTTCGAGATTTTGCGAAAATCGTTTAAAACTGAGTGAATCTTTGTTCCCGCATTACGTAATGGCGACTAAAGCGAATGATATGAAATTTGGTCACATGATAGATGGTTGCTCAATATAATTTACAGGTGTCCAATTTTTTAAACATTTTTATTAGATTTTGAGATTTTGTGAAAATTCTCTCAAAATACGTTTATATTTCTTCAAACATCACGTGTTATTACGTGATGTTTGAAGTCTAATGAAGTCTTGAAGTCGATGACAAATACGAATGATACGAAATTTAGTGATATGATAGGTAGTTGCTAATCTTAATTTATAGGCGTTGAAATTTTAAAATATTTTGATTACATTTTGAGATTTTGCGAAAATCGTTTTAAAATGCTGAAATTTTGTTCCAACATCACGAAATAAAGACTACAGGGAATGAAACGAAATTGGGTGACAGGATAGGTTGTCACTGAACTTAAATTCTAGGCTTCAAATTTTTCAAAAATGTTGATTAGATTTTGAGATTTTGCGAAAATTATTTCAATATGCGTAAATATTCGTTCGCGCATCACATAATTACGACTAAAGCGAATGAAATGATATTACTTAGTTATTCTCTAACATGTAATAGTTTAACAATACATAAAAATTATAACTTCGCTTTCTTTACTTTGGCAACATACTACATCCATTCTGTGTACTCCTACAATGCTGACGAAAGTTCTTACTTTTTGGAAATTTGCATTCACTAACCCATCAAGGACGGGTACTTCAGCTAGTACATATATAAAAATTACGTGCCTATGGAAACGTAGAACTTTTCTTACTGTGTTATTTGGTACTGGAGAGAATTCCCCCCCCCCCCAATTTCAATAGAGGCACGTGCCGAAATGTAACACAGATCTATGATCTATTTCAGTTGATCGGAGTTGAATTGAATGAAAGAAGATAATGATATTATCATTCTAAGAGGATTATAAGCTTTTTTTCAACAAAGAAAGCTCGAAAGAAAAAAAAAAAAGAAAGAAAAGAAATAGTATCCAGCACTATGCATGAAATAAATTAAGTAGTCGTCCACAACAATTTTTCCTCTATTCTACAATATCTTATGTCACAGAAATGGTAAAAATTGATTAGTTGTTTGTTTTGAAGAGCACAGGAAAACTATACAATCCCCACAATATATTTAATAACATCTTGAAAACATCTGAAGAGAGTTTATCACACATTTTTATTGTGTCATGACATTTTTTTTTTTCTCTAAACATTTATTAGGTGGTGGTCAGCAGTAATTTTGCAATTGTATAATTTAGTCTGTATATGTTTATGATTTTCTTAATTGTTTAAGCCAGCCAAACAGAGCATTTAATTTAATTTTTAAAGACACTAATTGTAACTAATTAAAAAAAATTTCTTCAAAAACTAATTAAATTTTTTTTTTCCTGGTTGAGGGGAGTATATATGTGATGGAGATCACATATCTAATTTAATAATCAATTACTTTGGCTTTCTTTAATGTAATCTATCCAAAATTCAAGAATTCTAAATCACTTCTGTTTTTCATTTTTCTGCCATTTCGGTTTTTAAATCTGTATATTTGCTTTTCCTCGTATGCTGTATTCTTTTTGTTTATTCGTCTCTTCAGACCGGTGTGCTAAAAATAGATTATATTGCGTCCGTTTGCAAAATCAACGTACTTTCTGCTTCCCCTCTTGGCATCCTGCTGGCGTAAGTTATTATTTGTTGCCATACCTCGTCTTTAAAATTATTTGCACGCGATTACGTCATTTTTAATTTTATTGGATTAACTTGTAGGGTTGCTCTGGAATTGGCGTTATTGATTTCAGCCAAGTGTTTGTTCTCGCCAATATGTAATTCTGTTCTGGCGTAATTTTTAAGTCATTCCATCTTAATTGCACTGTCCATATAGGACGTCAATTTTAATTTTCGATGAGCCACCATCTTCCGTTGTAAAAAGTTTATATGTCAATAGTATCTTTTAATAAAACAGTTTTAAGTATTTAGCGTCTTTTTATTATATTGCACTTAAGTGTACCGTACCTGGATTTTTTCATGTGTCACAACGCAAGTCTTAGTAATTTAAAACAGCCCTACTAATTAACTTCTTTACACACGACTTTAGTCTCAAGCATGACTTCAGTCGTTCAATCAAATACAACTTATTCCTCAAGCGAAAAATGAACTATATTTCTTTGGAACTGCGTTTTTGTTCAAATTTAAGTTAAAATTGATTCTAGCTTTGCATAAGCAAATAGTAATAAAATTTCTCCCCCCCCCCTTTTTTTTAAGTTTCCGATAACTTCTGCAAAATTGCATTTTTGCTATTTTTTTAAATAGTAGTTTTCTTATCAAATATGCTTATTGAAAAATCAATAGATTTTTCTAGATCCCCCTCCCCGTGTTGATGATTGAGTCTCCGATAAAAAGAATGTACAACTGAATTTGATATAAATTAAATTTTCTCATTCTTAAAATGCCTCGATAGAATAACAAATTCGCATTTATGAATTGAAAACTTTATAAAACACTCAAAATAGTAATGAAAAACTTTACAGTATTCTACGTTTCAAGTGGCACAAAAAGTACACTCCATATTAGCAGGAGAAAGTTCTTTTTTTCTTTCTTTTTTTTTTTTTTTACATATTATTTATGTGCGTTTCAAACATTTGAAAATAAATTCACCTATATTATTTCAGATATGTTTATAAATCATTCACTAAAAAAATTTTTTTTCTAATGGCGGGCCTCTGCCCCTGGAGGCGTTGGCCACTACTAAGGCCGGAGTTGTTGGTCTCTTTATTATGGGGCACCTAGTAGGTGGACCAACGTCGCCTGAAGCCGTAGTACGGTGCTTTATCCACCGTATAATCTGGTCGGCACACACACACACACACACACACACAAAAAAAAAAAAAAAAAAAAAAAAAAAAAAATATCTGGAGTGACTCCACTCGACTTTCCGAACAATTACAATTAAGATCATTACCAAGATTATGAATAATTCAGCAAAAATTCTTAGTGTTTTTTCAATTTTAGCTCAAGCGAATGTACCGTTTAAACGCTAGCGCACTTTCAAGAATTTTCTCCCATAGGCCATAATGTAAAAGAAATCGTTGTCGTAGCCCTGTAAAAAAACTATAAGTCCTATACAAACCAAAATCAATACCGGTCTTTCGACGGTGGTTTATGACATATATACCCAATTTGATCTCAATCGAATGCCCCGTTTAGGAGCTATCGTGTTCACTCACATACACATAAACACACACGCACATACATACATACATCTCGTAAAAATAGCATAAATGAATTCAGAAGACCTCAAAATGTGTAAATACATCAAAATCTCGAAGTCGAATTTTTTCATGATTACAATAGTTTCCTTACATGGTACATGTTCGGAAAGTACTAAAAAGACTAAATTCATTATCATTTTAAAATATTTAAGCTTGAAAATCGACTGGCACTCAACAAAAATATTTTAAACGGGTAATAATACCCAATTGTTCAAATTAAAAAAAAAAAAAAATCTTAGGCACAGTATGTTTCTAGCCTCTCCTTACCCAATATTTTTGAGAAATCATTGGCTCCAAAATACACATCTTCCGTCACCCTGATACATGTCCTTGAAGAGATCCGGGACAGCTTTGTGGTATGGCTAAGGTGACCAGATTTTGGGGCATACAAATGGAGGCATGTTCCCAAAACAAGACGCCTCATGCAACTTTGGAGGAAAGAAATCTTAAGCCCAAAAGATGCATTTAAAAATGGGCCGAAGAGTTATCAATTTAGAAAAATATTCCAAATCTCATATGTTTCAGATTTTTTCCCGAAATGTTTCGTAACTTTTACGGGTTCACTATAATCATGCGAAGTACAACTTGTTAAGATACATTCAAACATTTTTCGAGTCTCGCGCGTTGGCTTCTTTGAAAAGCAGCTCAAAATTTGAACGATTTCAAAAAATATCCACAAAAAAATAGGTTAGGTTTTATTGCAAAAACTAAAAGTTTAAAAAAAAAACGGTTTAGAAATAATTTTAAGTGTATTATTTAAAAGATATTCAGAGGTAGGCAGTTTCCTTTGAATATCTATAGTTAGCATCATGATTTGACGATGCATTATTTTTTTTAATTTTAGATTGACAATTAAATAGCTTTATAAAACAATTCATTTTATATTTTACAAATTTAGACTCAACTAAAAATGTAACACGAATGAAAATTATGTAGCATTATACAGAAGAAAAGTAATAATTGCAATCTAGATGTTAAACAAAGAGCGTTATTTGCATAATACATGTTACAGTCAGAGCTGGTTCTACAGCATGCATAACTACTAATGCTTATTTTTTAATCTGAAAAGTTTATTATGCATTAAAGTAGGTATTCAAATGAGACGGGATAAATGCCTGAAATAACTATTTCCGTGTTCGATCGGAGCCACGCGAGAAGGAGTCCCGGTTCGAGAGTATATAAATTAGTTTCTTTGTTTACAAGTTATTTTTGAATATCTTTTATGATCGAACTACTAGGATGAAAATAAAAGTGATCTATTTAAATCTTAAATAAGTGGTCATTTGTGTATTCTTAAATCTATCAAGCAGCTCTAAAGGGGCTCGTTATTTTATTTATGAAGCCATAAATACCATTTTTACTCACACTACTTCTGTATTTTCTTGTTACGTCCTTACTAGTTAAGGACCATTAAATTACCTGTAAACTAAAACAAAATGCAGGACATTTCGGCATCTGTCGGTTTCATTTGCATAATGCATGCGATGATATCACGCCTTGTTGTAACTAAACAATGCGCTTTGTGAAAGTGGCTGAAGGGCGTGATCTGGGAGCACAGAAAATAACTCTTTGATTCTCGCAATCGTTCCGCTTTGCAAGACAAAGATGTACCAAAATGGTAATCAACACAAGGGAAAGAAAATTAACCATTACTTCATTATTGTTAAATTCCGAAAACAATGGAAATCCGTCTTTGCAAGTGCTACGCGTGAACGACTACGAACTGACACCGTCATCATTTCGATTGATGGATCTACAGGGTGCCCCATAATGATCGGGACAATCTTTAAGGGGAGGTAGAGCACATAATAAGGAATCAGAATCACAGATGGCAACGCGGAGTCAAAAACGTCGTTTTCAATTATTTGCTACTAATCATTTTTGGAAAAGTGTAGAAGTGTTCATGTAATTTCTTAAACAAGTACATATCATAAACAATAGGCTTTTCTCCAAAGACTTCATCGATAAAATGTAATAGAATTTTTAAACTACTAATGATACTCAAATGTTAACTGTGTAAGGTACATTAGCGTTTGAAAGACAATGGTCGGAAAATTCCGAAATGATTATTAACAGCTACATTCGAACCGCCCCCTACATTACTATGTGATATGTGATTCTGCATGCCAATTATGGGTTCTACTTCCCTTAAAGTTTGTTTTAATCATTATGAGACAATCTGTAGAGCATTAGGTTTGTGCGTAACTTTGTGTATTCGTTCAATTTCGTTACTGAGAATAGAATGTACACCACTGCTCTTTCCCTAAACTTGACATTTATGTGCAACATGCTGAAGTCTGAAATATGTTTTGAAGTCTAGCTTGGATTGCTTACATGTCTTTGATGCAAATATAATTCAATTTAAAAATCTACATAGCAGAAAAAAACATAAGACAAAAGAAAATAAAAAATTCTTAAATGTACATGTAAACAATTCTATCTATTTTGGAGGTTCTTTTTCAAGCAAAACACCGCTGCCACTTTTCTGGAAAGTAAATGGCGTGCTAATTTACTTTTCAAGAGAACTTGACTAATGATTTTAGCGTAAAGTAAACAAAACAGGAAATCATTGAAATTACAATATCCGCCTAACTTTCCTCCAGTATTCTTACTTGATCAATACATTTTAACCATTATTTTTGAAGGAAAACAAAATTGATGTTAAAAACTTTTCTTTAATCAAACATAACTAACATAACTAGCATTTTACAAACAGCTAAATTCAACGATATAAAATTTCATTTTTCGTCCGAGTGCAATGCTAATTAATTGAAAGTTCTCTTATTAACTAACAATTTTCTTTAGCATTAATAAAATTTCTCTTTTAATTTATCGCTATAACAGTGTTTTTCTTTATGCGATGAGGTATACTGGTAACATACTCAAAATTAATAATATATACAAGGGTTGATCATAAAGTAAGGTTACAAAGCCTGAATGAAACGTCTTATTTTATTTCATTCAACCAGCATAGCCAACTGATAGTACATGCATTAAGTTATTTTTGACGTAGTCCCCATATTGGTTTAAGCAGTTGCCAGTGGGATGAGTTTAAATATACTCTTTTGGTAAAAATCATGTCCTCGCGCTTTCAGCTTCGTTGTCGTAAAGTATTTCATCTTTTTGTCTGAGAAGCGAATTGCTGGATACCCCAGCTTTCCTCCCAGAGTAACGCAAGACCTCATACACCCCACGAGACCTGTTGGAAACAGTTTCGCCGAGATATCTTCAACCATCCTCTAACAGCCCTGACCTTGCTCCCAGCGACTTTCACCCTCTGTCCTCACATGAAGGGCCACCTAGGAAGTCAACTATTCTCTTCAGACAAGAGAGTGAAACTCTTCGGGACAACGTGGTTAAACACGCACGGACAATATTTTTACCAGGCGGTAATATTCAAACTCATCTCACGAAGCTGCAAATGCCTTAACCGATATGGGGACACGTCAAAAAATAATCTAAAGTATGCACTATCAGCTGGCTGTATTGTCTCTTTGAAATAAATAAGTTATACACGTTTCACTACATGTTTTGTAACTTTACTTTTTGAACAACTCCCGTACAACCTAAGACAACCGAATTTTTTACTGTAAGATAGTGAAAAACTAAAGTTCAAAATCGAAACACAAAATATGCGCATAAAATACAACTTACTGCAATCTCCATGATGTTTCCAGCAAATCTCTTCCAAATATTCTCCCGGGTGGTCACTGTCGTCAATACAAAGACTGCTAAACTGACCGTCCAAAATGTCCACTTTCAACCAAAGCAAGACGACGGATTAAGAGAAAATCGGAAAGATTTCCTTTTAATTTCCCTTGCGGGCTCCCGAAATCATGGATGGATCATCTTTTCACAGGATTCATTATTACCTGTTTGTTCCCTTTCGAACTACCGATCTAGTTTAGCTGCAGGAGGATGATGAGGATATTATGTGTAAAAATGATTATACCATGATCATTGAGTCACTTGAATAATATGAATAATATTAACATTTTTTGTACCTGAGCAATACTATTTTTATCCTCGATATCTCTTAGCTAATAAGAACTGTGACCATTTTGTGACTTTTATTTAGAATAAAAAGTTTTATTTAATAATGTATTGCTTTATTATTATTATTATTACTACGACCATCATTTTTATTTAAGCTGATGTGCTGGACTGCCGAAAAAAAGAACGCGTAACAAATTGCATGATTTTATTTTTCATATTAATACGTACATTCATCATCAAAAGGAGAACTATTACGGACATGTTCACCAAACTACACGCGGATAAATACAAACATGCAAGTTCAAGGGTAAGATGAAAAATGATTATTTTTCCGATGGGTTTAACACTGGTGTTTGGACTTATCAACATGTACAGTATGCAGTGAATAAGGTCGCATGCACACTGCGACCTAATGCATGCTGCGACCCCATGCTACTTATTTGCACAGATAAGTAGCATGTACTGTAATCTTCATTTACAGCAAATGCTACTTATCTGTGCAAATCATCCAATGAAATTTCGAATGAAAAAAAAAAAAGTCATTTTAAACTCTTGATCATCAGCTTACACTAAAAATAATTTAGCTTCTAAAACAGGAATTTTATCCTTCGTTTTAATAATTTCATTCCTTTAAAAAAATAATCATAACAAAACTTATGATAACAATAATTGTGTGCGATAGTAAAAATCATAATAAATGACTGATAAAAAAATTAAATAAAGTGTGGTAATTCTTGGATAAAGCACATGAAATAGATTTTAGACAAAAACCAAGCTATACACCACTCATGAAAAAATCTGGAGTGACTCCACTCGACTTTCCGAACACTTACGATTAAGATCATTACCAAGCACTTAAATAAATTTTAATCGATGAATAATTCAAACATATATACCAAATTGAAACTCAATCGAATGCACCGTTTAAACGCTTGCGCACTTTCAAGAATTTCTCCCCATATGCCATTATGCCATAACATAAAAGAAAGTTTTGTCGTAGCCCTTAAGGAGAACTATAAGTCCTATACACACCAAAATCAATACCGGTCTTAGGATGGTGGTTTATAACATGTATACCGAATTTGAGCTCAATCGAATGTATCGTTTAAACGCTAGCGCACTTTCAAGAAATTCCCCCCATAGGCCATAATGTAAAAGAAATCTTTGTCGTAGCCCTGTAGAAAAACTATAAGTCCTATACACACCAAAATCAATACCGGTCTTGCAACGGTGGTTTATAACATGTATACCCAATTTGAGCTCAATCGAATCTACCGTTTAAACGCTAGCGCAATTTCAAGAAATTCCCCCATAGGCCATAATGTAAAAGAAATCTTTGTCGTAGCCCTGTAGAAAAACTATAAGTCCTATACACACCAAAATCAATACCGGTCTTGCGACGGTGGTTTATGACATATATATCCAATTTGAGCTCAATCGAATGCTCCGTTCAGGAGCTATCGGGTTCACTCACATACACACAAACACACATACACACATACATACATACATCTCGTAAAAATAGCATAAATGGATTTAGAAGCCCTCAAAACGTGTAAAAACACCAAAATCTCGAAGTCGAATTTTTTCATGATTACAATACTTTCCTTACATGGTACATGTTCGGAAAGTAAAAATACTGGAGTTCACTTCCATTATTATTTTAACCCGACCAGTGGAAAAGCGCATAACGCTCTGAACTGGGAGACGGGAAAAGCCTGGCTCAAATCCAGGTCGAGTCTGTCGACCTAACCGTTCGGAGTACAAGTAATTTTCTCCGAAACTTAACGTAAATACAGGTTAGGACCCCTTAGAAAGAATCCCACGGAGGACAATCCCACTTCGGCCAAAGATCCCTCGTGTAGATAATCGGCCGTAATCCCACAAATCAAATCAAATCAGTTATCAATTGAAATAAAAAATGTTTTATTAAATTAAAAGCTTTCTATATTGTGGAAAGGCTTTATTCAGTAAGTTCAGCTTCTGATATTTATATTTACTTTTTCAATTAATCATGTGTGTATCTATGCCCTTTTGTAATTGTAGTATAAAAATAAAATGTAGTCTCTAATACTAAATTCTGCATCCACAATTCAAATATTCGTTGCAAAACTAGATTTTCTATGTTTTTTAGAAAATAATAAACATATTTGTTAATATATGATGATTTCGACTTTGTGTGTGGGGGAGGTATTGGATTTTTTTTCCAGTCAAATAACTCCAGTTATCTTAAACTCAGTTATCAAAAATTAAAGGTTTGCTGCAAAAAGGAGGGAGCTCCAATCTACAGGGTTTTAGATTTACATGTACTATAATACAGTAAAAAAAAAATCTAATGCGGACACCACCTGACTTCCTTCTCTCCTCTCTATACATCTATTAAGTTATATACATTTTTGATGCATTTCATTCACATTTATGCGGTTTGATATAGAGGTTATGATTCATCAATCATATTAAGGCTAGGTGATTTCTTGCCAAATATATCACCAAGTTGCCAACATGTTTCAAAACTTATTTTGGCGAAAATTTTTGCGCTAACTTGCCAAAACTCGCCAACATTGCCGACAGTTTTTCGAGCTTTTGGGGATGGCCCAAACATTGACTACCTATAATGTTTTGAATCTAGCAGGCATAGATCTTAATGTATTGAAAGTGTTTTGGTGACGCTCTAAGCAAATTTTTGATGCACTAGATTCAAATTTAATTTAAAACTGAGATACAATGCTTCAATAATATTAAGGTTTGGAGATTTCTCGCCAAATATAAGAGATATCGTCAAGCTAGGTTCAGTTTTAAAAACTTATTTTTGGCCCGAAATTCGGCTATATTTTGCCAAAACTTGTCAAAATTGGTGACGGTTGGCGAGTTTCGGGGATGACACAAAGAATGTCCACAGACTTGTGCGACGTCATAATGTAATGAAGCTGGAGATAGACTTCAAACAATTAAAAGTCTTTTCGGTGACCCTGTACATAAACTATTCAGTCGAATGCCATCAAAGAGGGAGGTGAATATCAAGGTCTTACAACTGTCGTAAGTTAAAATTTCAACATACTCAAAAACTATATTAGTCAATATAGTTTTTGAGTTGTGTGAATTACGCACAGATGTCACGAAAAAAACTAGTCAAAATGGACCTGCGGTTGGTCAAAATACATCGTGCATGCATACATATGTGTTTATATACATGCGTGCTCTGAGATGTCACGCAAAAACTCATCAAAGAAAATTTAGAGATGGTCAAAATCACAATTTTTCCATCAAAATACCGAAATTTTTCTCAATCGCAATAATCCTTTTTACTTCGACAAGGAAACAAAAATCTCTTCAGTTTGGTATCAAAAGGGTGTACCTGCAATCGTTAGTTCTTGTGTTACTCAAAAGATGAACCTGCCTATCTCGTTAGTTTGTTTTGAATACCCAAACATTTTTTTACAGTTTTTTGGAGACTTGAATAGTTGAAGTTATCGCTTTTTTGCTGCAAATCTTTAAAATGTGAAATAACTGCATGAGACCACTTCCACCTAATATCTGACTTTAAATTATTGTACATAAATGAGTTTTACATGTTTTTGTGAAATGAACATTAAGAACTCGAGCTTTTTTTAACACTGATCTTGATTTGAGTTGTTGGAAATTAATGATACTTTAAAGATTATTGTTTAATTGATAAAGATATTATTATTAAGAATTTGGCGTCTCCATGTGATAATTGTAATGTGTTTGAAAAAAATTTTTTCTTTTAAATATTAAAAAAATATATACTTTACTTGTGGTATTTAAGTTTTAAAAACAAAACCAGCATAGAGGTCAAATACCGACTATAATCCGATTTATTTTACAATTACGATTTATCAGCAATTTCTCAGGTAAGTGGTAAGTAATTTTAGTTTGGTTTTGAAGTCTTCCAGCGATTTATTCTACGGGTGAATCTTGCTATTTAAAATGACCTCTTTATAAGCATTAATCTTACAGTATAAATCTTCCAAAAGTGATGAATTTACGAATTTAGAGCGTTTACTGTGATCGTTGAAACCAATCCTTAACAACTTTGGTATACTTCCTCTGTAAAGATGAGGAACTCGTTCGTGTCCAAGCCTCGAGGACATGGCAAAGAAAGTACTTTTAGCTTCGATTGCGAATCGACAACGTTTAGAGACGTGTTTTAAGGTTGATACGGAGTAATTTTCCGTTCCTTCTTTTACTTGCAAGAAGGCTGCTGCGAGTTCCGTTAGCTCCTATCAAATTACACTTATTGGTAACATACTTGAGACCAGTGACGCAACTAGAAATCACGTCACCTGGGGCAAAATATTAATTTTGTCGGACAATTCAGCCAGCGCCTCAGGGAAACCTTAATTTTGACAGATCTTCTTTCCGCCAGTCGTTTTGGAGCTCTTTTAGTACGGTGCCTGGAGTACGCGCCCCATTTGAACTTCCCTAAATACTACACGCAGTGGCATAGGAAAGAGGGAGGGCTAAGGGGGCTTGAGCCCTCTCATACCCTTGGAAGGAGGGGATATGATGTCTTTTTTAGATTCCAGCAGTCAACAAGCTGATACTAGCTCTAATTTAACAAAATATTGTGTCTTTGGGCTTGTGTTTCAGATAAAGTTGCTAGAAAACGATGACATATATAAGGAATTTATTTTTGCAGCAACATGGACACTCGATTTACACTTCTCTGAGAATTGAATTCAATTTTTTTTTTTACATTTTGACCCACCTTAATGTCTAGCAAACAGGACATTGCCAGCTCGAATTTCGCCAGTACCTAGTGCGTTAGCTTTTCACTGATGAAGTTTTTCTATATAAATTGTAAACACACTTTTTTTTCCCCCTTCTTTAACTCGTTACTCTTGATTAAGCAGTATTTTATTACCTAAAATAATTATTTATTCAATCATTTAACAGTGTTTGCCTCTAAAAAATGGATAAGTTTCGATACGGGGTGGGTGGTTAGGTTCAGTGACAGAGAAATTTCGATCCGGCTTTTGTTGTTTTTGCACATGCTTTGCTATAAGAACAAATGATAGGAAATTTTGTTTTATTATTAAAGAATATCAAAACGAGAAGAAGCTAAAGCCAGTTTTTGCTCAAAAGGTAAAAAATGAAATTGAAAATTTCTCAAAAACAGACAATTTCACTGAATAAATGAATTATAATATTTGTTTTAAAAGTTGTAAGGACGCGTCTACAAAGAACGTCGTGTAATAGATAAATACTCACAAACTTTACAGTAGAATTCGGTTATAACTTCATTGAAAGAACATTATTCATGACGCTATGACTAAGCGACATTATATGGGAATTCCTGATCTATGAGCGAGTGATTGAACGGTTCAAAATATTTTGGTGGCATAGGACAAACGTCACTATTAACGAAGCCACTGTAACGAAGTAATTGTATTGATATCTCCTCCCCCTGCCTAAACAAACATCATGATGGGTATAATACTCATGAGTATAATAATTAGCCCATAGGACTTTTCTGGGGGGGGGGCAACCTCAAACTTTTAACAATTTCAGTCTGATTTTATTTAGTAATGTAATCTTGTTTACATCATAAAGCAATATTGTAAAATCTAGGGAGGGTACAAGAGCCCTACCTTGACACACGCCCCCCCCCCCTATGGACGCCCTTGATTACAAAACTGATTTGTAAAGATACACAAAACCCATTATTTAACTCACGTTAAACTAGAAATTAATGCACATTTTCTGCTTTTAAAAAGACTGCTGCAGTCTCAAAAATTATTTCTTCAATTCACGGAAATTTTACTGTCAGCAGTGCTACCGAAATATCTCCGCTATTTGATGAATCCCAGACAGCACATAAGCTTAAATCAAGCTTGTCATTTCTTTGAATTTCACGCATTAATGCAAGCTGGACAGTTCAACTCATTCTAAGCTGGCAGCAAGCTTGCAGGAGTCAAGTTAAATTGTCAAGCTTAAATACAGCTTGATTTAAGTTTGGCAATTGCTACTCGCTTGATTTTTCCTTTTTAAAGGGGCGTTGATGGCGCCATCTGTGAAAGAGAATGGACATTAATTGTCTAGCGTCCTCAAATTTGCTGAGAGTTCGTAAAAGATGTGTTTCTTTTATTACCAGTGCCATATTACCGGCAAGGCAAACGGGGCAACTGCCCAGGGCCTACAGATTTTAGGGCCCAAAAATCTTACATCTTACACTTTTGTAGTTTTAAAATAAAATTACAAAGGATAAAAAAAATTCAGAAATTAAATAATTTTTTTAATTATAAAGTATGAACAATGAAAATAATTCAAATTTACAATTGTATAAATTAATTTAAACTTATTTTTAATTCTTCGAAATGCTCTATATCGATATAGCATACCAATATGTAGGAAAATAACTAACCACATTTGTAAAGAGAATTTTTAGCGTTAAAAAATAGCAAAATTTTTTCAATTATTTGTTATTTTAAGAAATATTTACAAAAATGACTAAAGTGTTTGTATTCCATACATGTTAGCAACTGTGATATAGCATTTCGAAGTAACGTTTAACTATCTGTTTCTTTGATTTCAGATTACTTAACACAAAATTTGTGTTAAGTAAGTAAACCCATTCTATATTTCCAAATATGGAAATTCTTCAAAATAAAATACAATTATACTACGAAATTGATTTCAAAATCAGTCGTTTGTCTCGATTTTGGCCAGGGGCAGTATTGCTCATGAGTGTTGCGAAAGTTTTAAAACATGTGTTGCTCTTAAGTTTATATTATGTTTATTTCCCTATTAGTAGAGTCTCTAAATCACACATAAAATTATTTTAATTTTGATGCATCCCATTGAAAAAAAAAAAAAAAAAAACAAACAAACAAAAAAAAAAACAAATAACATATCACCCACTTATCAATCTGGCCAGAAAACCGCTTAATAATTCACTTCAAACTTTAGTCATAGCTGCACAAGGCTCCGGTGGCTGAATGGATAACGCGCTCGGCTACGAATCGAAAGGTCCAGGGTTCTATTCTAGCCACGGACACTCGATGGAAACAGATTAAAATAACTTAAAATTACAGCATAGAGGGGGGAAATGCGCGGAAAAATAAAGTATGTGGGGCGCGGGCGCCCCGTGTACTTAGAAAAAATTTTTAAGCTTGAAATGTCAAGCTTAATGCAAGCTGGGCAAGTGTAAACTAGAACACTTGATTCAAGTTTGCATCAAGCTTACACGACTGGAATTTTCAAGCTTAATTCAAGCTTACTGACTTGATAAATCAAGCTTGCTACAAGTTTGCTGTGCTGTCTGGGATATCCTTTTCTTTTTTATCCTGTCAAATGAAGAAAAGGCCTCACCATGGTCGAATAGATAAGTCACTGAATATGTTAGACACCCGAAATGTGAAGGTCCTGCGTCCAGGCTTACGCGGGGTTGTCGATCTAATGGGCTGGAGTTTTGGGCGTTTTTTTCCAGGCATAATGTAAATACGCGTTAGAACCCCTTAAAAATTCCCCCGCCCAAGGAAACCACACTGTAGGCAGATGCCCGTTGCGCAGGCTTGCCGTAACACAAAACACACAATTGATGAAACTTTTTCAGATTTAACGAAATTTATTCTTCAAAATTTCACGGAAATATATTACCAAGGAGTATAGAAATTATTCGTCGAAAAATGAGGAACAAATTAGTGTTTAAAGATGCACTCTCAAAAATTATTTCTTCAATTCACGGAAATTTTAAACTTCTTCAGATTTCGGGAAGAAAAATTCCCGGTAATACACAGGTTCCCGGTTTCCAAAGAGTACGGAAATTATTAGTTCAAAACGCGAGGGATAAATTAGTGTATAAAGACGAGTTTTTCTGAGTGTGAACTATTTCATTTCTCTCTTTAGGTATGCCTATTTGATAGTGACTATAAAACTTTTTTTTTAGAAGGTCAACGCGGGAAAAAGTGCATTAAAACTACTTCTTTCAACTTATGCGTATGACCCAAATTTTCCGCTCTTAGGATTCCTTTGAGGGGGGGGGGGGATGAATTAATTTCCCCTCGAGACTCACTTCTTTTTAAAATTCTTGACGACCATCGCAGACGTTGGTCGCTTTAAAACGTGATCAGCCCCTGTCAAAACGTCTCCCACAGCTTCTTTTGCTCCTGACCTGCTTAAGAAATTTCTGTCATTCTTCCTTTCTTATCTCAATGTCAAGAGATCGAGGTGTAGCGTGCATGTGCATCCTACAGCACTTGCCGGCTTACAAATGAGACAGTCTCTTGGAAATGCATCTGACGTTTTCCTAGATCCGCATTGCTGTTGTGGAATCGGTGCTCTTTGAACCAGTGAAAAATATAAGGGGAAAAAAAATTGATTTCATTTAGGTGTATAGTATATACATAGCTGTAGCATGATTGGTCATAGTATTTTAGAATTTGACATCATTATCGATAGAGCTTACAAGTCATGGAATATGTGTGGCAGCTGTCTCACACAGATGAAGATTCAACAGCGAGAGACTAGAGTCCTCCTGTCTGACTTTAGAAAAAAAAAAGTTCATATGATTAGACTTATTTGTTACGTGCTCTTTTAAATATTTTGTCATTGTCATGATGTAGGTCTCTTTCCCAGACTAAACATATATATTGCATACCATCTGACGATTGTCGTCTAGCCGCCCTAAAACACATGAGCCATATGGTGTTCAACTGTCAGGTTTTATCACATACTCAGTACGGACACTTTGACCATATGGTCAAAGTATTAATACTTTTTTCCATATGGTCGTAGGCGTGGAGTTCTATAGAACTCACAAAAAAAAAAAAAAAAATAATTAATTAACATATAAAAGAGCGAGAGAAAGAAATAATACCAGGACAGTTCGATAAGTCCGTGCAAAGTCTAAACGATGGTTCCACTATACCATCTCACGGCTATATCTGTTTAATATACACAGTGTTCTCGCGCATTTTTTTTTTTCAAAGGCAACGGCAAATCGGCAGTTATCAAAAAGGGCACTTTTGTGTGTTTTCTGTGGAGAAAATTGACACTTCAGTTGACTAAAAGAGCATATTTCCCAACATATCCCACTGGATTCTTTTTCCGTACAGCTACTGTTTTTTTAAAGGGCGCCTTCCTTACCTACTACTAATTTGCATTTTATATTATGGCCACAATTGTAGAACATATCGATGCAATGTAAATCGTATATTATGCTTTATACCTAAATATGTGCTATGGCCATGGGCGCCGGCAGCATAGGGCAAGGGGGGGGGCAATGCCCCCCTCGGATTTTTGTATGCAGTGTTTTCCCTTGCTTTTTTGCTCTTTCCAACATGGTAACCATACGTTAAAGTAGTCTTTCCCCCCCCCCCATGGGAAATATTCTGCCTGTGCCCATGGCTACGGCTAACAACTAGAATTAATTAACATAAATTAGGTTATAACAGAAATAACTAACTAGTATTAATTAACATAAATTACGCGATTATAGAAATAATTAAGACATTTCAATTATCAGTAAGAGTTGACCTGCTAGAAAATAATTCATCGAGGAAACGAACTAAATATTCCATATCGTCTTGTCCATCTTCTCCTGCAGTCTATATGACACTGATTTAAAATATTTGTATTAAGCATTTCGTTCTGTATCTGCCAAAAGGTAGCAAATGGAAAACTTAGGTTTGCGTGTGTTAAGGATGAAATAGTTGTTAAAAAATTAATAAATAAATAAAATAACGTTTCTCCTAAAAAAAAAATAAAAAGAGAAAAAAGATGCATTTTTATTAAGTTTTGATAAATAAATGCCTGAAAAACGGTAAGGCATATTTTTTTCTTATAAAGCGCCAGCACTAAAATAAAAGGATGGCGGTGCACGTCGTCGTCCTTTGAAAAACGTCCTAAATGAACACAGTATATATACAGGGTTCCTCAAAACACAAACCTAGGCATTTATGCATTAAATATTGATCAGAGACATATATACAATAAATTACAAAGTTACATTGAAAAAGGTGCAAAATTTTATGATATCGGTTAACATTAACAAGCGATGTTAAATGAATACCAAATTAAAATTTTTATACGGCTCCTGTACAAAAATATTCCGAGTTAGTAATATATGTCCCCCCTATATTAATTAGGTGATGCGCAAAGTTCCAGCCTTTCATCATAAAATATATGTTTAAACAAAATTATAATGTGCGATACAATACCTATAAATAGCAGAAGTATTATGTGTTTTCGCAATCATAGTTTTCTTTCCTAATTTGTGTACAGCCCTGAAATGCGATAATTTGAGATAATTTATTTTCCTGTAAAAGCTATTAAAAAGTGGCTTGAGTCAGCAAAAATTTATTTTCATATATCCGGCAGTTTTTAGAATGAAAAGCTCAAGTATTTTACATCACCTTATTAATGAATGTGGCGCATTTTACAAACTCAGAATTTTTTTTATACGGGGTCGGAATAAATATTTAAATTAATAAGCGCTAAAACGCATAGCATGGAGCAGATGGCAATAAATAAACATCAAAAAACAACATATAAGAGCATTATAATTTTTGTATTGGTGCTCATATAAGTTGTTGTTTTTATGCTTATTTAAATTATTTATTTATTTAGGTTTAATCTCCTGAAAATTTTAAATCTTATAAATAAAAATGAAATTATGTTTGTTTGTTTGTTTGTTTGTGGATTTGATTCGTATACAAATCCACAAAAATGGACCTATCGGCCTGAAATTTAGCACAGATATGTAAAATAATATAGAATAAATCATAGTCCACTTTAAAACTTTGAAAGTCCACCCGTTCCCGGAATTTAAGAGATTTTTTATGCTCTTCACGCAAAAAGCTTTCCGTAATTGTAACCCCTGTAGTGAAAAAAGTGTGAAACAAGGATCGTGGTTGCCATGTGTGACGATTTTGCCGAATAAAATGTTTTAAATTCTCAAAGTAAAAATAAAAGAATAATAATGATTTTTTTTTTTTGTTAGTTTATATTCGTAAGGTTATTTTTTTTTTAAATTATAATATCGTGTGCATGGGAAATCAGAGCAGGAATGTAATACTTTACACGCAAAACGATAAGAATTGAAGATTTCCGAGGCTAATGTGTAAATTTTTTTAGTTTGGCGAAAAAATAAAATGGCTGAAATATGGATTTTGAGTAAGTGAGTTCTAGCGGTTTGCAGTTTTCGGCTTGGCGCAATTTATTGAGAGCTTAAGGAAATAGATTTTTGAAAACAAGTGCAAAGGTTTTATTAGAATACAGCGTTAAATTTTAATGATCCGTGAAGAAATAATGCAGTTATTAAGGGATTTCAAGCGATCTAACTTCAGAATTCTCGCCAACTGAGTATATTGATTTAAGTTGGGGGAATTCCGCCAAATTTAAGAAAATTGAAATCTTCTCATTTAGTACATCGGAGTAACGATGAATAAAACACATTATAGTTGATAAGTTAAAAAAAAAATCGGCTGTATTAAGGGATTCCAATTTTCAAATAAATGCGGGCTACTCTTTGGCGGTCGAACCATTTCCCATATTGATTGCTGCTAAGTCAATGCTTCGAATGATTCCCTGAAAAAACTCTTGCAAAATGGCGTATGTTGGCACTTTGGTGAAGCTTAGATTTGAAACTGGATTTTATTTGAGACTGGTATATATAATAACACTGGTTATAGATAAAAATGAATGTTGGTATGTGTTTATGAGTTTGAAAAACTCCAGCACCGTTGAGCACCGTTGCATGATGAAATTTGGTTCACCTAAGTCTTTTATGATGGAGAAGGTTTTTATGCTATCCGTTTTCCTTAACTTGCCACTTGGTGCCGCAGCACAACGTTGAATTCTATTCCGTTTAGCCGTTTGCTATGCGAATATCGTCCAACCGATTTCGATGAAATTTGGTACACGCGAATATTAGAACACGGAGAATATTTTTCACTATCCATTTTGCTGTAACTTGCCGCTAAATGGCGCTGCAAAGCATCAACTTCTATACCGTTCGACCGCTCGGCATAAAATTTTTTATACTTACTCATTTGAGCACGAAGAATATATTCTAACTGCGTTCCTTTTGATGTTACTCACCACTAGATGACACTGCAATGCATTATTATTTTAATTCGCCACTAGATGACGCTGCAGCAGGCCAAATTCTTGACCATTCAAAAGGTCGCTATGAAAATCAGTATACAATATTTGAACAATGAGAATATTTTGGCGTTATCCATTTTGCTATAACTCGCCACTTGACGGCGCTGTAGCAAATCATTACTTTATTGAACCACTAGATGGCCCTGCAGTGTATCACTTCTTGACTGTGCAAATAATCGCTATGAAAATAGGTATACATAGATATTTGAACACGGGGAAGTTTGGCGCTATCCATTTTCCTATAACTTGCCACTAGATGTCGCGTCAACACATGAACTTCAGTACTGTCCAGCCGATAGTCATGAAAATTCGTATACATCGATATCTGAATGCGAAAAATATTTTCGCCGTATCCGTTTTGCTAAAACTCGCCACTAGATTGCGCTACGCCGCATGGCCTTCTGCACCGTACAAACGATTGCCTTGCAATTCGGTATGCATGATTATTAGACACAATATAACGCGATATCCACTTTGCTATATCTGTTTATTACAATGAATAGTAATCACCACAAATCGTAATATCAAAAAGTCCATTCTTTCCCGTGCGAAGAACGGGTACTTCAGCTAGTGATATCATAAAATTTTATACGTGTTTTATGTAACTTTGTGATTTATTGCATATGTCTATGATTAATATTTATGAAATAAAAGACTATCAGTATTTTTGATACCCAGTATATTAGGAGGAACGAAATGTAATGCTTTTTTTTTTTTTACATAAATTCAAACAAATAAACTTTCAACAAATTTTTTGTTACAAATAAACAGTGCCTAAACATAGGGTTCATGTTTGTACATTTTAAAACAAGAAGTTTATAATATATATATATATATACCGTGAAAGTCCAAAAACTTGAGGATGTCGACATTCACCATGCACTAATGGTGAATGTTGAATATGTCGAGAGATTAGCATATGGTTCTCCGTTTTTCAGGAGCAATAAAACTCCACAAGGGTGACGCAACTTTTTCGTCTATCTTACTGAGAGGAGTAACCAATCAGTAATCAGTATGAGGAGAGGGGTTCGTCACTCTGTAAAGGCGTTTTCACTGCCGGACATGTAGCTTTAGATTCTAAGGCGCGAAGAGATACTCCATATTACTTGCCTTCTTAATAATAACAGCAGTTGTGCTTGGATAAATGTTAAGCATTTAGTTTTAAATTTAGCCAATAAAGAACTTTTTTTAATGAGAATTTTTTTTCTTAATTCCTTATCAATTGTAATTTTACAGTTCTTTTTTATGTATAAGAAAGTTATTTTTTCCTTCTCTAATGTGTTTAAGATCATTTAAATTTTGTGTCCAGTGTGAATGTTCCTTTTAGTGAAAGTAACAAAATTTAATTTAATTTAATTTAATTTAATTTTTTGTTTAAGAAATACACATTAACTGTGTGTTACGTAAATTTGAATCTTTTATACTATTTAAAGTATGCAAATGAATAAAACTCGAGAGTTTGTTTTATGAAAAACATTAAAATACTGTTCGTATACTATTTAGTGAAATTTATTTAAAATTTCATTCGCCTCTGTTGACCTCGGCTTCTGTTTTCGACCTCCACCACAGTATATCTGTGATTGTCGATATACACCGGTGTTGGTCCGAATGTACAAGAATATAATCAAATATTCGGTCTTTCACCGACGCATTTGGTATTTGTCAACATTCACCGGTGAATGTCGACATTCTCCAATTTCGGTCTTTCACAGTAACATATATATAATCAAAAAGTAAAACACTACATGAACACGTGTACGTTATGAGTAATATTTTGTTTGAGTTTCATCGGGTTCAGGAAAGAAATTAAGCAAACAAATAATTACTGTGTTATAACTTTATTAATGATAGATGTGCGACATGAAAAGTACGAAAAAAAAAAAAAAAACGGCAAACGTTACATTAACATTGCAGTATTTATTTCAAAATTTTTTAATACTATATTTATTCACTATAACAATTTCACATTAACGTTTGATATACGCAATCGATAGATCTTGACGGGAGATGACGATTGAAACGTAAACGAACGTTCTAGCTTCTCCGAATAAAATTTTATACTAAATGGACATTATGTGACACAGTGAAACGACCTCAAAATGGCGGCGTTTCCTCCTCCACTTGAAGCTTTGCATTCCAGTGTTTACTCAGCGTAACGAATTCCTCGATCCTTTAGCTATCGAGTGGTGCAATTAAATTCTGGATGTAGATGATAGATATATAGCTGCAACATCAAACTGTATCGACCGATTTTGTTATCACACGTTTTCTGAATTACCTCAAACTATGGAAGCAAATTTAAAGATGTATTCACGTCAAAAAACTACATTAACCCTTTAACGCGCAGCGTTCCCGCTCTGGGAACACCAAAATCTGGCGTTTTGACTGTTGCCAGTCACGAAGAATAGATTTGATTTTTATAAAAATAGTTGCAAACTAAAATCCGCAAAAATAGCAACCCCGCAAAAATAGTTGCGGGTTTCTATAAAAATAGAAACCCGCAACTATTTTTGCGGGGTTTCTATAAAAATAGTTTGACGCCGGCTGGCTGTGCGGCACAGCCGCACAGCCAGCCGTCGTCAAAAAAGGGTCTCTAGATCTGTGGCACGCGATGACCGTTTCAATCGTCCGCCATCTTGCTGGTAGTTAAGTCGAGCGATGGCAACGGGTGTCCTGTTTTCAGCATTGGGAAAGGGTTGCGCTTCAAAGGGTTAAAAGGTGGGAGTTTAGGCAGATATTTATAGTATAAATCTGTAAAATAAAAGAACAAGGCCAGACAGTGGAGTATGCAAATACCATACAGAATAAAGTTCATACATTTTTACCATTAACGATTGCGTCTGTAACTCTCCTTAAATAAAGTTTGTGTACGCAGCTGAAACCAAATGGATTTTAGTTTTCAATTTGCACTGAAAATAAGCAAGCGTTCATTTTGGGATAACTTGTTGCTTACTGTAAATTTTGTGGCCTAAATGTGTTTTTCTAACACCACTTTCATGCGGGAAAAAAAAAAAAACCACTTTGACCTTATTTCAGAAGTGATGGTGAAACACCACAAAAGTGGAATGGTCTCCAATATTTTTTGATATACGAACCGAAGTCTTTTGTCTTTCAACGCTTGTTAAAACGACATTAATGGCGTATTCTGACCAAGAAATCGGCCAGTGCAATGTTATTTTCGGACACCCTAGATAATTAGCAGGTGAAATCGACATCATTATCAGGTTTTGTTTTTTAATTTTACAATAGGCAAATGCCCTTCGATGCCGTCCGTGATAAGTAGGCGTTTATACCGTGGCATTGCTTACAGCGAAAAACGAATTTGACAGGGAGAGAAAATGAATAGGCCTAGCAAGATGTTTTCGTAAGTTTTAGAAGAAAACAAAGTGCTGGAAATAAGTAAATAAATTTATCTCTCCGAAATATGTCTGTAGGTTTATTTTGTGTGCACTAGAGCATCAGTAACTCATAAAGAATCGCCGTTGATGGAAATCAATTAAAAATTCGATTGACTATCAATAACGAGAATGATAAACCGATCGATTAATTTGATTTTTTATCGATGCTATAGAATGCCATTTTTTCTTACAAAATAATAATTACAATAATAACGATATGTTACTTATCAGCCAAAGTAAAAACGAAATTATTTGAAATAAAATTATAAGCAATTTAGTAAAAGTATGCAAGTTTTTGTTGAAGTTTCAAAAATCAAAAGTCTTCAATGATTCGTATATGTTGTGTTATGCCAAGCCTATACTAGGGGCATCTGCCAAGGGGAGTTCCTTGGGTGGAGGACTTTTTAAGGGGTTCTAAAGCATATTCACGTTACATCTGCAGGGAGCCAACCAAAACTCTAGACCATTAGATCGAGAGGCCCGAACCCCGGACCTTCACTTCAGCCACCTACCATGTTTCGTGTCCTATCCACTCATCCATGGTAGGGCCAAACGACGAAAATGATGCTATGTGTTTAAAATTAATTAAAAACTTTAAAATAATACACATAAATACAAATCTCATTCTTATATACACAGCATTTTGTTCTTAGGCCGGCCCTGCCTGCACGCAAGTGTCGTGGGAAAAATAAAAAAAAGATAAAATCAGCAAGTCTCACGTTTCAGGACAAAACTCAAATATTCCAAAGTAAATACTTACAATGTGATCTATCATCTTCAGCTGACAGATGAGAGATCTGCATTTTACGAATGTTCACGATAAGATCTCCAACTGTTTGCCTCGTGGGAGTGGTTAAAACAGAAAAACGCCGTAGTAAAGTAACCTGCTTAATAAAAGATCTCTGAAAAATCTCTGGAAAAATCAAAGAGGAAATGTAAAAGGCAGATTGGAAGATCAACCGAACCGAATCATCCCAGTTTCCGAAAACAGAACCGCATCGTGGCTGGAAACAAAAGATGTTTCATTTCTTTGTTGTTTGCTCGGAATGTCAATTCACTTCGCGTTATCATTTGACAGATAAATTTCAGTCTCATTAATTTCTTTTTTTTTTTTCTCTCCCCAATGATTCAATAGCTGAGACGTAAGTTGTTGGAGGGACAAAAGGATGATGAAATGATGTTGATTCTACTCTTGACAGTTGAAGGGGGTTATAGATCTCGGAATAGGATGCGTACAGCTATTTTGGTGGTTGGTTATCAAACTTCCAACATGCAACAAGTATTATTTGTTTTCGGAGGAAAAGCAAGAAAAGGAACGACACAAAGTCAGTGGCCTTCTTGAAAAGAAATTTTTTTATATATAATTTATAGTTGTTATGGTATAGAAAATGTATGCATATAAAGCCATTGTGTGAACTGATTTTTTAGATGATATTATAGTCCGTACGAGAAGATAAAGATAAACTATTAAGATCTCATGGAATGTTTGCGATAAATTATCTTATACTTTGTAGCTTAGTTCAATGGCGGCTCCTCCATTTGAGCACATGAACACGTGAACCCCCCGAAGAAAAACTAAAGAATAAACACATTAACAAATTAAATTAAAATATATATATATATATAAAGTATACTTCTAGATTTTTGTGAATTTTAAACATGAGTTTTACTCTCCCCCATCCCCCACTATTATTAAACGCGTACATTATAGCTAACGCACTGTATCATAGGTTAGTACAGAATAGTCTTTCGTCGTTCGCACGTGCGAACGACCCGAGCCGCCCTTTCAACTGGTCTCTGCGGAAAGACGCCGAGAGAGTGAGAGAGAGTTGCGGGGGAAGCGAGGCGCTGTCGTTCGCACAGTTTTATTGTGCTCACAGCAGATTTTTTTGCCGTTATCTCCTCTGGATACTCTCTTGGCTTGTTGTGTTCGGTTAGTTAATCCACTTTTTTTCATATTCTTATTATTTTCTTAATTTTTATGATTTTTCACAACAGTATTTTTTACGAACTAGTGTCAATAATTAAGATGGGAGTCAAATAAGTATTTCGGAGCTACAGCAATGACATTTTCCAATGTCATCCTCTGAAAAAAAAATTGAAATAAAAAATCAAGACAATATTTTTGCTAAAACTTATCTTAGCGACGAAATGTAAGATCAAAAATGACTTGTTTTCTTTCAGTTGCGTGCATTGTTTTCTTTTAACTGCTGGAAATGCAAATATATTTTAACTTGTAATGCGCATCATATCTGCATATTTAAATTTCGAAATTAATTTTGTGAACCTCCATTTAAATAACCCACGAGCCGCCACTGGCTTAGTTAATCAATATATTGTCTATCAAAGCTTGATAAATATCACAAAGTTATCCTCTAATTTATTCGAACTCAGGGCGGTAGCTTGGGGGTGGAGGGGCTGCCCCCGCCAGGGGAGCAAACTCATCTGGATGACGAGGGGTTTAAATAAGAGTTTTACTACTTTATGTTTTTTTTTTCGAAATAGCGCATCTGTAGCGGAGGATAGGATTTTATTAAAAACAATGATTATAGGGATGAAGAATTAATCAGCTTTTGTTTAAGATGTAGGGGGCACATTTAGAAACTACTCTGACAGGGTGCAAAATCATTTAGCTACGCTCCTGTTCGTACTTCATGTGAGGTGCACACAAAATTTTCTTCTGGACACGTTTCAGTCTAAATGAACTGTAACACTGGCCAACTAAAAAAATGCAGAAAAAGAAACTTTTTTCGAGACAACCTTTAATAAATTTCTTTTTCTACTTAATCGTGTTTCTAGTTTAAACAGCTATAAACGATCGTATTGCCATACAGCATGGCTACTCAGTAAGAAATTTGCTGGATGTTACGTTTATTGAATTCCTTTAAACTTCAATCTACATCCATGCTTTTGAATTCTGTATTCATTTATATTTGCTGCTGAAAAATAATAAATTTATAAAGCACTAGCAGCGAAACCCGGCGTTGCTCGGGTTAAAATACACCGCATGTTTAATGGTATAAAAGATATTTAAGGATCCATTTTTAACGTAGATAATTTAGATTTCTATCTTAGATATTGAGAGACTTATTCGACCATTAAACATGCGATGTATAGAAAGTATTCCTGCTGATATGGCAACAGACGATAAACATTAAATTTTAATATTTTATTGGAGTTGAAAGACTTGTTTAAGTTACTTTGTTAGTGTTTGTCTAAAGTATTTGAATTCGTAGCTTATTGAGTATAAAAAACAAAAAACAATAATGTTTAATAATAATGAATACACTGAAATGGTGTTACTTTACGGAGAATTTCATCGGAATAAGCTAGAGGCTGCGAAGCAGTATGCTATAAAATTTCCGAATGACAATCACCCATCGCAATTGATCTTCACTCGACCAGACATTTCTATAACTTTCTGGAACATTCCATATCGATTTTAACAGTTGCACACAATTTGGAACTTTCTAGGTCATTCCAGAAATTTTTAGAACTTTCTAGAACATTCCATACCGATTTTAGCAGTTGCAGACATTTTGAATCTTTCTAGATCATTCCAGGAATTTTTAGAACTTTTCAGAAGTTCTCATGAGTTAGAAAAGGACAGATATATATTTTTTCACATTTTCGCCACCCACAACCACCCACTTTCACCCACCGCGACCAAACTCCCTTACTTTCACCGTGAGACGAAGGGGTATTTACCACCCCAACGGGACGTTAATTCGAGTAGGTGGTGATAGAGAAAACCCTGTCTTTACTAACGAACATTAGCATTTTATATATATATTAAGATTAAAATACATATTAAAAGCCATAGAAATTAGCAAAAATTTTATGGTGGTTTAAAAGAAGTACTGTGAACTCTTCTGGGATGAGTGCACACATCCCGAATTTCACGCCGTGGGTGCCAGAGTCTTGCGATTAGTGGCGTAACCAGAAATTTTTCATGGGGGGGGGGGGTTACGACTACCGCAACTCACATATATGTATACGTGTGTGATAAGGGAGTAAAGAATATATATTTTGTATGGCGAAAAATTCCTCATGGGGGGGGGGTTGTGACCTCCCCCCCTAGGCTACACCACTGCTTGCAATAATTTGTAAAAACTGAATGTCATTATATCTACTAAAGTGATCATACTGATTATACAGAGAAGACGGGGAAAAAATAAAAAATACAGACCCTGGGCAAAATATGTGCACCGATGTCAAAAATTAAGGTTACAAACACGAAAAATGAGAATTTTCGACAGAAAATACGTTTAATGCAAGGGAATTCGGTATACTAATAATTCATGCTCTAAGGCAGGAAATGGCAATAGAAATATTTACACTGATAGGCCGATGATGGCAAAATTGGTCAAAATAGGATATGTCACAACTCTTTATTGCTCCGTCTAATAACAGGTGTGACAAAAACTCGAACTGCTATCCAAGTGTCACATCGAGCTCTCGGACTTCTAATGAAGCTATTGATCAACGATTGCGGCAGTCAGTAAATCGCAATCTTTCAAAAAACACCGATCTTAATGCCTGAAGAGTCCTTGGAGGGGGTTATGGACATGTAATGCCTCTTCCTAGAGCATTCCACAAGTGCTCTGAGGGATTGAGGTCTGGAGACTTCGCTGGCCAAACCATACCCTCTACGTACTAGGTATAATGCGATGCATTTACTAAGCGATTTAGGCTGAAGTGTGAAAGGTCCCAGGTTTGGGCTCCATAGCGAGGTTGTCCATCTAACGGTTTGGAGTTTTGGCCGGTTTTTTCCAGATGTAACGTGAACACACATGGGAAGCCCTTAGAAAGTCCCCTGGCCAAGGCACTACCCATCAGAGGCAGATCGCCCAAACGTATAGCGTTGCCATAAAAATACAAACAAACAAACAAAACGATTTAACTTGTTTCGGTAGCATTACGAAATGACTGGTGAGTGATTTTTCAGAATGGTTTTTATTAAACTTTTATTGACACAAGTTTTATATTCGAAACATGCTCCGCTCAAGAAGAAATTTTCCTTTCCGAGAAGACGTTTTAAAACTATAAATCCCGTATTATTTATTATTAGTTGCTGGAAATAAAATGATAGATTTTGTCCGGGAAAAAGAAATATGGTTCAGATGCGTTGTAAAAGTCATACTAATTAAATAAAAAGCAAGTTAGTAACAGATCACGACTTCGGGGTCAGATTAGTCGAACTTTTATAAAAGAATCCTCCCTAATAATAGATGCATACAGGTCGTCGATCAGGAAGCAAAGATTAATTGTTGGAACCTCACAAAGTGAAAGTAAAAATTTTTAATAATACAGGTATATTGTAGGAAATTTACAATGCACCTGTGCTTCCTGAACCATGATTGCAACGATCACCTGAATTAGAATTCTGCTTATACAAAAACGTGACAAGTAGAATCCCTTTTAACATTTGATTATGAGAACGATTTTTGTTTTAGGAAAGTGGATGACGAGATGCGGTTAAAGAATGAAAGCTGGTACAGAGCTCGTTTTAAAATGCGTAAGAGGTGCCACGAAGGTTAAAGAAAGAGTTAAACCAAGCGCTTCCATGATTGCAAAGATAAGAAGTTTCAATTTTTAACGTTTATTATAACAACTATTTATAACCTGAAGTCAAAGCCTGTTGTAGAGGCAATTACAACGGGCGGTAAAAAAACATTTGAAGAAAATATGTCTGCGCTCAATATATTTAATCTTCGACCACTTAAAATAAATAACTTCATATTCAATTTTTATTATGTATCCAAATCAAATTTAATGCTCTTAGGAAAACGTGCGGAAACTTTTCACATTTGAGCGATTTCGTTTTGTGCAAACAGCCCCTCTTATAACAATCTTTATGCAGATGATTATTTTAATGGAAAAAAATTAAACTACGTTATCTGGAAAAGCTATTTTAAACGAATTAGAAACGCAACCTTCCCTTGAAATGACCGTGACTTCAATATGACGGCGTGTCAATTGCGGCAGCAAATTTTGTCATGCAAATGATTTAACTTTTCTTACTCTCGGAAATAAAATGGAGCTGAAAATAGTGAAAAATTGCTTAAAAATAAAGGAACGGGTGGATTTTCGGATTTTTAAAGTAGCGCAGATTGTTTTTTATATTTTTACACGCTGCAAAAATAAGTCTGTCAAACTGACAGAAATAAACTGTCAGGCAAGACGCCAGTTTATTTCTGTTATGTTTTACAGAAAATTTCCATATATTTTTCCTTATACGGAAGATTTATGTAAAATAAACCGATAATCTGTAAAATTTACGAAAGACTTCTGTAAAACATACGGAAATGAACTGGCGTCTTAGCTGACAGTTTTTTTCTGTGAATTTAATAAGACTTATTTTGCTGTGTATATAATTATGAAAAATTTCAAGCGGATCGTACAAACGGTGTAGATATTAGCTTCTTGTGTTTAACTTTTTGGAGTAACAGCGGCAAAATTTTTATCTTAGAGTGGTTGCCCGGAATTGTTAGAGTCAGGGATCAGGGTAAGTATATAGTAGGATAAATATGCTCCTGTTAACTAGCTTTATTTAGAATAACGCAGTTTGAAAGGTGAAAGTACCGTGGAAATATTTTGTAACGATGGAATCATAACTATTGATGTTGGTGAAATGCTTATACGTTTGAAATAATCCTGCATATATTGCTGATTAATTAAAATGGTTATAAATAAACATAATATAATTTGGAAAATTCTTTCCCAATAAAATCCTAAACCACACATACACATGCTTTCAACCTTTAATGGACACGGAACTTAAAATCTTTTAAAACAGCCAAAGAGAGACTGTTTTAATGATCTAATCGGCAAACACAATTAACTTTATTTTCAAACCGACAACAGTTCATTTCATTTCTAGAGCTGTCATTAATCATTGGAAACGTACGCACAACTATTACGATCTATATGTAAAAATACAGTGAACGATACTATGCACTGTTAAATGTAATAGTTCCCGTACAATTGCTGTAGTTAAAAAGTGACTGTGATGAGAGAGATAAGCTTATATTAAAGGTAAGAATTAAACAATGCTGTTCTCCTCATGTTCCGTTTATGGAGATGTTAATGACAGATGGGTAAGATTAAGTTAATGAACGTAAGGTTAACAAGCTATTAAAATGAAACAAATGTGTAATTGCATTTAAAATATACACGCTTCATTTGAAATGGGTGATATAGTATTTACAGTTTAATATTTCGATTTTATGAAAAGACGTTTATTTTATATATCCAGGCCTGATTACCGCATAGGCCATTTAGGACTGGGCCTAAGACCACCAAAGGGTCCCTAAATGATTAAACACTCTTAAAAAATGAGCATAAAAAACATTAATGACAATAAATATAGAGATACACTTTTGTAACACAAGCCGCCGTGCAAGTGTTTTCTATACTGTTTATATTCAAGGGTGAATTTGCGTTAGAACCCCTTAAAAAGTCCTCCGTCTAAGGTATTTCTGGCATATAGGCAGATACCCTTCGTGTAGGTTTGCCTTAACACAAGGATAAAAGAAACGTCATATGTTATGTTGCAAAGCATTCCATCATGGGAACATTTATTGTCATAATGTCATTTGAAACATAACTTCTGTGCATTAATCAATAAATCTCAATCCCGGGAAAAGAAAAATAGTGCGGAATTGCAGTCCGTAGGGACACAACACTTTTTAAAATTAAAACAAAACGGTAAAAATTTCATTTTTAATTTTTTTGCAGTTAAAATGCATTGCACACGAGAATAAAATGAAATGTAGATGCAGCAATTTGTCCTTGTTTTTAAAGTTGCGGGAGGAAAAGATACAAAATTATAAATCAGTCCGGTAACTTTATAGATCGGACCTCGCATCAAATCGGGTAGTTCTGATTTTTTGCTGAGTTATTTGTGATGTTGACCCAATGACTACTCCGAATTTTCGACCTCTGACGCCGTCCGTAAGCAACTTTTTAAATATATAAAAAACAGCACATTTTTTTACATTCCCCCCGATTTTGACCCATAAAAACAGTTTTCTCGTGAAAACGATTACTTACATTTTTAAAGTAGACTAAATTTGCAACAAATTGATACCAGAATGGTCACTGTAAGTTGAATAGTTTCTAAGATACAGTTTTTCAAATTTTCCTTTTTTTCCCCTCAAAAATCCATTTGGACCCCAAAGAATAAATTGTTCATGACAACTGTTAATGACACTTTTAAAGTAGAGTAAATTTGTCATAATTTGATACTAGGATCATTACTGTAAGTACAACAGTTTCTAAGATACAACCTTTCAAATTTTCAAAAAAACTTTTAATTCTGTGTTTTTTAGCAGTTATTGTATGAATTCCAAGAGAAAACTTACTTCTTTCGTAAGTTAGCTCTCCCCTTCCACGTAGAATTTAATGAACTAAACGGATGTCTAAAGGGACTCACAGTTGACCTCCCCCTACCCCCCACTCTCCAATTCAATTTTAAAACTCTATATATCAATACCGATATTGTACTATATAGATTTCAATATACAGTATCGGTGCACCCCTTTCACAATTGTGGATGGTTTATAAAACAAGTTCCAAAGAATGAAAAAATCATTTTTATTTGAAGTACTTAATTACTAGAGCTGAAGCAAACCGCATGTATTCGGTACTAAGATACGGATAATCACTCAGACTCGAAGTAACGAATTGTTACTTTTCGGTTGATATCGTTACTCGATCCGAAGGTTTCGGATCGAGCAGCTTCGAACTTCGAATACAGACTGCCAGGCGAGGCGAACTAGGGGGGAAACAGGTTCCAGTAATCGAGTACTAATATCTTCTGTTATTTGTTACTGGCAGTTACTGGATATCGGATCGCGGTTTCAAGGGGGAAAATGACTTTCGAGTGTGCATTTCGGATCGACCAGGTTCGAACTTCGAATACAAGACTGCGGGTGGGAGAAAATGAATTTCAGTATTTGAGTAATAGAATGTTCCGTTCCGTTACTAGGTACCGGAAGTATTATGGATTCTCGCTGTTAGAAGGGAAAAATCAGTTTCGGTATTTGAGTAGTAGTATGTTCTGGTTGCAATTCGTTTGTGCCGAGCCGGATGGTATCGTTTTGATGAGGTTTGGAAGAATCCGTATGTATCGTTACAGTTATGGAGATGGATATACTATCTGCTGCTCTATTGATATGGGTCGTACAATGGGAGGATAGGATCCGGTGTATAGAATGTTCTTATGCGCAGTTGAACTTTTTTTTGCGGGGGGGGGGGGGGAAGGAGGTGTTCTTATAATTGTAGAGGAGCAATACATATAAGAGAAGCATGTTAGTAAGGGGTGCTAATTTCGGGCTTTCTAACATTTTGGTACTAAATAGTGGTGCAATCAGAATTTTTTCTTTCAGGGTGGTTCCGAAGCAGGATTGCGAACTTAACTTTTTCTTTTTTTTTAGCTAGAATCGAAATATGAGTAATAAATAACAAATTATTTAAATACACCTTTTAAAAAATATATTTTTATAAAGTAAACGAATTCACACATTTTTATTATTTAAAATATTATTTGGAACTAAAAAAAATATTTAGCATGGAAACCTAAACACATTTTTTAAGTAATTGTTTAAAAAATATATAAAAAATTGGGAGCGACCCGGGATTTCTATGCCCACTCCTGCGTAAGCCACTGGTATTAAAATAATTCAATGAAGTTCAGTATGTTTCTAAAATGTCGGCGTTTAGGGGGCCATCTGCCCTATTTTATGGTACATTTTATTCCATGAACTCATGGAATACGCATAGCCCGGTGCAACCATTCTTTCTGTATGAAAGGAGTGATAATTTTTGTTTAAAGAATGCTCTCATATATGCACCCACAGAAGGGGCTAACCCCTTTCATCCCAAAAGTGCAGAAATAGAACTGGAAATATCTTAAAAATAGGTAATTCTCATTGAATAAAACAATTTTAATTTAAAATATGGTAATTTTTAATTTACTTCGAAAAATGGTCCAGCCAAAGAAGTTTTTGATATGAAATAAGAACTCACAAATAATAAAGATATTATGCTTGTAGAGACGCAAAGTAGTTGATATCATACTGAGATCCCCTGCCCTGTGAATTTTATATATGTGGCCCAATCCCTGGATCTCAGTATTCGAGAACCCGCTCCCAGAAAAAACACGAGTCACAAGCTTTCCTTTACACTTTTTATGATAAGAATGAACAGGTTAAACCAGCGTTCAGAATTAAAAAAAGGGGGGGTTGAGAAAAAAAAAGAATGGCGTATGTCTTTGGAAGATTTCTATGTGCACTCAGTAATTCGGATAATTTAGCATTGTATAAAACCATAAATGTGTATAAAAACAATCTGTAAATCAGAGAAAATAAGCTCTAAATACAACTTTGTACAACTTCGCTAAAAAAAATTCTTTTTGGTTATGGGTTTATGTATGGGCGGCATATACCCATAACAACACTGTCCCGGATGTGTTGTTATGGGGCACTATATAACACCCTATTACCGATTCTATTAGTAGTAACGAAAGTAACGAGTAACGAATACTTAGTAACGAATAGCGAACATCTAAGTAACTAATACATACGGATACTCATTTTGTCGTTACTTTTACAGCACTATTAATTACACTAATATTTTTTTGAATGGATACTGAAAAAGAAAAAAAAAAGTCAGGTCAATATAGTTTTGCCTTTTTTTGGTGATCCTGGTTGGCTGACAGCATGAGCGGGGTTATCTGAAACTGTATTGTCTGTGTCATCAAAGACTTTCCACCAGAAATCGTTATCCTGCACACTGTTGAATGGGTTTCTTCGAGGCAGTGTGAGTCGGCTCAAAATAAATGTCTTGCACATTTTTGCTGGAAGTTCGACAGCCATGGCTACAAACTGCAGAACATTTCAGGCCCGCAGTTCTGCAGTTATTCGCGTTTCCATTACCCTTCTTGCAGTTGCATGAAATCATCTTTAAGAGATACTGAGGGCTGCATCTCTCGCCCTCATCTTGGGGTTAAGACCTTAAGAAGTGCAGACACCCCCCCCCCCCAATCCAGAGGGTTCTCCTCAAATCCCAATCACTTTTGAACCTGTAACAGTATTGTATATATACAGTTTAAAAATAACATGGTAAAGAGAATTTAAATAAATATATTTGTACGAAGACTTTTTGTACTTGGTGATACGTGTGCAGGGAGTGAAAATGTGTAGCATCTTGAGTCGTCAGCAACTAGGAAGATTGAAGCTGTCTTTTCTGGCAGCATTTGCAAATAGCTGGTAGCGTAGTTTATCGAGGTTCTGTGTACCAAGCCCTCCATAAAGAGCAATATTATCTGCTCACCTGCTTCAGCTACCTCCTCAGGTTTAGCATTGGTGTCTAGAAAAACGGCAGCCTTTTTCCCGAGGTCTGGATGTTTTTTAATAATTAAAATTAACTTTTGTTTTTCCTTGACCAAAGAACGGCGATGTCGAATCGCAACCACTGAAAGCATGGAAGAAAAGGAAGAGCTCAGGTCTTGACTCATGCTGCGAGATGTTGGAATAAATTACACCAGGAACTTAGGCAATCCCACATTTCTTGAAAAAGATCTCTCGCCCGCTGAGTTGTGTATGTGTAATCCCAGTGCGTGTGAGAATAATCAATAGACATCCTCACCAGCAAATATTACAGTATCGTACTCTGAGGCTAGAGAGATGGATGTTGTGACGATCAATCTGTCAGCATCTTCATCTGCCTGCAGGACTTGAAGAACATTTTCTTTTTCCATCCATTTCCACCTTTAAAATCTCAATGAAACGAATTGTATATTTCACATTTGGCAGACTTCTCTTGAGGAACCTGAGCCATGGTTGTTTTATTGAAGATTATTTCAGGATATGCATGTGATTTAGCCCTGCAAACACACTCAGAGCTCCTAGTGCTCTTTCCTGCAGCATCAGCTGGATAGCCATTGAAAATTACCAATACGTTTTATTCGTATTATGAGTTATTGGATGTATCTGGCAGATACAGACCCAAATGAAGCATTTTGAACGCCACTTTGTAGAGCAGATGGCTGCCATCAACTACCACCAGGGGCGTAGCCAGAAATTTTTCATGGGGGGGGGGTTACGACTACTACAACTCATATATATGTGTTCATGTGGGTGATAATATAGTGAAGAATACATTTTGTATGGCAAAAAATTCCTCACGGGTGGGGGGGGGGGTATGACCCCCCCTAACCCCCTCTTTGGCTACGCCCCTGACCACCGCAAATTTCGCTATCCCTAGCTTCTCACCTATGTTAATAGGGTGGAATGCTATGCAGAAGAAGATTTCATGCCCTTTCTCATTCTCTTTTCATTGAATAGTGACATTGGGAAAGGTGACAGCTCATAGATGAAAAAGTTTTTCAGTTCTTCATCAGAGATTTTCAAGATGGCTAGCCTGAGAAAGTGTTAAAGGATTGATGATAGCCTTTCTATCGCCTATACTTATAGTTTAGACATCAGAAGAAAAGTTCACCAGGTTGTTTTTCTGTTTGAAATTTACTTCTTGGAAGTTTTGCCCAACAGTTGATAACACTGATTCTTTTCCGATCTAAAAAGGAATGTGGCAATTGACACTTGCTTCACAAACTTTCCCACTGCTGATGGACATGATGAAATCTGTTGTTGGAAATGGAGGGTTCTGCAAAAACTAACACGGAGAAAGCACTGACAGAGCTTTTCTGCATCTAATTCATCTCTGATGATACACAATGATCGCACATCTGCATGCTGATCAGTAGTGGCAGAGCTAACACTGCAATAAGTCTCCACTGAATTGCAAATATTTTGAAGATGCACAAAGTCCATCGAGAGAGGGCACTTTCTGTCATTCTATGCCCCCAGATCAGCCCTCTATAACTTTTCATTGATTTCATTAGCACCTGTTCTATGGTCATATCCGACCAAATACCTGACCAGAAATTTTCACTGGAGCGGAAGGTGAAGAATCCATTTTCTGTGAACTGTTGGTATTCAAGAGGATGCGAATAAGTTCTTCGAGGGTTCGATACAGGGATGTTTCCTTCCGTAAATGGTTTGGTGCTGTCTTCTGGTGCGTGTTTTAGGAAATTCTTTTCCCCGAATTTTTCCGTAGTTGCACTATTGCATTGCGACTACACTGAAAGTTCACATTGTGTAGTCACCATTAGAACTATTAGACATAAGGACAATTAAGGTTTTTAACTGAAAACCCCTAGATTTGATTAGGTATTGTGTAAAACAGTGTTTCTAACTTAAAATTTTATTTAGCACATTTTAAAAATGTGTACTAACTAAAATTTTGAATTATGATCTACTCATTTACTGAATAATTTATTTTTTTTATAAATTTATTTAAGTTTTCTAACTGAAGTTAAAGTCAGTTTCACAAGATTAATGATGCATCTAATCTAAACTTACTTAGATGCAGCAATAATAAAAATCAAAATCAAATCAATTTTTCAATTCCTTCTATTAGGTCACACTCTCCCTATATATATCTTGTACAAATTTTCAATCCTTAATAAAATACTTTTTTATTCATCAACTCAAGTTCAAATACATTTTTTTAAACTTGTAGTGGATGACACTGGATGTTAATACAGTTTTGGTCCCAATCAACTGGATAATTTATCTACAGGACTGCCCAAAAGATTCTAAATACATTACATTCCATGGGCTGAAATTAATTAAACTCGTACATCTCAAAATTATTAGACATAGAATATTTATTTATTTGACAGGAGAGGACAGCTCGCGTCACTGATTGTGTCGAGTAGAGCTACATATACGTCCTTCCCGGAATTTCCCGCCACAATCTGGAACCTCATCAGAAGGTGGGGGACTTCTGAATATTGGCACCCTTCGGAAACTGCTAGCGACTGCCAAGAGGACTTTCGGAACCACAGATTTAGCGTGCACATACGCCGCATGTGCACAGTAGAGATGAGACGGGCTCTGTAATTCACGATTGCGTTCGGGCTCGGGAAACATTTCTCCTTTGTTGAACATACTCCTTGAAACAGATTTTAAAAAGTGATTCATGGGATAAATATATGTACTTATTTCAAAAAATAGTGGCACGGGGGACTAGAAGGTGTGTGAAGCTCCAAAAGTTATTGTATCCTATTAATGAAGTAGTTAATTTTATTTGTCTTTAGCTGAAATTTCGGGCTCGGGCTCCAACTTTAATAATATTGCTCGGGCTCGGATTAAAAGTCTTCGGGCTCGGGGTTCAAAAAATGAGCCCGAACTCATCTCTAGTGCACAGTGGTCTTTAGTGGTACGCCGGTATCGAACCCACAACCTTTTTATATTCAGGATTGTTGCAACATCTAGTTGTGCACCCTCCCTTTAGGTCCCATTTGACTGGATAGTTTATCTACAGGGCCATCCAAAAGATTTAAATACATTACGCTCTATGGGCAAAAATTCATTAAAGCATATTTTAGAGGTATTAGGCTAGTTCCAACGACTCAGAAGTAATATATGCTGTTAAGGGTTACAAAATGAATTTTTCTGTCGAAGAAAGTGTCTTTATCATTTATTGTGCTGCTACAGGAACACTCAAAAGATTTCCAACATTTTAGGTCAATGGCAGTTTTAGGGACATTCATCCATTTCAAGTACAATACCCTCCTACCATATAGTTAGGTAATGGCCCAACCACGGTTACATGCATCCCTCAAGAATTAAAGTAATTAAATTTTGTAGTGCGAAAAAAAAAATTCCTTTACGTGTTTTGTATGTATTGGTCATTATTTGGGAGCTAAATTGATTTTTTCACTAACTCAGATTTATGGGACACTTGAAAAATTGAGACTCTACTGTAACTTTTTTAATGATAAATTGTTGTAATCATTGTAAAACAAGGCCCAGTGGTATAACGGGTAGCACATTCCGCTGCCATCCCACAGGTACAGGGTTCGAATCCCGGGGAGGGATAGGTCGACTCAGCCTTTCATCCCTTGAGTGGGTCGATAAAGTCAGAGATGCCACTCATAAAATAGCAAAAAAGAGGAAACAGTGCGTGAATAAACAAAAATAGTGGAAAAAGAAGAAATCCCACGCAAATAAGTGGAGCTTTTTTTAGAAAAAGGTAATGTATGGAGAAAAAACATTTAGTTCATTTTTTGGTTGCTTTCATAAATATTTTATTTCTCAATGACAAAATATTTTTTGTTTCAACTTTAACTATTTCACATCATTTTAATTTATGTCTGAACCTGCTCTATTTTACGAAGTTTTTCCTTTACTGGTTTCTTTGAAATAAATACTTTAAATTTGAAATAAGAGTTAATTTTTATTCTTACAGTATTGGAGATTTAAATAAAAGAATGCTAAAGGAAAAATACTAATTTTCAAGACAGATGGAAAAAGATGATTGAAATTGGAAATGCTGGAAATTAATACTTAATTACTGCTGGGAAGAAAGGGAAAAAACATAAACACCATGGAATTTTTAGAAAAATTCTGCTGATGATGCAAAATGATTAATAAATAAATAAAATATAAAAGCGGAAATCCGCCGATCGGTGGAAAAGTGGGATCCCTGTAAAGTGAGGACCAAGCTTGCCTGGGGTCAAACATTGGGGCCTTCATATGAGGCTGACCACCTGGCTAAGGCATATGCATCCGCACCCCAGAGCCCATGGTCGCAAAGACATAGTTGGGTAGTGCAGGACTTGGGCTGTTGCGCCAATGCTTGATTTTTGTTTGAAAAGTCAAAACATCTAACTTAATTTTCGTTCAATAAAAGCACTTTCTAGAAAGCAAAACTTAATTTTTATACTATCTAAAAGTTGAAAAGTATTTATTATTATTTTTTTTTGTATGTCTGTAAATCCATAACTAAACTGTCATAAATACACACTGATTATTATGAAATTAATAAATGTAACTCCAGTGTATTGTATAATGTACCCTATTGAAAATGATGCATATGGTATTTATAGTTCTTTTACAGGAGCACTCAAAAAAAAAAAAAAAAAAAAAAAAAATCTTTTTGATCAACAGGACCTAAAAGCAATCATTGCAAGTATATTTTAGAGACATTCATTAATTTAAACAAAACAAAATTTAATGTGCAAAAAACTACTTGGTAGCATTTTTGTAACTGTAGGTTTAATTTACATTGAAAATAAGCAAACCTTTATTTTATATAAAATTTTATTGAAAACAATACATTTAAAATTTCATTTTTTAACAATTGTCTAAGTGATTTTGAATGTTGAAAATTCGAACAAGTAGATGAGTGTTAAATCAACATGTATATATCACAATCTATCTAACAAGGCACTTATTAGAGCAGTTTATTAACAATTAATATCCCATTAAAACATCCTCAGCATGTTTTTTAATAAATGCTATCAAAAATTTATCTACTTCACCAAACGCTTTTAGGTTTGAGAGAGGAGAAAAGCACACAACAACATCAGATATTTGTGGAAACTGATAACGAAATATGTTACAAGTAAATCTTAAAAAAGGACACTGATTTTCAATACTAAGTTCATCAGTTGTTGGTCTGGTGTGAGCTTTTGCAAGTTGTCTAGAAATTCTATATTCTTTTATTAGGGCACTAGGCACTCCAGCATCGTCATCTTCTTCATCGAGATTATTTTGTGCTTCATTCCTTTTTCTACCCCACAATGTAGGCAAATATGCAGCACACTGAATACACATTATAAATTCTAGATTTCCAATGCTGTCACAGCTAACTTTTTTTCTCTTAGCAGGATGCGAAGTAGCTGCACTGTACCACAGAGTTTTATCAACAACTTCACACTCTAATAAGAGTCCAAACTGTAAGATATCTAACACAGCCTTACATGCTTTCTCAAACCAAATATCTAGTACTACAGTTGCATCCAGTTTTAGGCACAAATCATACGTCAACTGAAGTGAATGAGAGATGAACACAGAAGGGAGATAATTTTTTATAGATGAAAACATTGAGTCCATTTCTTGTTGGTAGTAGGATAAATTAAAAAAATTTTCAAGTAAAAAGTTTTTACTAAGCAGAAGTTTCTTTGCAATTAGTGAAGCCAGTTTAAAAGAAGTCTTCATGGTAGAATTTCTACTGATGTTTTGAGACAAAAGAAATGGATCTTGGATACTAAATGGAGTTACCTTAAAATGAAATAAAAAGCACTTAATTGCAGACATCATAATAAAGTGCAGCAATAGAACAATTAAATCAGTTAGTACAGTTTGAAGAGATATTTCTCAACTTCTAGCAGTTGGTCATGATGACATATACATGATACAAATGCAGTATCATTTAATGTTTGAAAACATGGTAGGCCACTAAAATGGATTATTTTATTTCCTTCATTTTAATGAACCAAATGTGAAATCTATTTGAAATAGTGTATGAATTGACTACAAACAGTCAAAAATCATATTCACACACTATTGAAAAAGAACATCTTACATGTAAAATGTTGTGCTGGGAAGCACTACTGAAATTCATAAAGGTGAGTTACTAACTAATGATGTCATGATTTAAGCAAATATAAAAATATACTTCTTAGAAATGCATCAAGCGGTTTAATAGGTTAATTGTTCTGGTGATCTGGATAGGTATAATCTTGTATCATTATTATGTTTATGCTGGTAAACCCCAGGAAACTTAACTTCTAACCAACATATGAGTTCTCTAACACATTCTTTGAACAAATCTTTCAATTCAATTTGTCGTGATGTTGGAATTCACTTGTTATCGATTTCATTAAGTTTACTTTTATAACTGGTTTAATATGGCTGACTGCTTGCTGAAGTATGGAACTCAGTATGAGTGGAATACTATTTTTATATCCAAGTACTTACCTGTAGATTCAAAAAATGTTGTTGATGATGTAAATTGTAAAATTCATTATTTGCACACCCTGAAAATATTTTGCTGCATATGCTAAATGACCAGACAACATAAATTTTGCTGCATGTTGCATAATTAAATCTAGATCTACAGAGTTGTCTTTCCACGTAGTCTTTTACAATCAGTTATCATTACTTCTATCAATCCCCGTTATATTTCTACTGACAAATGAAAATCCATTAGTTGTGATAAGAAAAACCCTAACTACGTCCCATACTCAGGTAGTTGAACGGTGTGAAATTAATGACAAAAGCATCTGCTTAAGTTTGAGGGTTTTGAGTGCCGATTAATTCACCTGATCCCCATATTTTATCTCTCAATTATCCGTGAATTCAACAGGGTTAGTTCCAAGCCCCTTCCTGTAGATTAAATGCGAGTTTGCTTTTCACATCAGCATGAGACGACATTATACAGTTGCCACTGGTCATGTGATTTTTAACATGCTACTAAGAATGCTGCAACTGCCAACCCTTTAGGCAATAGTCAAAAAACATTTTTTTTTCTGATTTTCTTATGACATCATTATTATAGTAAAATAGTAACTTTGTTAATTTCTTACTGAATATAAAAGAAACTACCAAGCTGGATTCAGTTTTGGGAGCTTATTGCTTGATGCCTAACTTGACAATAAATAGTCAACCTTAATGACTTTTGACTTTTAAATACTAATCTTTAGTGATAACTCTTTAAACAATGGTTTACATTCGTTTTTATTTTTTAAATTTTCTGAATGAAAGTACCATCAGAACATGACCAAATAATGGATATGGGACCACACATAAAGTACTCCCCTTTCAAATAAAGAAAAAAATTTTGAAATCAATCCATATGTTAAAAATTATCATTGCACAAACACACATACAAAAAAAAAAAAAAAAAAAAGATTCTTACAAATTGAAAACCTACTCCTTTATGTAGTTAAAAAGAAATAGTGACTGCTAAAATTTGATATCCCTTTCTGAGAAATAAATTCGATATATTACATACATAAACTACATGCATAATATTTACACAATAAAGTATTTCAGATTTTACACAGCAGTTAGCTACTGTACATAACTAGAAACAATTCTAACTTAAAAAAAAAAAAAAAAAGCCTTAATAAAATATTTACTTGAAATTCTTTAATCCTTTCTTCTTTTGAAGTTTTCAGTTCTATCACAGGTAAGGCTTTTCCATAATGTGGACTGACAACAGTCTCGACAAAATTAAATCCCCAGTAGAAATCAAAAAACATTATTAAATGATGAGCTGCACAAGATGGAAAAATCAATTACACAGTTTTCCAGTTTTTTAAACAATTCAAATACAATATTACATCATAAGAAACATTTTTTACAAACACAAATGTATATATAATGGATTATATAGGCAACTAAGTGTAATTCTATAGGGGAAAAAAAGTTATTTAAAATATACATTTTAACTGTGAAATTAATTTAGAATTCCTATGTTTGAATAAAAACGTAATTTTCTTTTTTTTAAACTCATTTCGTAGCTGATTACTTTTCGTATAGATAATGTTATAAACTAGGAATTAAAAAATGCATTCTCATACTTGCCCGCTTTTGAAATTCCCAAGAAGTAAAATAATGCATGAACAACATTTTTGATGATTTTTGCCAAACAGTATATGACATTTTAAATGATTTTTTACTAAATAGCACACAAACAGCATTTTTCATGCTTTTCACCAAAAAAACTCATGAGACACTTTATCAATTCACAGATTTTAAATAGCAATATATTAATAACATATACAAATTAATGGGTTGAAACTTCAGATTCTTTAATCATTTTAACACACACACACAAAAGCCTTATCCACACACACACTAGTACTTTTTGGCCAAGCACATGGCCATCCTCAGGTTTTCACTTCAGGTGTGTTAGCAAAACACCTGAAGATGGCCATATGTGTGGCTGAAAGTGATAGTATGTGTGTATAAGGCATTTTTTGTGTGTTAAAATGTATTAATAACATATCTATATAATACACACACCCACTCAATATATATTTCTTAAAAAATGAAAAAAAAAAATATACTAGACACAAAATTTATACAATTTTAAACGCATTAAGGAAGGAAAAAAGCAATTCTGTAATAAATAAGAAAGCACTATAAAACTACTTCTGTAATAAAAAAAGAAATTCTGAATTAAAAAAGAAAAAAAAAACTTGTCAAGTTTACTCTTTGTTTGCTTTTATAAATATTTTTTTCCCCCAAATCAAAACATCTTTTGTTTCGATTTCATTAGTATTACTATTATTTTGTATCTTTTTATTCATATTTGAACCTGCTCTCCTCAATGAAATTTTTCCTTCATTATATTACATTTAAAAGAAAGTGGTTAAAAATAATTAAAATTTGAAATAAGATCAATTTTTACTCTATTGGTATTGGAGGTTCAATATATCTTATTCTGAATATAATTCGATATTTTTTTACTTTGAAAACTCATGGAGGATGACTTTTAAGAGTTTATCTTTTTAAACAAAATATGGGCTGCAATTTTATTAAAAGAAAAAAATAAATAAATAAAACTAGGATTTTGCATAAAATTGGTAAAAAAGCATAAGTTTTATGACAAAAGCCTATATGGTGGCAAGTATGCATGTTATTTAAAACAACTAGATCTGGAGAAGATGGAACAAGAAATTCTTATTTTACAACAACAGACAAATAGTCATTATATTTAGGTTTTTTAATTTGATCTTGGTTTCCAATTAGAATAAAGCATGCCTGTAATAAATATGTTTGAATATTGTCAGATAAGTGTTTGCTTGCATACATACATACAAACAACAAAACTTCATTTTATTAGTATTTTACAAAACATAAACTCACAAATAAGCATTTTCTGAGTGTAATATAGTATGGTAAAAACTACACAGTAATACAACAGCTCATAATAAGGGCCAAGGCCAGTAATACTTAACCATGTCTCCTCAATGGGTGGGTGTGACCTAGAGTCCAAAAGCATATGCTCTGGCTAAATGGTCAGATGCCGGATCCCCCTACTGTTTAATTCTTTAAGCAAATTTAGTTTTAATTTTATTGATCCCCACAAGGGATGAGATTGGGTGAACCTAGCACAGTCTGAGAGTTAAAACTCAGACCTGCAACATGGTAGTCATTAAAAGTGCAAAGTACCATTTAGATTATTTATTTTTAAGAAGCTGTCCCAGATATTTAAATTCTGTTTTCATTGGAACACTAAAAATAAAAGCACCAGCTTTGGCCATAGCTTGGATGGGTAAACACCTCTCTTAACTGTGTTGGCTGTGAACCACTTACATTACAGAAAAATGGTGCACATAAAATCAACCGTAGCTCCAGTGTCTTTCATGAGCTAACAACACCCTTTAATGAGCCAATAGAGGAGCTATTTGGAATGAGCAAAGTTAGGAAACTACTAATAGGCATGGATGAGGGCACCCAAAGAACCATAAAGTGGCTTCTGACCTGAACTCTGGTGAAGCTAGCCTGCTTATTAAGCCCTATAATGAAATGACAAAAACATCAGAAGTACTTGCAGCATTCATGTTTACTAGTGATCGCCCTATGGTCGAAGACTGTAATATATTAAACTTCCATGAAATTACTGCTTATACCTCTGTAATCATTTTTGAAAACGTTTTTTCATTTTGTTCTATTACATCAGCTGCGTGCGTGTACAAATATGTCACTATGCATTAATTTTCCAGTTATTTGGAAATTGAACGATAGGTGAAATGAGGTATAATTTGGGTTATCCATATTTAAAAAGCGGCAATGCTTTTTTTGACATTTCCCTGCTTATTTTATTTACTTTAATATTTATTTATTTAATTGCTATACTGGCAGGTTTTGTCAAGGCTACAAAGTTTATGTTTACACAGGCTATGCCTGTCTTTTTCAATGTACATAAAATTTAAATAAAAAACAAATATAAAATCTCAAACCATCGAATGATTGAACACTACTTGTCTACGACGTACAATTGACCATGTATAAAAACTGGCTGCCTCGATAATATTCCAATTTATTTTAATGTTTGTCCTTGAGACTTACTTATTGTCCTCACAAATGCTGGTATAACTGGAAATTGGTTTCCTTTGAGAGATATGTGAAACTTAAAATACCTCTGGAATATGTTGTACACCTATTTTGAATTATCCATTTATTTGGAATCCAAATTTTCCTACTGCATGCGATTCCACTTCACAATTAACAGCGATTACGGTGCGTAAATTTGATGCACATTCTTGTTCCATTGATTAATGCTTCCTTTGTAGGGGAATAAGTTACTTGCACTGGGCGAAAGGAGAAAAAGATGAGTTGCACCACTGATGAACTTAAGGGTGAGATTCAAGTGAAACGTGAGCGATCGAGTTCGAATCGAACGTTTTTCAGTCCACAGTTCGAATGATTTGGCAGAATACTTCCAATGAACAAACTTATCGTGCTGTCACGTGACCAAAACATGGTTGGTTTGTTTCAGTCGAATAAGAAACATTCATATATTTCGAAGTTTCTCCTGTTCGGTGCAGAAAACGTTCAAATTGTGTTTCATTTGAATCTCACCCTAATCCACAGCTGCGAAATGCATGGAGGGGGGACAATCATAGAGGAGCCCTGCGGTCCTGCAAAAGGCCAGAGGTAGCATATTTTCGAAGAGGCCCTACAGCGACTGCCCAGTGATGCTTTTTTTTTTTTTTTTTAATTAATCTCGCGAAGGGCCAGCAATAGCATATTTTTGAGTGGCGCCCTACAGCGATAGCCGGACCCAGTGATATTTTCTGGGTGTCGCAAAGATCAGCGGTAGCATATTTTCGAGGGGGAGTAAGATATGGATTCCAGTTCAACTGACCCTCGTCCTTTTCTATTACTTAAGTTTCTAATCAGTAAAACTATGCAATTAACTTTCAACACTAAAATATGTGGAGTCAAACTATGGTACTTTTCGATTAGCTGGGCTTAAATCCCACCAAAAATTTTTTCTTGGCAACATTAAAATACTACTTGTAATTTCATGTATTTCGAAGTTTGTTTTAGTGAATGACTTGTAAAACATCGTCATTCACTAAAACAAAGCCGAAATGTTAATCAGTATTAAAAAAAAAAAGGGTAAAATCATACAAGCCGGTGAGCACCCCATGTAAACACGGTGACAGCCGCTGGAGCTTGGCAACCGCCAAGCTCCAGCGACTGTCGCCAGCCATTTTGCACGATCAGCAAAGTCAAAGTATTTTAACACATTAAAATTGCACATATATTCCATTTACAAAAACATTAAAACAAAATACAACGTCCATATTTAACCAAAAGAACGTCTGCAAATTCAGTAACAGGCAATTTAAAATGAGCAAACAGTGGACTCGTTTTTAACTAAAAAAAAATACAGTGTATTAAGCAATCTAGTTTTACAGCTATGTAAACTATGCAACCAGTGGACCGTTTTTAACTTAAAAAACCTCAGTGGATAAAGCAACCTAGTTGTACAGCTAGTAAACTATGCAACCAGTGGATCGTTTTTAACTAAAAAACCTCAGTGAATTCAGCAACCTAGTTGTACAGCTAATGTAAACTGGGCAAACACTGGCCCGTTTTGAACTCAAAAAAAACATCGGTGGATTAAACAACCTAGTTGTACACCTCTTATAAAGTCAGTATGATTAGCACGTAAATAGTACTTACGAAAACATAAACACATCCAATATCAATTCAAAATTCACATTAAAAACCTTAAACATTGCAAAGATTCGTTAAAAAAGAGCACTTACCTTTATTTTTTTTATAAATAACCGCTCAGACATGTCCCCAATACCCACCAGCTTATAAGGTAACACCAGCATGCTTTCTTTTATTTAGCTTTATATTCACACCATATTTCTATCAAACACACACAAATTCTTTTCATGCATTAACATAACATATTTCATTCCCTTCCATCAATAACGTGAAACACAAACAATTTCAAATTGACGATACACGTACTCTTTATGGTTGCCAGTCACAACTACCACCGGCAGGGTATTTCACTTTCGATGTGCATCGCCCAAGACGGCGCCAGAAGTATCACCAAATGAAACATGTAAACAAACATCGATATGTAAACAAAGCACCGGATACGGAATATAGTCCAAAAAAAGTACTTATATACAAATTACAATGTATAAAAGTATCAATACACTAAAAAGAAATTTGTATGTTTATTGGATTAATCGTTTGTTAAAAATATGGAAATGGGAAAAACATATGGAATTAAATTAAAATTCCAAAATATAGCAATGCGTATGAAATAACTCTGCACTGGAAATGAAGCTCAGTCCACCATGTATTCGATAAAGTATATCAGTATTAACAAAAGTACACTCATCATTTTTAAGGGCTGAAATATGTTATCCGAGAGTATGTTTTGTTGGAAATATTTCCATTCACCTCATTAATAATGTAATATTATTTTCATTTCCTATTGATTGCTGGTATATTTCGATAATACTTTCACTAAACTGGCGAACAATTTCATTTTTTGAAAATTTTCTTGGAATATTATAACCCTATTGGATCGTTGTAACTTAATGCTGTAATTTTAAAATGGGTGCAACAATGGAACCGTCATCCGACTTGGCGTTAAATGTTGCTTGCCAATTTACTTCTCCAAAAATTTTTTATGGTGCATTAGCATATTACACAAAAATTTTAACATTCGCACAACCACCTCAATTCGAACTTTAACTGTGTCGAATTTCACGCTCATCCGTTCGCGTAATGTTCTGCAAAAGGGACACAAAGGTTTTCCTTAGCATATTTATATATAGCTCACCTGGCCATTGGAAAGAATATATATATATATATAGTGGGACCCCGATCTATCGTTCCAGCATTCATCATCATTCATTTACTCATATTGGTCACTTTAGTTCTATGGTCTCTGCACAAGTTGTATTTAAATAATGTTAACGAAACCCACATTTATCGTTCATAAAAAAAAAATTCTTTTCCCGCATTCATCGTTCTAAAATATTCCTCCTGACTGAAATGAAATCGAAATTCAGATGGATCCATAGGGCATACAAACTTAATTATTTTCTGGCATGATTTCTTGGGTTGATGATGGTGTAGATGAAGAGTTGTTACATGAAGCAGAGAATGTGGTGTGAAATTCAGTGATTATATTTCCTTTGACATAGACGTAGCGACATATCTTAAGAATGGAAAAAACGTGTGGTGATGCAAAAAAGAAAAATAAAAGGGAGGAAGTGGAGAATAATATTCACTGAGCCTACACTAGTGCTAAGTTTATCGGACGCAATTACAGTATTTGAAATTGTATGAACTTTTATTTAAAAAGCATGAAAACACAGGAAAGACAAGAAAAATATTGTAAATCTTTAAAATTTTCATTTAATTAAAAAAATTAATGATAAACCCAGTGTAAAATTAATGATTTTTCAGAAATAAATATCACTTATTTTTCTTCCACTCCAATTTGTTTCTTTTACAGTTTGGTAACAAATTAGTATTTTTGGTATACATTGTGTGCATTCATAAACATTGTTTTCTTCAAAGCACCCCTTTAAAAACGATAGATCGAGGCTCTACTGCATACCTTCCAAAATTGGCCTTCACCTCATCAGTAGCACTTACGCGATATCGCCGGGGGGGGTGTTAGGGGAGTCATAACCCCCCCCCATGAGGAATTTTTTGCCATACAAAATGTATATTCTTCACTCCCTTGTCACAAACACCTATACATATATATGAGTTGAAGTAGTCATAACCCCCCCCCCCCCGCTTTTTAGAGGTTTTCTCAACACTGGGTGTCTACCAAATTTCTGAAAGTCAATTTCCTGACTTTTGGGAGGTCCCGGGAAAAAAACTCCTGACCAATGCATTTTACTTAGGGAAATTGCACAATGCTTGTCTTTATATTTGCATATTTTGTACAACTTCTTTAAATCAATTTTGACTAAAGTATACAGGATTAAGCTTTCATCCATTGAGAAACAGAAGTAGTTGCACTTTCTGATAGAATTAACTAACTGTTCTTGGAAATACAGTCCTAATATATAAGTTACCAAGTAAGCTAATTTGTCTTTTACCCTCACGTCACGATTGATGAGTCCCCCATTTTCTCCTCCTTATACAAACACATCGCTTGATGCTTTCGCGGTCCGAAAAATGCGTCGCAGTTGCTTTCGGTTTCCAGTCTGACAATTAGAGAGAAAAGTGTAGAAAAAACAAAGACATGAAAAAAAATTGATTCTTTTGGTGAATTTTCCGGACCCATTTTCCGATTTCCCGGCTTTTACCAGACTTTCAAGAGCGGTAGACACCCTGCAACATCATTATTAGAGGTTTTTTTTTCAATATCAGTAGTACTATCACGTTTTAAGAAACGATCCATGTGAACAAAGAAAACAACGCGCTGTACTTTCCTTCCACAAAAGAGCTAAGCTTACATCCAAACACAGGACGGAGCAAGATAGGGTGGCGGGAAATGCGAGAGGAGACGTGACGTAACAAGAGAAGGAGCAGCTAACGGCATCCCCCCCCTCCCACGCACACCACTTTCGCCGACACAAGTTCCCTCACGGCCACCGGCGCCGAGGAAGAATGTTGAATTCCCTTCTTTCACGATCGGCGCCGACACAGGAGTGTTGACTCACAACAAAGCAGCTAGGGTTGCAAACCGCACCTCCGTGCAGGCATAATGCCCTAAAAAAAGTAAACATTTGCTCAATTCCGTAGTTTTTTCGTACCATCCGTAGCTCCGTAGTTCATGCTACTTATCCGTATAAACTACGGATAATCCGTAGCAGTTGGAGGGTATGCTACTGTATATATCCCCCCCCCACTAGGGGTATGCCATTTTTGCAGTAATATTCAATGTGTTCTACTTTTTGATTATGTATATATATATATATTAAGGAGATAAAAATTGGCATTTTCTTGAAAATACTTAAATGTGAAATAGTTTACACTGAAACAAACACATATATCATAATGAAACAACTGAAAACATATATGAACATATTATTACTAACAAATGGAATCTTCATTTTCGGATTTTCTTGCATTAATGATTTCGGGATTTGTACATATTGCAGTTTCCCATTCATCTATCTTCCGAGAATAGCCTATACAAAATAAATTCAATTAGTATAATAACACAATCCAGGGAATCGCAATAAAATAATTGACTGATGCATTTAATGAAAACATAATTAAACAATTTTGAATAATATCTCCATTATATTAAAAAATAAGCAATATTGTGCAAATAAAAACTGCATCTATTTTTAACTTAAAGAAATATTATAGCTTTTTTAATATATACTTTGGCTATATTTGCAGTTAACTCAACTGATAAAAGCAAACACCAGCTTTTTCCTAAGTTAACTTTTCAGAAATCTACAACAACAATATTCCATACTTAACAGAAAATTAAGATTTTGTAAATTTACTATACATTTTATTAAAATAAAAGTGTAATATTTTTTTAAAAATATCACCATTAATTGCCTTTAGTAATTTAAAAAGAAATATATGTGATATAGTACATTAAACAGTCATAAACACAAAACTTCAACATTCTACAGCTAATCAAAGTTGTTGTAAGCAAAGTTTGTTCACTACTGAAACCCCAAACAATCAATCAGACTGTAAAAGTGGGTGAAATAATTGCATTCAGAAACTGATTGTTTGAATTGACTTCAGTGTGTTATCAGCTTAAATTATTTCAAGTATGCTGCTAAATTATTATAAAGATTGTTCTTTAAAAAATCATGCAACTTTTGAATAGTTATAAAAATAAACAAATCACTCCTAAAGAAAAAAAAAATCGGGATGCTTCTCCACAAGCTTTTTTTATGACGTTTCACTAGCAGTTAACTCAGCATTACTCAACCTGTGGGGCGTGCCCCCCAAGGGTGCACAGAGCATTTGTAGGGGGGGGGGCATGAGAAAAACCAAATAGTAAGTAAGGATGCATGTTTTTAAAAAATCAACTTATTTATTCTCATTTTCACTCAAAAATATATCCATTTTTGCTTAAAATGTTCATTGTTAAAGATTAAAAAACTGAATGCATGCTGAAAAATGTGTGTGTGTGCGTGGGGGGGGGGGGGGGGGGTGTGCCACCATAACTTAAAAAAAATTGTGGGATATACATTAGGGTGGAACGAAAAAACTTTTTTTGAAATTCACATTGCCTGAGTCATTATATGGTGCCAAACTAGCTGAAACCAATTGTCTCCAAATTTCAGCTTAAAATGTTGATATCTTGAGGTTCCACACCTCAAGTGAATGTTTATATTGGCTTTTTTTTCAAGTTTTTAATGATTTTTATGTAAAACATATTTTCTGAAATTTAATATTTTACTAAATAATTCTTTAATTTATAAAATAATATTAATGAATTACTTTCTCATTAACAAATTGTTTTATTGAAACGTTACTGCCAGATATCAGATCCAGAAATGGCTTTTTGTACATAAAAAAAGCAAATCTATATAAATAAAATTAGACTTTTGTCTGTACATTTCTTGGAATTCAAAAATTTTGCGATTTCTATCCGTTTCAAGCACCCGGGATTCCGATGCGACCCTCAAAAAAAAGTTTGTCTGTCTGTCATTCTGTCCGTGACGCTTTTTTTGTTTAAGCATCACGTAAAAACGACTGAAGCGAATGATATGAAATTGGGTGTCATGATAGGTGGTCACTCAACTTAAAACATAGGCGTCGAATTAAAAAAAAATCTTGATTAGATTTTCCGATTTTGCGAAAATTGTTTCAAACTGCATAAATTTGTGTTCAAGCATCACGCAAAAATGACTGAAGCGAATGATATGAAATTGGGTGTCATGATAGGTGGTCACTCAACTTAAAACATAGGCGTCCAATTTTTAAAAAATCCTCATTGGATTTTGAGATTTTGCAAAAATTGTTTCAAACTGCGTAAATTTGTGTTCAAGCATCACGTAAAAACGACTGAAGCGAATGATATGAAATTGGGTGTCATGATAGGTGGTCACTCAACTTAAAACATAGGCGTCCAATTTTTAAAAAATCCTCATTGGATTTTGAGATTTTGCAAAAATTGTTTCAAACTGCGTAAATTTGTGTTCAAGCATCACGTAAAAACGACTGAAGCGAATGATATGAAATTGGGTGTCATGATAGGTGGTCACTCAACTTAAACTATAAGCATCTAATTAAAAAAAAATTCGATCAGATTTCGAGATTTTGTGAAAATCGTTTAAAACTGAGTGAATCTTTGTTCCCGCATTACGTAATAACGACTAAAGTGAATGATATGAAATTTGGTCACACGATAGATGGTTGCTCAACATAAACTATAGGAGTCCAATTTTTTAAACATTTTTATTAGATTTTGAGATTTTGTGAAAATTCTCTCAAAATGCGTTTATATTTCTTCAAACATCACGTAATAACGACTAATACGAATGATACGAAATTTAGTGATATGATAGGTAGTTGCTAATCTTAATTTATAGGCGTTGAATTTTTAAAATATTTTGATTACATTTTGAGATTTTGCGAAAATCGTTTTAAAATGCTGAAAATTTGTTCCAGCATCACGAAATAAAGACTGCAGGGAATGAAACGAATTTGGGTGACAGGATAGGTTGTCACTCAACTTAAATTCTAGGCTTCCATTTTTTGAAAAATGTTGATTAAATTTTTAGATTTTCTGAAAATTATTTCAATATGCGTCAATATTCGTTCGCGCATCACATAATTACGACTAATGCGAATGAAATGATATTACTTAGTTACTCTCTAACCTGTAATATTATAACAATACATAAAAATTATAACTTCGCTTTCTTTACTTTGGCAACATACTACATCCATTCTGTGTACTCATACAATGCTGACAAAAGATCTTGCTTTTTTGGAAATTTGCATTCCCTAACCCGTCGAGGACGGGTACTTGAGCTAGTTATACTCTAAAATCGCCTTGATGGCAGCGCGTGTTCTTATCTAACTATTATATCATAACCATAAGGCATGTCACTTTTATTGTGTGGAATGATTCGTTTTTGCAATTGCCTTTGTTTCAACCACTTGTTTCTCCTTTGTAAGATTGAAGCAATACGCTTTACTAATTTTGATTTATATTTGACGAAAAAATAATACGGAGTTTTGAATTTAAATATGACCACAACTAGAAGTGAAACGTTTTGTAGTGTTTTCGGAATTCCAGTACTATTGAAAGAGACAGTGTTACCACCAACGTATTCTGATTTAATGAAGCATTTCTTAATCACAAAAAATGATATACTGTGGAATAAGTGGAACAAAAAGGATCCTTTAGTAAAAGAGATCATTAAAATTATTTCCTTGGACGTTGAAAGAATTTGGAAGAAAGCCTCCTTGCCTGTGGTAAGTCACCAGGAAGTAATTCCCCTTATTAAAAATTATAATGAAAAATACGATCACAACTTAATTCTATGCAAGTAGCACAGTCTTTGTACACCATATACTTCGATGGAAGAAAGGACACAACTATTATGTAAGAAGTGAAGCTACTTATATACTACTGTATCTGTGGAAGAGCATATTGTTATGTTGTCAGAACCTGGTTCTGTTCACATAGGACATGTGACTCCGCATTCAGGCTCTAGTACTGAAATTACCTGCAGCATCATCAACTTTGTTACACAGAAAGAAATTGCACTTTAGGATCTTGTTGCCATTGGGTGAGATGCAAAGAAAGTCAACAATGGGAAGAAAAATGGCGTAGTTAGACAGCTTGAAATCTTTGTTGGCCATAATTGCACTGGTTTGTATGCTTACTGCATACTAATGAACTACCTCTTCACCACCTTTCCCATAAGATTGACAGAAAGACATCTGGGCCACACCAGTTTTCTGGAACAATAGGAAAATTTCTGGAAACGTATGAAACGTTTGCTGTGACAAATTTTGTTTCTATTCCTGTTGCTCTGGCTGAAACTGATAAAAAAGACCTCAGTACAGACCAAAAGTACCTCTTCGATATTTCTAGGGCAGTATGATCGGGACAGTGCCATCCAGATTTGGGAAGCAGAAGTCCTGGAAGGATATCTCATTCAAGCTGACTCACTACAGCGAACAGAATACTGCACCTGTACGTGTCGAATGCCGAACCAACAGAATGCTTTAAACTCCTAGTAGACTATGTGATGAAAGTGTACGTGCTATCCTGGTTTGAAATAAAGAAAATCCCAGGAGCACGGAATGATGAAAGAAGTTCATTCTTCCCAGAAGATTTTAAGTCAAACATTCACGAAGTTATTCAGAGGAACTCTTATTTTGCTCATTCTGAAAATTTTCTGTTGGCAATGCTGTTTGATGAATGATCACATATTTGAGAATTTGACCTAAGAAGAATATTGAAAGCAAGAAAAACTGACTGGAAGGGAAAAATATGCCAATTTGATCTTCAAAATATAAATTTCGAAGCAGAGTAGTATTTTCAGATGATTACAACAATCCTTTGGAACCAAGACCCGTAGCAAGTATGATCAGAAACGTTCAGAATTTGAAATAGAGAAGCTCCCTTGCCCTCCTCAAGCAGTAGAAAGGCATCTAAGACTACTAACGCAAGCATCATTGGTAACATGTGGAACAAAAGCCAGAGATGGATACATTTGTTGTGGAATGAAATCACGAAAGGAACTACCAAAGCTTATTATTTTGCCCGGCATGTGGACTCCAAAATTGAAGACTGATATTATTGACTATAAAAGTAAAGTGTTTTATTAGTCAATAATACTCGAAAGGTAAATTTGGTATTATTTCCTTTTCTGTATTAGTATGCTTTCTAAATATTAATTGTCTTTAAAAATAAAGTAATATGTAAATATTTAATAACTCAAATATACCCCAAAACTTATGACGCTTGGTTGCAAGTTAGTGACTTTTTTCTTTCTTTCCTTTTCTTTTTTTGTTTTTTTTGTTTGTTAACAGCAATAAAACATTGCCGTACTGTTTCTTTTTAGTAGTTAGAACTGATTTTGAGTCAGAAAATAAAGTTATTGTAAACATTAAAATTAAATTTTAAAAAATTGATTTTTTTACTTTTTACGTTAACATTCCTTTCTTTGAGGCCAGTGTGGAACCTGAAGACAATCAGTGAATGGACTAGAATTTTTTTTCTGTGACTTTTTTGCCATACAGCACCATTTGTTGAGTCAGGCAATATTAAAATAAAATAAAAAAAAATTTTTTTGGGGCCATTTTCACTCCACCCTAATATACATCCAGGAAATTTTTTTAACATACAATAATTTGCTTTATGTATAACATTTTGGAATTTTTGTCAAGGCACTTTAAATATAAGAATTTTTTCTGAAAATTTCACAGCTTGTATATGTTTCTCCTTTATAGAGAAATATATATTTCTTAAGTTTCTCATTCACTTACTTTAAAAACTGTTCACAAGAACCATACTATATGTGTTATTTCTTTAAGGAACAGCCCATTGGATGGCTGCTACATGAGTTATTAGCTCTGCTAACTTTTATAGAAATTTTCTCCCACTGCAATAGTATATTTTCCATTATTTAATTAAAAAATTACTGCATATTGCTCAGAAGACAATTTTTTGTGTAGAAATCTTCTAATAGTAAAGTACATGTCTGAAAAATTTTGAAAATCCAGTCAATCACAGACAGAAATAGTCAAATACTTTTGAATTTAAATATATTTTAAAAATGAAAAGTTTTCAACAAAAACAATTGTTTGCTAAACAAAGTACAGTAAATTTTTATATTAAAATAATTGAAAGCATACTATTGCGCAGGGAGAAAAATTTCCCTGTTAGTTAACATGGAGGTAGAGAATTCACAGTGGTGGCATTCCACCAGCTTTAAACAAAACAATGAATACCTGACATATGCATTAGTACCTGCTAATTCTTTTAAGTCTTTTACTGATGGAAGAACTGGTGGCTGAGTATTCTGAAGGTAAAATATAACCAATAAAGTAAAAGCATAACTTGAAAGATGTCTTTTTGAGATGAAGCCTAAAGACTTAGCCCAGTATCGAAGAAACATTACTAAAGGTCTGACATAACGATGAAGTTTTCCGAACACCCACTGAAGCTCTGTATTATTGGCAACAAACCTAGAGATAAGAAAAAATTAATTTTTCAGTGCAATAGTAAAAAAGAAAATAATAATGATAAAAAACTGGCTATTTTACTTTGTAAGTAGTCCAAATCGCAACCTCATGATGCCTAATAAACAGACTTTAGATTAACAACATTAACTTATTTTTCTTTTTACTTCCTTGTACAAAATAAATGTATTGCCATCACAAAAGTTTCGATATTCAAATTTTGAACATATCTAAACTTTGACAAGTTTTAGTGGAAGTCTCAAAGAATGTGTTTCCATTTTGATCAATTGCAAATTCATTTTGATTGATATTTTTTTGTACCATCAGCATGTACATATGTACAAAAGTATAATTCATTAGCACTACAATTTTGAAATTTCACATTCAGGATTGCAGCAACATCTAGTTGTGCATGTCCCTTTTTGATTACAATTGACAGAGTAGTTTATTTACAGTGTCACCGAAGAGACTTTCAGAACATTAAAGTCAATGGCCAGCTTCTATACGTTAAAATTTTATTGATAGTCATTGTTTAGGTCATGTCTAAAATTTTACAGTCACAAAGCTTTGACAATTTTCCGAAATCTCTTATTACTTGGTAATAAATGAACAAACCTTAATATTACTGAAGTATCATATCACAATTTTTAATTCAATAATTTTGAATGAAGGGTATCAAAAATTTATTTAATAAAAGTGCAATGAAGACGTGATCCCACATCAGATTTTTTTAAAATAGCAAGTTAACCCTCTGACTGTACATCCCACCATTTCCACAGGCAATGTAAAAGTAGCAAAATTTGTGCAACCTGCAATTTCTGCAGGAACATATTTTTTCTATCTACTCAAAAGCACAACTCATTTTTTCTCATTTACCTGTTCATTTCGGCTAAGTGATTTGCTTTAACCAGATTTCATGGTACAAGATAAGGTAAAATAGACCAAAAAAAAAAAAAAAAAAAAAAAGAGAGAAGAAGAAGAAGAGAGCTTTGACAGGACTAAGCAGATGTTTTATGTAAACCAGCATTTGATCTTAAGCGGTTTCAAGTTAATGATGTTCAACTTAATATTTAAAACTGTGGGTACTTTAAACATGTAGTCAAAATATATGTAGCTGCAAACAAAAGTTTTGGTTTGGAGCAGAAAATGCTTAGTAATTGCCCTAGGACGGCATCAAATATATTATTACCATTTTAGGATTTATTTTCCTCCACATAAAATCCGCTGTTTTACTTGAAGTATATGTGAGATGTCCCTTAAGATTTTTATTTTGTATTTGGTTCTGGAGTTAGTTTATAATCTGTGCATGCATGCCAAATAACCAGTATCTAGGATAGCTAAACACTGAATACTGAACTGTGTGTTTAGTTACTTTATTTTAATTCAAGCCAGTAATTAATTCCTGGCCAGCATATTGATATTTTTGAGGAGTAATTGCCAGCATTTAATTAATATGGAAGTATCTAAAGATGACTTGTGTGCATTCATATCAATTTTGATTTCTCAGCAATTAATGAAGGTCTAGCAAATGTTATTGAAGATGATGCAACATATTGCTATCATTAAAAAAGTGACATATATGATGGAAACCAAGCTCTAAAAGATTGGAAGTAGTTTTAAAGATTAAAATCATTTGTAAAAAAAAAAAAAAAAAAAGTATTCATAACACATAAGAAAATTATAAGAAAATATAGTTAACTAGTCAACATTTTACAGACAAAGACATCTGATAAGCATGCATTACTGTTGCTGTTAGGTATCTTATATAATAAAATCTGAGAGTAAACATTGTATGTAGCTATGTATGTATGTATGTAGGTAGGTTTGTGACCACCGATTTTCTTGTGCACGTCTCTCGATCGCATTGCAACGAGACGGTTGGTCGCAGACCTACCAAATTTTGCATACGGTTTCACTAGGACAGATCCTAACATGCCTCGGAGCGATTTTTTTGAAGTTCGAATTAGAAAATGTTTTATTTTATGTTTTGTCCGATTTTTCTTGTCTAATACGCAATAATGCCGGTAATTGCACTCGCAGTAAAATGATGTTTGCATCATCGGATAGAGGAAAAAAATTTCTTTCAAAAACAGTTTGTTTTGACTATGTAACATATTTTGCCAATTTTTTGGGAATTTTTAAAAAGAATTTCTCTTTTGACGACGTTTCCGTAAAATAATTTTAAAACTGTTGCAACTTTAATTCTATCTGTCATAACTTTTTTATATTTTGGCAAAAGACAGAGCATACAATTCGCCCACTTTTAAAGGAAGAACGGAGCAAAAATATAAATTAAGATATTTTTTATGAATTTTTATGTAACGAAGGATTTTGAATTCAATAGCAGCTGTTTCCCTAGAGCATAGGTTCCCAACGTGGGCGTTTGAGGCTTTCAGGGGGGCGGTAAAAGACCCAGAGAAAATTAGGGGGCGTTGATATGTCACGGATTGGAGTGGAAAGATTAACCAAATATAGTCTCAGAAAGACTTAAAAGTCATTCTGATAATTCATTTCTATTACGTGTGCGAAAATTCACATATTTCGATATGAGACTTTGCTGTTGAGAGAAAGAGATGCCTCTCTAAAACTTTTATTCCTCCAATGAAGAAGAAATTCAGTAGAGTTTCAATTCCAACTATATTCTATCTACTAGAAATTTTTAAAAATTTAATTCTTATTTTTGCCATGCATTATGTACGCTCTTATTTCTCTGGAGTGGGAGGAGGGGGGGCGGTATTGAAATATTCACTAGAAAAGGGGGCACCAGTTCAAAAAAGGTTGGCAACCTATGCCCTAGAATATAAGATTTCGGTATGATATCTTCTGCTATGGTTGTCTTGGAAACAGTAACAATGAATAAAATTGCCAGTTGAAAAAATTAAATAAAATTGCTTTAAAATAATCCAGTTTCCGTATGTGAAATCTGCGTCATTTTCATGTAATGAGTTTAAAGCTCCTTTCGACACTCAATCAGAATAACAGATTCACAAGCAAAACATACATCATGCACGAAATAATTCCATATTTTATATTACATTGCCAGAAAAAGAATTGAATGCTGTTTTTTCAACAATGAATTATCTAGCAATATTTTCGATTGAATTTTTAAACGGGACACGTTTCTGAATCGCAGGAAATATTTTGCGGTGCTAAACAGGGCCTGATTATGACCAACAGGGGTCCCGGGTATTGATTTGGGGGGCCCCATCTATGAAATTAGTTTTATTTTTTATAAAATTTTGTTATAAAAAGAACATTTAAGAACAACATTTGAAATTGGGGCCATTTCCAGCCGGGGGCCCAAGGCAAAGCCCCGATTTGCCCGTGCGATAATAGAGCCTTGGTGCTAAATGCGCCAACCTGACAAGAATTAAGCATACAAATGTATGGTGAGCTGTTTTAGTGGCAACCATAAAGTGAAGTGATTATCGTTTATGCTAATACGTAAATTGTAAAAGTCACCAAAGAATTAAAGACTACATTCGTGGCAACTATCTAAACCGTTTCTTTAAATTAAGCATTAATGATTGAAAAAAGAAAATATATTGCATTGGTATCAGCAAAAGATAGTATAGTAATAGTAGATATGCTAGGATATGCTAGTAGATATGCAATATTGATCAAAGCACAGTATATCGTATTAATAAATAGTTCGTGAAACTAAGTTCTATTCATTTTTCAACAGCCATCTTACATCACAGCTAACTAAACATTAAGTAATTCTATGTCGCATTAATATATCCCGCAGTAGTTTCAACAGAAAAGACTGTAATTTTTTTTTTTTTCTTGACGATTCTGTTTTGTCACAAGTAGTTATGATATGATCACATTTTAGGAAAATGTTCTCTTCTTGCCTTGCGAAAAGTGGGTACACAACTATAAAATTATAAAATGAAACGGTTTTCCATGTCATGCAGTATCTAAGGTATTAATGGTATAGCTTAAATCTAAAAAAGAGTATGATGTAGAAATGAGACATTTTGAAAGTTAGGAATTTTTGCTGCAAACTGTCACACTCTTCTTTTTCTGATCACGAATGACACCGCCATAGTTTTTTGTTTCATAATATTAACAATAGTCTCAGGTCAGTACTTATACTAACTTTACGAATAACTAATGAGTAACTTTATGCTAAGAGTCAAATCATTTTGCTTATTTTTAGATTCCAAATCACTGGAATCAATTTGAATTATACATGGAAGAAAAGGTTGCATTTCCTACCGTGCAGAGCACGGGTGCGCAGCTAGTTAGGTGATAATTGCTGAGGAAATATGCATGTTGACTGTTTGTTGATTAGTATTAAAAAAAATATTTTTTTATTCAAATTGAACAAAATTTTTGGCCCAAGTATGACAAAACATGCAGTTTACTCTAATATATCACTGCCTATTTTGCAATACAAATAGTCACACATGAGTCACTGTATTACTGGTATTTGAAGAGATGATAAGTAGTTGTTGGAAATTTTCCTAACCCTCAAAACATTAAAGATGTGGTGTAGTAGTCAAAGAAAACTATTATGTCCATCACACACATAAAAGTAAAAAAATGCATGTACATTTCATCAGTTGTTGTTGTTGATGTGGAGAAAAATTTGTTAGCGGATGCATGTCGCCAAGTCTGATACGGTAGCCAAAGTGTAGGATAAGTAAATAGGTGTGGCATGGTTGCCAATCGTACTGAATTATTCACCAGCCCTTTTTCAGAATTGTGCTGTCACTGCTTTTGTAATGAGGAAATTACGTGATTGGTCAAAGAATTTAATTGTCAACCGATCTACGTGAACTCGACCCATGATCTAATTGAAGAGCATGATTGTTGTGTGCTATGGTTGAAGTTTAAAGTTTGAGGTTTATGAATGTTGGCTTTATTTAAGAAGTAAAGTTTTTGGTTGCTTTTATATTAAATGTATAAAAATTGTGTAGAGCTCTAAAAAATTCGCTTTAACTTACGATGTGTTGTTTGCTTCGTCTGCTTATTTGAAGGATTTATTTTGACATAAAGGCATGTGATTTTGTTTATTTAGATGTTTATTCCTGGCTTTATTGTATATTAGTTTACAGTTAAGAATATTTTATTGTTCTATGGTCCTGTATATGTGTAAAGGTTTTAGTATGTTGTGTTATTTTTAATGAATTGGGAAGAAAAAATGGAAAGATTCAAGGTTTTAAAAAAGATAGATAATTTTATTTGATATATGGGTTTGCTACTGATTTGCAGAATTCCAGTACAACTTTTAGATTTAATATGAATCAGTAGATGTTTTTCTATTATTTTTAAAGTGTTTTTTACCAATTTAAGAGAAATTTTGTTGTATATTTTTCTGCAGAAATGTTTTAGTATTTTGCATCTTTTCAAGATTTTTTTTTTCCCCTAATGTACACATAGCTGGGAGCTAGTGTTTTGATTATGCTCATATTATTTTTTATTGCATATGAAATATGCGCACAAATGTTTTTAAATAAGGTGTTTGGATTATTTTAGTTTTGGGTTTATTTTTTCCTATATATGTTTATGTTACGTTTGGCGAGAGAAAAAAAAAAAAGAAGTCGCCAACTAAGCCTGCTCCTGCTTATGAAATTTCCCCCTTGTAGTGGAACTATAGCCTCGGCCAATTACCTAGACTTGGGATCTAGGCCGAATACATTTCATCAGATACAAGAACCTTCTTTTTGTCAGCAGTACAGTATATTGAAAAAAACTTAAAGATCATAGTAACTTTCTTTATATGGGCTGGGGAATATTTTTCTGCTGATAAAGGAAGGATTCTCATACCTGTTGATACTTAAATGCATTTTCATTTTACTCATGTTCATTTTAAACAAAGTTTTTTTTTTTAAATTTAACATATTTGACAATTAAGTGTGTTATAAGCAGACTATAGAAATTACCTGTTACTTGCTGAAAAATCACAAGATATTGAACTTCCGAAAAACTCAATATGCAGAATGGGGCACTTTGCAGGAATAAATATGACATTTTTAAAATAAAATCTTCTAGTGTGCATAATTTTTTGGACAAACATTAAATGTGATATTTCACTCATTAAACATAAATTTTTTCTCGGATAGTTCCCAGATTTAACTTTATGAGGTGCAGGTACTGTCTCATCTTTCTGTTCTTTAAAATCCTGTCAAATAAATAAAGGCAAACTGTAAAGTCTAGAAATAGATACATAGTAATATGAAATACAAGAATTTTAAGACATACAGAACTCTCTCTTACTGTTTTAAGAAAAACAGTAAATTGGCCATTATTATCATTTAGGTTCTGGGCTACTTAACAATACCATAGCTGCCAACCTTCCAGGAAAAGATTAAGGAACACAACACGTGGTCATAAAATCAGAAATAAGGAACACAGTGCATGGTCATTAAATGTATGATTAAATATACAATTAAAAATCTTACATTAACAGAATTAAATTATCATGTGTAGAGAGATGATGTGCCTATATAATCATTACTTGATAAAAATAAATTATTCTTATATTTCTACAAGACTTAAATGCTTAATGTAATAAATACGTGAAAGAATAAGATAAATATCATTCAATTAAATTTATTGCCTTATTTACAAGGATAAATGATTTACCAAAAACTAAAAATGTACATGTTCTTCCTTTTTTCTTTTAATTTTTAAAAATCCTTACACAGAAACTGAAAAATGGAACATTTTGGCTTAAAAACGTATTTACGGAACAAAGCTCAAAAAACGGAATGAATCCGTATAAAACGGAACACTTGGTAGCTATGCAATACATAGATTTGTGACAAATTAATTTACAGTTTATGCTTCCTTTATGGATTACAATTCTTTTAATTCATTAATATTCATAAAATAATAATTATTTTAATTCTTCTTCTTTTATTTATTTTTTTAATAAATGGCTGAAAACAGTTTTACATTAAATTGTGTTTCTCCTCTTACGATGATCTAGATATTGAACCTTTATCCTATTAGCAAGTTTCATTATTTTTGAAAAGTTACTAATTTTTCTCAGTGCATCCTTCAACCTTCCTTCTGAATAAATATGCGATCAAAGATGACTTCCTTCATCCTTTTGCTTACAAGCATCACTGCCTGCTGATTATTTGAAAAGGGGGGGGGGGGGGAGGGATGAAGACCAAAAAAATGCTTTCTCTGTCTATCTTTTAAATATAATATTTAAGGCAAAATATTGGGGAGGACTCTTCAACATGGGTTGTGACACCCATCTCATACTGACAATGGCAGATAATATTTTACTGGTAGCAACAGTCTGCGTCGTTTATTTTATTAAAATGTAACTATATTACAATTCTGAAACATTAAAGATCTTGAAGTGCTTCTTTGCAAAATAATTCACATTACTATCAAGCAAAAGTAAACAGGGTGTCAACCACACTTGAGATTAGTCATATCTTGACTTTCAGGCAAACGCATTTTGTCTTGCATGAGATGGGTAATTTAATTTTATTGCATGATAACAATGCAAATCTATCTCAGAAAACAAAATCAATATCACAATTTTTTGAGAACTGTGACCTAAATCCACCATTATGTGATCTTTCCTTTTGTTAATTGTCTTCCACTTCTTGGCTTTTTGGTGACTTCTGAGACTTTCTAGCTGCGGTAGACACCCTGGTGGCATACTCAGTAGAGATGAGTTCGGACTCATTTTTTGAAGCCCGAGCCCGAAGACTTTTAATCCGAGCCCGCCCGAGCCCGAGCAATATTATTACAGTTGGAGCCCGAGCCCGAAATGTCAGCTAAAGACAAATAAAATGAACTACTTCATTAATAGGATACAATAAATTTTGGAGCTTCACACACCTTCTAGTCCCCCGTGCCGCTATTTTTTTAAATAAGTACGTCTATTTATCCCATAAATCACTTTTTAAAATTTGTTTCAAGGAGTATGTTCAACAAAGGAGAAATTTTTCACGAGCCCGAGCCCGAACGTAATCGTGAATTACAGAGCCCGAGCCCGAGTCGGGCCCGGGCTCGGGCTCGGGCTGAGCCCGTCTCATCTCTAATACTCAGAGTACATAATTAAAACTTCTTTGATACTTACAAGATTGCAATACCCAGGAAAAGGCACAAACAACAAATCAAGATCACATCCTCTAAATCCAAATCCATTGGCAGATGATCCAAAAACTATTATTTCACATTCAGGATAGTAAGGTTTTAATAAATCAGTAATGTAGCTTATAATTTTTGATCGCTCATGAATTTCTTGGATATTTATCCTGAGTAGATTTTGCATGGCATATATCTTTTCATCAACCTTGTTAAAGAAAAGAATGAAGCAATTTAATACTTATGCAACTTTTTAAAAATAAAATCAAATAGCAAGTATAATTTTAATTATTGTAGGTATTTAACTAGTAATTTCATAAATTATACAAGTGGATATTACATTAAAGAAGTTAAAATAGTTTTGCAGCTAGCTGATGCTACTGATTTATCATCATTTTATCATTTCATTGGTTTTATAATTTAGATATAGATGTCTACAATTATTATTATTACATAAGTACCATATAGTATGAAAACACTGACCTTTACAATTGTTTTAAAATTCTTCTTTTTTGTATTTATGTATAATTATAATGGTCCTGTGGTGTATCGATTTTATTTTATTTACTTTGTATATATATATATATGCATGCGTGTGTTGATCCTTCATTACATTGCCCCCGCCCACACACACAATTCTACTGATTTTCCTATAAGTGTGATTTAGATCTCCAAACAGTAGTGATATTATTATTTTCTAATTCTTTTTTATGTGCATAGGCATCACAGAAAATGACAGCCTGTAGTACATCATTAATACAAAGATTTCATGCATAAAAAACACCAATTCTTTTATTCAAACAATTATATAACTTAAGAAACATGTTATTAACTGAATACCTCATTTTTAAAATCCTCAAAAAATTAAGTCAGTTTTGAGTTTTTTAGTTAAAAAAATATTACTTCATTCTTTAACTTGATCAACTTAAATTGCATGTTTCTACAAACTTAACAACAGCAGAAAAATGATCATAATGTTGTACAGTGTGAAAAATATAAGGAGTGATCTTTTTAGATCAATTTTTTTTTTCAGAATACATTGTTTAAGAATAATTCAAGTTGTCTTCAGACCAACTAATGAATGTTAACTCTTCAGACCATCAGTAAATAAACTGAATAGCTTGAAAAATTCTGTGCTTTTTTTTCTTACAAAAACACAATAGTTTCTTGCTCCTCTGTAAATAAATCCCGTATACTTAATAGGATAATAATATAAAAGTTATAAACATTCAACAAAGTGCTATTAGATCTCCTAAACGTTTAAATCACAATAAGCATACATATTAAGATTTCAACACAAATACCTTTAAAAAAAAAAAAAAAATTAATCAAAAACCATCTGCAGCAAAGGTATATTAATGCATGGTGCATTCTTAGTAGTTCTTGTTGCAACATTTCTTTTGAATAGTGGGAACACGGGCATCCTCCTACAAACTCAGTCATGAGGAAATTTGTGAAATGGATTGGAACCACACATCTACATTCTGGAGCAGGAATTTCTTCAGTCTGCTATCCAGAAGATAGCATTATCATAGCCGATTTGTATAAGGTTCATGGAGTGTAAACCCACAGCCTTTCTCTAAAGCAGACTTCCAATTACAGAATCCTGCTTGACGATAAGTGTATTCACCAGTGGAGGCACTGTTGCAGAATTTTCTGCAACAAAAGCAGAATGCTGTAACTCTTTGAACTGAGTATTCTAGCTACGAACGACTGATGTACCACTTTTCAGAGTAGGATCAGAGTTTCAATCCATATAAAGACTGGGGAAATGGTCCTTTAGTTGAAAAGGCACCTCCTCTCCCAAATGAAATGGCAAATTAGAAGAAGAAATACTAACTAATGAAAAAAATGTAACAGTCCAAACTGATGAGGAAAGCGAATCAATAGCAGCAGATAAAAAAGAAGAAGCACTAGAAGCAGTTTTACTTGAAGATGGTATTGCACTCGTAGTAGCTGCAGGAGAACACAAACACAGGAATGAAATACGTTAGTAAAGACATACTAACTGTTGAATTCACCCTACAAAAATTAGCTAAATAATTCAAAATGCTTTAGCTTATTTAAATCTCAATTTTGAATTTTATTTTTAATTTCATAACACTAATAATTCAGTTAAATTTATGCATTAAAAATATTTTAAATAGTTGCTAAATAACATGAAGTTTACAGTAAAAGCTTAAATACCTTTTTATTTGATTCAAAGTTTACTTTAAATCTGTTCATCGGCAATCTTAAAACACAATCATTCGTGTTCTTGTTCTTGTGTATTATAAATGCATTCATGAGTTGTGAAATGTCAACAAAAGTAAAAATAATGCTGGAAGTTGAGTAGTGCTTCACCTGCTTTACGTTTCCATTAAAGTTTGATTGCATTTTGAATGCACGTGTCATTTGTCTTCAATATGCTTTCACTTGAGCCTAACAACCAGCTTCTGCATGACAAATAGCAGTTATCATAATGCATTTTGAGACAAACCTGATTTTGAACAACCAAAACAATACAATTTATGTTCCGATTCTATTAGAGACCATGATACGGCCTCTTGTATGGCCACAGAATTTAGCAGGGTGCACATGGCCCTCATAAGCCCACCTGTAGCTATGGGCCTGCTCTATGGGCAGAAATTCATTTAAGTGTATTTTAGAGATATTAGGCTATTTCAAATGACTCAGAAGTGATATATGTTGTTAAGGGTTACAAAATGAATCTCTCCATTGAATAGTGTCTGTTGAAATTTCAAATATAAAATTCTTGTAACATCTATTAGTGCATCTCAGTTTTTGGTTCCAATCTACTGGAGAGTTTATCGGACCAACCAAAGGAATTTCAATACATTAATGTCCAAGGATTTGGATATCTTCAATATTGTTACGAATTTTTGGTCTGTTCTGCCTCCTGGCTGTTAAAAATAGTTTAAAATTTGTATTCTATACTTCAAATAGTTAAATTTTGCATTGTGTTGCATCAAAATCGGTCCACTAGAATGCAAGATATGGAGTTTTGGGTTTCCCTACTGGTTTGTATAGGTTTTCTAGAAATCTTGAGAAATATTGATGCTAGAGCTTTACTGGCCTCACTTTGGTGGACTTATTTTTGGAGCCAAATTTGGCGATATATCACCAAAAAGTTGCCAAGATTGGCAACATTTCGGACATGTGGTTCGATTTCTCTAATGGGGCCTGTAAAGGTGTTTTTCCTGCATTAACATCACATAATAGCCTAATATTACTCTTCTATGACAAAATCAAAACGGAATTGTGTTCGGGACCTTCTTACACATTCCAATTTTTCTAGTACATTGAAGAGCATAAAAAGACAGACAGGCTGGGGAATTCAAGTTAGTTGTTATTGAGCTTCTGATGAGTATGCTGCTTTGCTCTGTGAATTGTGCAATAGTTTGCCTGCTTTTTGAAGCTTTGTTTTAAAGTGCTGTATGTGAATTCTTCATTGCTGAGTCTTGAGGGACTATTTACAATTTCCCTCGTACGTTTCCACTGAATTTTTGCCTGAAGTGTTTCATTTTGTGTGAGAAATACAGCATTTGCGAAAGCTTTTGTACTAAGTGAACTGTTATAAGCACATTGTACTGGCTGATTGTGTTTGTGAATTTTGTACAGCTGATTGTTTTACAAAGTTCTAGAAGGAATAAAGTTCGTGTTCCATCCTGACAAGTGGACTTTTTACTAAAACTTTCTACAGCTACCGGACTTTAGAATGACGAACCCAGGAATGAAGCAGAGTTTTCTGCAACAATATATCATGTCTTCTGTCAGTCATTGTTTGGTCCATGTCCAAAATCTCGCAATTTATCATCGACCTTGGCGAGTTTTGCCGAAGCATGGCCAAGTTTGGCACCAAAAATAATTTTGTATTTCGCATAACTCTAAAACTTTTGACTGTAGAATGTTGAAACCTTGTATTTAGAACTACTGTAACACCTAACTGGGTATCTCCTTTTTTGATTGCAATTAACTGGGTAATTTATTTACAGGGTCAGCCAAATGACTTTAAATACATTATGGTCTATGGATACCTTCAATTCATTGAACGTGTGTGATGAATCACTATTTCGACTTTGTCCAAAATCTCAGCACTAACTATCTCAAGCTTGTCGGCTTTTGACAAAATATAGCTAAATTAAATGTCGAAAACAAATCTTTCAAATTGAACACAGCTTGGCAATATAAGAAATATTTGGCTAGAAAATGTAAATCCTTACTATTACTGCAGTATTTTATCTCTTTCAAACAAAATAAGTTTAGATGAAGTGTGCTGAAAATATTTTTGATTAACAGATGTGTAAGGAAGGCCTTTGTTGTCTACATCAGACTTTTTTATAAAGCAATTACATGCACCGCATCATTATTTAAAACATTTCATAAACCATGTATGTGTGTCACAACTTAATTGAAATCTGCTACCAAATTGAACAATTAGAAGGGGCCATGTACCAATAGAAGAATTTTGTGAAAGGTCAGCTTTCAAAATGAAAAATATTGTGAAGTGTCCATATTTAAGATAAAATATTTTGTGAAGGGTTCATTTTTAGGATAAAATATTTAGTAAAGGTCCGTTAACGGACCTAAATTTCTGCTAAACAGACTCCTGTGAACACTTAACTGACATTAAAAAATATGTTTTTAGACTTTTAAATATGTCCCTTGCATTTTGTGTCATTACCATCTTGTAGATTTTGCACACTTTTATGACCACTAGATTGCATAATTAACACTAATAACACTTATGCAATAGCAGCAGAAATCATAACTTTGTTTATAAAATAAACAATCTTTATATTAATGTGGGATCAGGTGAGTCACTGACTCAAATAAACTCACTGGTTTTATTTAAAACGAGACATTTCATGATCTTAAAATGCATTGCAAAAAGTTGCATACGCAAAATTTATTAACTACGTGAAGATATAAAGAGTGTTGCTGTTCTATAGATTTTGAGTGTGTGAATAGCATAAGTGCTGTGTATTAGCCAAAAGGGCTTGTTTGATGATTAAAAAGTATTTTTTTTATTAGTTTGTTTATTTATTTGATTGTAATCAATGTTCAACTTCCTACAAATGGGGGCTCTTTACAGGGATTGATTTACAGACTAACGTTGAGTAAGGTTGTTGCAGCAGTTCAACCTTGAGTAATCCAAGGAACTGTGAGTAGAAATTTTATTACATCTTAAAAGAAGAAGTTTATTAAGAAAATATGTCTTGCTTAACGAAAGCCAAGAAATGTGATTTATTATCATTATGCGAAGAATTAGATATCAATATTCTGCCAAATACAAAAGTACCTGCGCTTTTAAAGTTAATTAAAAACTCTGAGGATTTTGATCAAGATTTTGTCAAATCTTGCCTTGAGGTCATAAGAGGAGAAAGAGAAATGGCAATCTCAAGAGAGAGGGAAGAAAGAGAAATAGCAATCGCATAAGAGAGGGAAGAAAGAGAAATAGCAATCGCAAGAGAGATAGAAGAAAGAGAATTTGAGTTACGACGGTTAGAAATTACTTGTAGACAAGAAACCACAATAGAAAATCCGCTTGAGTCTAATAATGAGAATGGAAAAAGAACTCCGCAAAATATTATGACGCGATTCGACGGATCGGGAGATATTAGTATTTATCTAGCACTATTCGAAAAACAAATCGGCCGATTAGACATACCTAAAAATAATTGGGTAATGCATTTATTAAGTTTGTTACCATTAGAATTCGTAAATATAATATCGAGAGAATCGGATCCCTTAGCAGATGATTACGATCACGTGAAAAATCTTATTTTAAAGCATTTTAAGTTAACGGCAGAAGTTTATCTCTCACAAGAAACAACAGTCTGCCAATTGGCGAGATTTTGCTTTCCAGCTTCGTAACTATTTCGATGAATGGATTCAAGGTATGGAGGTTGGCGATTTTGAAAATTTGAAGGAATTAATTATAATGGATCGCATAAAACAGAGTTTGCCTTATGACATTCAGGAACATTTCATTGATGACCTCCCAAGTATTAAAAAAGTTGATGTGTTAGTAAAAAAGCTAGATGATTATGAAGCCGCAAGGCATAGTTTCAAGAAGGGTATTAATCAAAGTTCAAATAATTTTGAAGTGACTAATAAAAGATCCTACATGAAGGAATTGGATAATGAAAAGTATTTTAATCGTGTCCAAAATAATAATAAATCCAGGTATTCAAATAGCGTGAATAATTCAAATGTTGACTGTGTGATAAAAAATAGGGACAGATCAAAAATTAAGAGCTTTGCCTGTAATCTCTATGGCCATGTTGTTTCTCAATGTTTAAATAGAAAGAATGATTGCCAAATTTCCCGCCATGATTCTCGACAAAATAAAAATTTCAACCAAGTATCCACTTCACATACCAAAAAGGAAGCGAACTTCTATAACTCTATCTCAAATTCCAATAGGATGGAAAAAGATATTCAAATTAACGGTATCCTGAGGAAATCTCCTCAGTATATTTTTTAAAATAATTTATCCGGAATTTTTCTTAAAACCGTGTGATAAAAACAAAAATATTTTGCACGTGTGGTTTCGTCGCCAAAAGGGCGATGTCTGCATCGTTTCTGGTTGCCTTTTCGGCGTTTCTTTTTTTTTCATGTTCTGTCGCTGCGTGTTTTTTTTCAGACGGAGAGAGGTGTGTACTTCGGTTTTGAGAATGATGTTTTTTAGCTTCGTGATTCTTTTTTAATTATAAATTGTGATATATATATATTGAAATACTAAAGTCAACTGAGATTAAGTTTTCTCGAGAGTCTCTACCTACAAATTGGTGTGCTAGTAAATTTCTTATGCTGGTTATGTAAAATAAAGAGTAAAACGTCACACATTGGATTTATATTTTTTTTACCGTGATGTTCTTCATGCTTGCCCCCAGGAGCAGATGGTGTGGCGGTAAGACAATTATCGTTTTTCAATTTTAATGTATATTAACTATACCAACATGCATCTTCATTAATTTTCGGACTTGGCATTCCCATTTGGGATATTGCGAACACCTTTTCCTTTCCTGTATACTAGCCACTATTTAAATACCGTGAGTGTATATATGCTGTTTTTTTTTGAGAACAACTATTCACAAAATGTAATCTTTAGGACAAATGGTGCCGAGACAGTTCTTGATGCATAACGGTTGATTGATAATTGATTTAATTGATAATATGTGAAGAAAATTTTAAGTGCATATATAAGGAAAATAATAATAATAATAAAAATAGCAATAATAAGAAAAATTAACATTTACAGAATTTTTTTTGAAAAATAGCCAACATTATGGAAACGTCCAACAAATTTTCCATAAACATAAATTCTTATGATGGGGACCCTACTCTATTTGATTTCTTTGCCGAGCAAATAAAATCGGTATGTACTCTCAATAAATTATCAAACGAAGCTGCTCTCATGTTTGTGAAGTCAAAACTCACAGGAGCTGCATTAAGATTGTACATTGAATCACCTACTTTGAAAGATGTTAAAACGTACACGGAATTACTAACTGAGTTGAAAAATTTTTTCATTTCCCCTGCACAGTCTTCTGCTGTACAAGAACTAAAAACAATAACAATGCTTCCTAATGAGAACATTCCTTCAATTGCTCACAGAATAGCAAAACTGACTAAACAGGTGTATCCGAATTTGACAGATAATGCTTCTTTACAGCAAATAATGCTGGTGTCTTTAATGCAAGCTGTTCCGAATTCCATCAAGGTAAAGTTGGTTGAAAAACAATGCAAAACCTTTGATGAGGCTGTAACACATGCAAAAGCTCTGTTTGAACAATATTCGAGACACAATATTTTAAACTACCTTGTCGATAATCAATCACAAAACTTTGCGGATGATCTTTCATTACTGAAAGAGCAAGTAAATTTAATAAAAACCAAAAATGAAAATGTACAAGCTAATAAACACACTAGTAAGGAAGGTTACAGGAAATTGAACAAAAATTTCTTCAATAAAAATCGCTACAACAATGTGGCATCTCACAGGCAACACTCTAAAATGAATGCAAAGTACTTTGGTTCCAATAGCCAAGATAAGCAAACCTTTGTGTGTGCATATTGCGATCGCAAGGGACACACAGCAAAGTATTGCCGGATACTCAAACGCGACAATCAATTTGATAGAAACAGAAACATTTATAGTAGACACAGTCAAGTAGTCATTCCTTCTAGACAAGGGGAACAAGGGCGTGCTCGAGAACAACATTGCTGCTGTCTTCAGCCTACGATAGCGCCAGCTGCTCCAGCAACAACTCATAATAATGAAACATGTTTAAATAATTGCAATATATCATCTAGCTTGCATGGCTGTGCTCGTAACTGTGCATCAGAGAACCTTCACCCAAACTTCCTGTGAGAAGCGGAAATTCAGGGCCGTCCGCTTCTCATGAATTTAGTGCCCCTAGTTTTGTTTCATCACAAGTTCTGGAAAATCGAGTTCTTCCTGATATACAACAGAGAAGTACACAGAATCATACATACAATAAAAATGCTTCCACACAAACATTCTTTGAAAATGATGATCATGTTGTAACACAAGAACATATAGCTTCACAGGTAGAGATTCAAGACACGTCAGCTACAAAAGCTATTCAAACAAGCAACCTAACTCATTCTGACACTTTTCAAGAATTTGTATTTTCAGTCAATCAAGCTCACAATCCTTTACCTGTAATTGATATAATTTTAGTCAAGTTAAATTTTCCATTTTTGATTGACTCAGGATCCTCTATCTGTATAATGGACGCTGAATTTTTTTACTCCATAAAATCTTTCACAAAATATAAGTTTTTGGCTAGAACAGTTACAATTTCCACCATAAACTCTGATGTCAAGTTTTCTGGATGTGTAGACATTTCTTTTAGAATAAACAATATTCATTTTAGACATAATTTTTTCCTGGTCAGGATGCCCCATAACTCGCCATTCAGAGGAATTTTGGGCACCGACTTTTTGAAGAAAGAATCCATTATTGTAGATTTCAACACAAATACAGTGAAAGTTAAATACCTAAAAATTCCTTTTGTGTCTTCTGTTCAGTCTCAAGAAAAACTTATTAATAATATTGAAAATAGGGAAATCTCTATAACGGAGATTTCTGAAGGTACTTGCCCGTCAAATAGACATGCAAATGACTCAGAAAATGGCGTATCCCTGTCAGTAACTGAAAACAATTCCAGCAAGAATCCAAACACAGTAAAAGTTTGCAGAAAAACAGTCATCCCTCCAAAGGAACAAAAGTACATAGAAGTCCGTATGCAAATGCATGGAAATTTTAAAGACTTTCTTTTTGAACCTTTCCACAGAATCAAAAACACAAAAACAAACACATCACTACATTCAGTTCCTGAAGTAAATGAAGAAATGTCTAATGACAAGTGTAAAAGCACGCACAGTGGTCAAATTTCACAAAATGGCAAAAGAACGCATAAGGGCAAAAACGAAATAAGTTTCCATATTTTGGTTGAGAATTTGTCAGATAAACCAGTTCACATCAACAAAAACTCAACAATAGGTGAATATTTTGAAATTGATGGTATAAGTGAAATTGATGAAGATAACCAAAACACAAATGTAGAACAAATTCATTTAATACAAGCAGATGATCAAATCAAAAATATTAGAGAACAAGAATTTAACCTACAAAATTTTAATATAAGACACTTAATAGGTCATGAACGTCAGGAATTTGAGGAGCTACTTACAAAATACAAACAGGTCTTTGCTACTTCCCTAAAAGCTATGGGACATACTGATCTAGTGATACCAAAGTTATCATTTACAAGTGAATATCCTCGTCGATCACCACCCTTTCCCATTCCTCAGATTTTGCTGAAGGAAACGAAAGAACAACTTGATGAGATGCTGGAAGCTGGAATCATCTCCAAGACCATTTCAGATTGGTCTAGCCCTTTATTGCTCGTCAAGAAAAAGTTAGGTCCTGATGGAAAACAGAAATATCGTCTAGCACTTGACCTGCGGCTAATAAACACAATAATCACACAAAGTGCATACCCGCTTCCCAAAATTGCAGACGTAATAAACAACATATCACAATACCAGTATTTCTCCAACTTAGATTTGCAGTCTGCTTACCATCAAATTGCATTGCCCGAGGAGTACAGACCAGTGTTGTCATTTAATACTCCTTTTGGTGCCTATTGCTATAATAGGTTAGTTTTCGGCCTCAAGAACTCTGCGTCAATTTTTCAACATTTAATTGATAAAATCATTGATGAGATAAATATTCCAGGCATCCTAGCATATCAAGACGACATAGTTGTCGCTGCTAACACCTTTCAAGAATCTGTTGAAAAACTATCTAAATTGTTTGAGTGTTTCCAAAAATATAATTTAACTTTGTCTCCAGCTAAGTGCAATTTTCATAACACAAGCATTAACTATTTAGGTTTTGAAATATCTAAACACATTGTTAAACCGATCAAGCAAAACATCACAAAAATTACTGGATTTCCTATTCCAGATACAAAAAGAAGACTAAAAAAATTCATTGGCTTATGCGGTTTTTATCGACATCTTATTCCAAAATTTGCCCAATTGACAGCAGATCTCAATGACCTTACTACCCCTAAAGCACAGTTCAAGCTAACAGAAAAACATAAGGAATCATTTAGCAAATTGCAGGAGATATTCTTTAAAGAACCATTTCTTAGACAACCCAACTGGCAAGAGAAGTTCTACCTTAACACTGATGCTTCAACCTCTGCCATTTCAGCATGTTTGTTGCAGAAATTTGATGGTGAATTGCTTCCCGTCTCGTACTTTTCTAAAACTTTAAACAAACACGAAAAGAATTACCCAGCCATTAAACTGGAACTTATGGCCATAGTCAAGGGAGTTCAAGCGTTTAAATATTATCTCTTCAACAGAGAATTTGTTGTACTCAGTGATAGTGAACCACTTAAGCACTACAAGAGGATTTCTTCTCCTACCGACCTTACAACTCGTTGGTTGTTAGCCCTCAGTGAATATAACTTCACATTTCAGCATATTCCTGGACAGAAAAATGTCCTCGCTGATTATTTCTCCAGAATTCCCGTGGAGTTACCGAAGAAAGATGTCGTAACAGAACCTAACCTTTTAAAGTCAAATGAAATTTTACCTGTTGAGGAAATTTCTCACTCTCAAAAGGAGTTCTGCAATCAAATGTCACATACTGTGAACACAAAAGATCCGTTGCTAGAAATATCGACCCAGACTTTTCTACATGAACAAATAAATGATCCTGAACTGGGAAAAATATACAACAACATTAAAATGGGAAAACAATTGAAGAGACATCAGGACTTTCAGATTTCTCCAAATAATCAACTTCTCTACAAAAACATAAAAATCAATCACTCGGAGCAGTGCAAATCATTTGCACCAAGACTAGTCGTTCCAAAGTCACTCATTCCAAAAGTTCTCAGAATAACTCACATTGGGCATCTGGGAATTGCCAAAACTTATGCACTACTACAAGAGAGATATTTTTGGAGAGGAGCATATCAGGATACTAAACAGTATGTTGAGTCGTGCACTATTTGCCTCCAATCGAAACCACAGAAGATTCCACAAGCACCGTTTCAAGATACATTTGTACCAAGTCATCCAGGAGAAATGATCTCTATGGACCTAGTTGGCCCCTTTAAAAACAAGATGTACGTATTAACAGTAATTGACATTTTCTCAAGACACATGGAACTGTACCCACTGAAAAATATCACTGCAGCAACAGTTTCAGAAAAATTTTTAAAATATATATCTACACATGGGCGACCAGCACAGGTTTTATGCGATTTGGGAAACCAATTTACTGCAGAGATTTTCAAATTCGTGAACAAAGTTTTGCAAATCAATCTTATGCACACCAGTGTAGCACACCCACAGGCGAATGGAATTTCAGAACGCATCAACACCAGTATTAAATCCACTATCAATGCTCTGCAGCTTGAAGGCCATTCTTTTCTTCATGCCATTGATCTACACAAAGCAATTTATAATGCTTCAAAACATCCAGCAACAGGATTTTCACCTAACAACATTCATTTTGCCCGTGACCTTTCTTTGTTCACTGACACCCTGGACCTGACTCAAACCCCAAAGAATAATACCTCTGATTACAAGATGTTCCAAATTTTAGAGGCCATAGAGAGCATATATCACTTGGTCTTTAACAATCTGAAGGTATCCCAAGAGCTCAACAAGGCACGTCAGAATTCAAGCAAAAAGCTCAGGATGTTCAACTGTGGTGATAGGGTGTACATCAAAACACCAGCTGCTTTCAAACAAAAATTAGACGGTCCATTTAAAATCATAAAAAAATTAGGCCCAGTTAATTATTTAGTACAAAGGGATGGAAACCCCAATTATAGAAAGTTTGTTGTACACACTAACAGGATTGTTCTATCTAAGCCCAGACCAGATAGACTCATTGAGTCTACCGTGGGAACTTATGGTTCTCATTATCAAATTACAAAAAAAATTAATCCAGTCTCTTTCCAGCAGAGTGTCTACCCTTTTCCTGTAGGAGATGCTCCAGGTGTGGGAAATCAAACTCCAACGCCAGAGGCCCTTCCTAGCCTGTTGCACCATGTCCCTGTTGCTCCATCCGAGGATGATGTCAATCAGGAGGTAATCGTCTACGATCATGGAAAGGATGACGAGACTCCCTGGCATGCTCCCAACCTTTCTAATGAGGTTTCAGGTGATGAAGCACGTTCCTCAACTTTTACCCGGAGGATACCCTCTACCTCTCCAGGAAATCGTCCTGTAACACCTTCTGCAGATTCCCCACTGGGTGAGAGGAGGCTCATACCCTCTCGATCTCCTGTTCCAACCCTGTCTACCGGCTCTGCAACAAATGTTTCTAAGAATAGGTCCATACCTTCTCTCACAGAACTTGAAGTTATGGCATCATCTCCTCCACCTGGCCTTACAGGGATGGCAGACCCTGTTCCAAATACCAGCGGCTCTCCTGCTTTCACCAGGGTGACCACTGCACCCTCGACTCCTGTGTGTGGTGTTGTTCCTCCTGTCCCTGATGTGCCAATAACTCCCAAACATCGATTAAAGGGTAGCAGTCGATACAACCTGCGCCCTCGTCATTAATTTGAACTATTACTTTTCTGAATAGAACTCTGATAACTTTTTACCTTTATGCTGTCGTTCGAATTTTTCTCACACTTTGATATTATATGCACTGAACTTTACACAGACAGATAAACTTTTTCTAGCCATTGTACATCTATACCCCTTTTGCACATATATATATTATTTCTCAAGTGTTGATATAAAATGTTTTTCTATTGTGTATAACGTGACAATTTAGTATTTTAATTATGATGTTTGTATCTTGAGTATTATGTTTCTATTTTGATTATGACATTTTGTATTCGGTATATGGATTTTTCTCAGATGTTGATAATACTAATATTCATATTAATATGCAAAGTTTGTTGTATGGAGGTAAAGTATTAAGGTGGTTTTACTTACAGGTCTTTACAGTATGTTGTATTATTAGGACAGGTATGAAAATTTTTCTGCTGGCGGAAAATTTCTTTCATGTGTGTCTGATTAATATTTCTCTTCACTTCTTTCCTTCTCTCTCCTCTTGTGGCCTGATCAACCACAAGTTCTGTTACTCTGTTCTTTTTAATCATCTGTTTACAAACTCAAAGAATTACCTTGATTTGTTTACTACAATATAATAAGTATTATGGTTTATCAACAATGAGTGCTAGGCTTATGTGTGAACATTTTTTTCCTTCTATGTATAATTTTTCTTGGTGTTTTACATTTTGAGTGCATTCACAAGATATATACTTTATCATGAGTTTTTGGATTTTTGCTTAATGTCAAATTTAAAAAAAAAAAAAAAGGGAATATTTTTGGGTTATGAATGAAACTTTATGCAAATATACATTTTTTTTCCTTTTGTGTAGTTGGCCAACTAACATTGTGTACTTATCATATTTTTTACATAACCAAGAACCTTTTGTATCTTTGTGTGATGGGTACTTTAGAAAATCATGTCTTCTGTAAGAATCAGGGAGTTATGATGTGCAAACTTGTAAGGGTAAGGTGCTCCTTTTGTTGTGTGTGAGGTTTACATAATGTGTTTAACATTTCAGTGAAAATTTCATTGTTGCATTGAATTTATGTGTCAGACTTTGTACTAGAGACCTTGGGAACTTGATCTCAATTTTTTTTGTGTAGCGAAGGGGAGTATATCCTGAGGAAATCTCCTCAGTATATTTTTTAAAATAATTTATCCGGAATTTTTCTTAAAACTGTGTGATAAAAACAAAAATATTTTGCACGTGTGGTTTCGTCGCCAAAAGGGCGATGTCTGCATCGTTTCTGGTTGCCTTTTCGGCGTTTCTTTTTTTTTCATGTTCTGTCGCTGCGTGTTTTTTTTCAGACGGAGAGAGGTGTGTACTTCGGTTTTGAGAATGATGTTTTTTAGCTTCGTGATTCTTTTTTAATTATAAATTGTGATATATATATATTGAAATACTAAAGTCAACTGAGATTAAGTTTTCTCGAGAGTCTCTACCTACAAATTGGTGTGCTAGTAAATTTCTTATGCTGGTTATGTAAAATAAAGAGTAAAACGTCACACATTGGATTTATATTTTTTTTACCGTGATGTTCTTCATGCTTGCCCCCAGGAGCAGATGGTGTGGCGGTAAGACAATTATCGTTTTTCAATTTTAATGTATATTAACTATACCAACATGCATCTTCATTAATTTTCGGACTTGGCATTCCCATTTGGGATATTGCGAACACCTTTTCCTTTCCTGTATACTAGCCACTATTTAAATACCGTGAGTGTATATATGCTGTTTTTTTTTGAGAACAACTATTCACAAAATGTAATCTTTAGGACAAACGGCAAGAACGCAAGATGTTTGATTGATACTGGAAGCAAATTGAACCTAGTGAATTACGAAACTTATATAAAAATTGGCTCTCAAAAACTATTTTCTGATGATGTAAAAATGTCAGGTATCGCCAAAAAAGTAGTACAACCATTAAGTTATTTTCCAACGAAATTGTGTATCGATAATATTACAATTTCTGCTAATGCTTACGTTATGAAAGATCTCGAGCATGAAATTGTTTTAGGAGTTGACGTAATCAACAAATTAAATTTATCTATCGGTGAAAATGGATTAAAGGTATTAGGCAAGCACGAAAATGTTTGGATCCACTATATTAAAGTAGTGAAAGAATTTGTAACTGGATATAAGGAATCGCCTAGAATTCAGAGTATTGAAAATAAAAATGCTTTTAAATAAATGAACTGCTGATGCATCAATATTCGCCTAATGAAACGGATTCAAGCAAAAATACTTGTATAAAAACATCTTATATAAATCACGAGAGTAGTGTAAACAAGGTCTTAAATGAGAATCAAGTTTTCCTTGAGAGTAAGGGGAAAGAATTTGAAAATGAAGGGTTACCAAAAAATAATTTTTTGATTAATCTATCCGAAGCTTTAAGCTCTGAAGAAATAGATTTGAGTCATTTGATTAAGTTAGATTGTAAAGAAGAAATCAGGAAGTTGATTGCAGATTACAAACCAAGAAAAACGAAGACTGCTGAACTGAAGATGAGCATAATTTTAACTGACGATATACCTGTGAGCGAGCGTCCACGAAGATTTCCTTTGAAAGAACAGAAAATAATAGAAGATCAAATTCATGAATGGTTAATGGATGGGATTATTAGACCTAGTTATTCTGATTATGCTGCACCAGTGGTGTTATGTAAAAAAAAAGATAACTCGTATAGGTTGTGCCTAGATTACCGAAAATTAAATCGGAAGATCGTTAAAGACAGTTTCCCTTTGCCATTAATTGAAGACGTATTAGATCACTTGGAGAAGGCAAAAGTTTTTACAACTTTAGATCTGAAAAACGGATTTTTTCACGTCGAAATAAATTACACGATTCACGTATTCATTAATATTCACGAGAAGAGCAGAAAATATACTGCATTTGTTACACATAATGGGGAATATGAATTTTTAAAATGTCCTTTCAGGTTAAGCCCATCACCAAGTCAATTTCAACGATTCATAAATAGAGTTTTCAGGGAGTTGCTGCATGATAATACTATTGTTATTTACATGGATGACATAATCATTCCATCCCAAAATGAAGAGGAAGAAATTGAAAAGTTAAAGAGAGTGCTGACTGTTGCCTCTGAATATGGGTTGGGCATCAATTTTAAAAAGTGTCAGTTTTTGAAAAGAAATGTTGAATTTCTCGGTTATGTGGTTGAAGACGGAACGATACAACCTTCACCCAATAAGTCATTAGCCGTTCAAAGGTTTCCTCAACCTAAATCCATTAAGCAAGTTCAGTCATTTCTAGGGTTAAGTGGATATTTTCGCAAGTTTATACCCAAGTATGCCCAGATAGCCAGACCATTGAGTGATCTACTATGAAAAGGCTCCACATTTAAGTTTGGTCCTGAACAAGAAGAAGCATTTAACAAATTGATAGAAATGTTGTACCAAAAGCCAGTATTACATTTGTTCAAACAAGGATCTCCGTTAGAATTGTATACTGACACTGACGCAAGCAGCCATGGTTTTGGTGCCGTATTACTTCAGAAAGGAGATGATGAAATATTTCATCCTATACAATATATGAGTAAGAAGACAACTCCGCAACGAGAAAAGTATAGCAGTTATGAGTTAGAGGTACTTGCAATAATCGAAGCCCTACAAAAATTCAGAAACTATCTGTTAGGTTCAAAATTCAAGATCATTACTGATTGTCAGGCATTTCAGAAAACGTTGAACAAAAAGGAATTAGTGGCAAGAGTTACCAGATGGGTTTTATTCCTAGAAGACTTTGATTATGAAATCGAACATCGAACAGCAAATCGAATGAAACATGTGGATGCACTGAGCCGAAACACTGTTCTGATCATCACTAGATCTTTAGATGGGGTAACAGCCCGAATTATCACTTCACAAGAGCAGGATGAACATATAAAAACAATAAAAACCTTAGTTGACAAGGGAGAAGAAAACGGTTACTTGCTTAAGAATAATGCGTTATACAAGTGGGAAAATGGAAGGGAGTTGCTAGTAGTACCTGAAGAAATGCAAAATGAAATCATTAAAAAGATGCATAACAGAGGTCACTTTGCTATCTCCAAAACAGAAGAATTAGTAAAGCAAGAGTTCTATATTCCAAAATTGAGAAAAAAGGCGAGACGATAATAGCAAACTGTACTGACTGCATTTTACACAATAGAAAATGCGGTAAAGCCAAAGGATTTTTGAATCCAATTCCAAAAGAAAACTTGCCCTTAAGCACCTACCATATTGATCACATTGGCCCATTGCCATCTACAGACAAAAGATATCAGTATATTTTCATAGTAACAGATGTTTTCACGAAGTTTACGTGGTTTTATCCTGCTAAGTCTACATCAGCCAAAGAAGTCATAGACAAACTGAAACTACAACAAGTAGTGTTTGGTAATCCTTCAAGAATAATATCAGACAGGGGGTCTGCATTCACATCTAAAGAATTTGAAGAATATTGTGCACAACAAAGTATTGAACACATAAAGATAACGACCGGATTGCCTAGAGGGAACGGACAGGTCGAAAGAACGCATGCCATTTTGATTCTAGTCCTGTCAAAACTCTCTAAAGAAGACAGTTCAAAGTGGTACAAGTACATAGCTGATGTACAGAGAATTATCCATAGTTCTACCACAAGAAGTATGAAATTCACTCCTTTTGAATTATTGATAGGAATTAAAATGAAAGATAAAGAATTAAGGAGATATTAGAAGATGAATATATGAACTACATGATGAACGAATAACAAGATATGAGAGAAGAAGCGAGGAAAAACATCATGAAAATTCAAGAAGAAAATAAGAAACAATTTAATAAGTGTAGAAAGGAATCAAAGAAGTATAAAGTTGTGATATAGTAGCAATCAAAAGAACCCAATTGGGTTCAGGCTTAAAGCTGAAAGAAAATTATCACGGACCTTATAGAGTATCGGTTGTAAAGCCAAATGATCGCTATGAAGTAGAAAAGGTAGGAAATCACGAAGGTCCAAATAAAACATTCAGTGCCGCCGAGTATATGAAGCCTTGGGGAAAATGACTTCAGTCGAGGACGACAGAACTGTCAGGACAGCCAATCTGTGGGATCAGGTGAGTCACTGACTCCAATAAACTCCCTGGTTTTATTTAAAATAAGACATTTCATGATCTTAAAATGCATTGCAAAAAGTTGCACTCGCAAAATTTATCAACAACGTGAAAATATAAAGAGTGTTGTTGTTCTATAGATTTTGAGTGCGTGAATAACATAAGTGCTGTGTATTATCCAAAAGGGCTTAGTTGATGATTAAAAAGTATTTTTTTTTATTAGTTTGTTTATTTATTTGATTGTTATCAGCATTCAGCTTCCTACATTAATTTGAAACATGCTTTTTACTATAACAACTAAATTGAGAGAATGCCCAGACAGCACAGCAAACTTGCAGCAAGCTTGATTTATCAAGTCAATAAGCTTGAAAATTCCAATCATGTAAGCTTGATGCAAGCTTGAATCAAGTGTTCTAGTTTACACTTGCCCAGCTTGCATTAAGCTTGACATTTCAAGCTTAAAAAATTTTCCCCAAAAAAATTTTATTAAATACACGGGGCGCCCGTTGGCTAACGCACCCCACATAATTTATTTTTCCGCGCATTTTCCCCCTCTACGCTGAAATTTCAATTTAATTTAATCTGTTTCCATCGAGTGTTCGTCGCTGGGATAAAACCCGGGCCCTTTGGCTTAGCAGTCGAGCACGCTATCCATTCCGCCACCGCAGCCTTGACTAAAGCTTGAAGTGATTTACCCCGCTGTTTTCTCGCCAAATTGATAAGTGGGCGATGTGTTATTTGTTTCTTTTATTTTTCCATGGGATGCATCAAAATAAATTAAATTAAAATAAAAAAACACGTTTTAAAACTTTCAGTACCGCAACACTCATGAAGCAATACTGCCCCTGGCCAAAATCGAGACAAACAACTGATTTTGAAATCAATTTCGTAGTATAATTGTATTTTATTTTGAAGAATTTCCATATTTGGAAATATAGAATGGGTTTACTTAACACAAATTTTGTGTTAAGTAATCTGAAATGAAAGAAACAGATAGTTAAACGTTACTTCGAAATGCTATATCACAGTCGCTAACATGTATGGAATACAAACACTCTAGTCATTTTTGTAAATATTTCTTAAAATAACAAATAATTGAAAAATTTTGCTATTTTTTAACGCTAACAATTCTCTTTACAAATGTGGTTACAAGGGCGCCGGCAGAATCATTTCCAGGGGGGTGCACCCAAGATATATACATACATACATATACATGGTGTTCCTGAATTCATAGGCCAAACTTTAAGAATAAAATGAATGTAAAGAAGCATTTTTTGTATAACAGATTAGCAGTGTGGGGTTAGGAATAAAAAGTGTAGATGGAAATATAGCAAATGCAAAAGAAATTAAAAAGCTCTACTGTAAATGCTCAAATGTGCTGGTAGCGTCTAGCAAGTGATTGGCGTATCCTTTCAAAGATGCCAGCTGTTCCACGAACGGTTGCAGTGGTTATTAATGTTTTGCAATGAGGCCCTTATCTGTGTCAACTGGAGTCTCGTAAACGAGTGCCTTGAGGTGTCCCCAAAAGCAAAATTCGATACTTGATTAATCTAATAAACGTTCTGACCAAGGGGCAAGTTCAACTTGTCCAATCAATCGGGGGTCAAAGATGACAATGGGTTCATTATGCACATTATTTGCGAAATAGGCTGGAGCCCTATCGTGCTGAAACTATCTACATTTTTCATTTCCGACGAAATGCTGCAATGCAGAAAAATGCTTTGTATGTATTTTAACTACCTTCAGTGACACCCTGTATGCATACATGTAAAAAATTAGACTAGAAAATTAGACTTTGGCATTTCAAGGATGAAGAATCTTGACTGGAAAATGTAGCATCAGTATGTGAAATACACGTCGTCATAATTATTTTGTCGCAGCTGAAAAGTACAAAATCTTAAACTATTAATTTGGCATAATTAATAATACCTCAATTTAAGTATACTAATAATTAATTATTTAAATTATATGCAATTGTGATAACATTGTTTTATATTTACACAGACGAATTTTCCCAGAAAAACTGAAGCGAAATGTATCAGGTTGTAACGAAAGTTTTCCGCCAGATTTGCTTGAGTCAGCTCACGCGGTACCCAGCTATTGACCTTATATGTCAATTTTATGCGATGCTTAGCGCGACTGATGTCTAACTCTTTTAGCTAGCTCTCGTGGATGAATATTTTATCTTCTTCCACAAATTCTCGTAGGCGGGCCTCATCAGCATCAGTAGTCTTGTCAGAGCGCTCTGCTTCTTTAATATCCTAGTCCTCGTTTTTGAACTTTCGGTACCAAATCTTCACAATATCATATGATACAACAGTAGTACCTTAAGCTGTACACATGATTCAGTGTCATTCTGTAGCTGACTTTTTGCGACAGAACTGAGAGTAAATGATGGATCAATCTGGTATCGTGGCAGTTCCATTTCAGACACCTTATACTTAATCATAACGATTTTGTTTTACGGATTTCACAACACAGTGCTCTAAAACAAGTCTTTTCTTTCAAATAACAAAAATCTTTTTACAAAATATTGGCAAAGACACCAACGCGAACTGCTTGTGCAGGCAATACTTGGAGTGGCGGAAAACTTTCGTTACAACCTAATATTTTCTCTAGCATTGATGTATATAGAAATTTTTGTCTTAGGTGTCCATGCGATGTCCAGTGCTGAAAATGGTAGATGGCTGAAATGTGAAGGTCAATAGTTCTGGCCTGCTGCACGGCTGTCAATCTAATGCACGGCACATGCCGTGAGGCATTCAACACTATTACTACCGTAAGCGCTGGTCAATACATTATGAGGGCTCATGTGCGTGCGCCAACACTATCCGAAAATAAAAATGTGGATGACTTCTCAAAATTTTAAAATTTATGTACAATGGTAGAAAATATTAAGCCATAAACACAGGTCTAAACAGCTAATTTAATGCGACAGTTACATGTAGAATTCAAAATATCGCACACACATTCAGGCTCTTTTTTTTTTTTACCGTCCTAAGGGTAAAACAAATTACGTATGGTAGCCCCAGGTTGATTATACTTTTGGTTTCAGGTTGATTATACTTTTTTCCAAACTCCAGGGGGGTGCAAGTGCACCCCCTTGCACCCCCCTCCCGGCGCCCATGTGTGGTTAGTTATTTTCCTACATATTGGTATCGATATAGAGCATTTCGAAGAATTAAAAATAAGTTTAAATTAATTTATACAAATGTAAATTTGAATTATTTTCATTGTTCATACTTTATAATTAAAAAAATTATTTAACTTCTGATTTTTTTTTTTATCTTTTGTAATTTTATTTTAAAACTACAAAAGTGTAAGATGTAAGATTTTTGGGCCCTAAAATCTGTAGGCCCTGGGCAGTTGCCCTGTTTGCCTTGCCAGTAATATATGTGGCACTGGTAATAAAAATAAAACACATCTTTTACGAACTTTCAGCAAATTTAAAGGACGCTAGACAATTAATGTCCATTCTCTTTCACAGATGGCGCCATCAACGCTCTCCTTTAAAAAGGAAAAATCACGCGAGTATCAATTTTCAAGTTTAAATCAACTGTAATTAAGCTTGACAATTCAACTTGACTCCTGCAAGCTTGCTGCCAGCTCAGAATGAGTTGAACTGTCAAGCTTGCATTAGTGCGTCAAATTCAAAGAAATGTCAAACTTGATTTAAGCTTATGTGAATGTGCTGTCTGGGTGACTAGGTGTAGAAAATTTGGTTGGAGTGTCTAAGAAAAGGTCTTGGTGTAGCAAAAGAAAAAAAGTCGAATGGCTCAGGCCTGGAGGAACGGCAAAGTTGCAATTTTTGCCAACTACATTGAGAGAATCGCTAGGTGTAGAAATTTGGTTGAGGTGTCTATAAAAAGGTCTTGGCCGGTAGATGTGTCATGAAAAGAGAAAAATAGAAAATGTCGAATGGTTTAGCCATGGCAAAATGACGAAGGTGCTATTTTTTTCAATAGAAATACATTGTGGTGCATTAACTTCATTGTTGGCAGTTATAAATGTAATTTTGGCACTTTATTTCTTATCTATACATTAATTTCAGATGTGTCTTGCCTGTATCCACTAAATTGAGAGAACAGCTTGCTTAATCCCCCCCCCCACCCTCTCTTATCAACCTAAAAAATAGTCGCACATAGACGAACTTCTCAGTCATGGGTCTCTAGGAGTTATATATAGCTAAAATGCAAACAGTCTGGGATGACGCATGCTCATCTATACATTAATTTAAAGCATATTTTTCCTGTATCCACTAAACTGAGAGACTGGCTAGGTGTAAAAATTTGGTTGAGGTGTCTAAAAATATGTTTTGGTCTGTAGATGTGTCATCAAAAGAAAAAAATAGAAAAGCTGAATGGTTCAGGTGTGGCAGAATGACGAAGGAACAATTTTTCTCCATACAAATGCATCTACATATTAATTTGAAACATGATTTTTATTGTATCCACCGAATTGTGAGAACGGCTAGGTGTAGAAATTCGGTTGAGGTGTCTGAAAAAAGTCTTGGTCTGTAGATGTGTCTCAAAAAGTCGAACGGATCAGGCATGGCAGAACGGCAAAGGTGTAATTTTTTGCTATGGAAATAACTGTAGTTTATTAACCACATTATTGGCAGTTATAAAAACCTTCATTCTTTAAGCAAGTTATAACTTATTGCTTTAATTTTTTAGTTTTCTATCTGATTTTGGAGATATTTAACATTGAGGGCAGCATGAGAAAATGTAAATAAAGCAGGAAGCACATGCATGCCATTTTGAGGATTAATTTTTTTTGTCCCTGGCAGTATACACAGGTCACGTCATTCCTTTCTTTGAATTACAATATTTTTTACTATTTTCTGGCTAATTAGACCATTTTGTGCCTGCATATTTGCATTTATTTATAAACTTACCAGCTATATTTTGATTAAAAAAAAAGTATTGAATTGAATTGTGGGGTTAGGGTCAATTATCTGTTCGAGAGATCTAGGCTGAATGGGGGCAGAGGGGATCCCTCTGTGGGGGACTTTCAAAGGGATTCTAACCCGCATTTTACACAAAGTTTCAAAGAAAACCATGGAAAACTCTGAACACGTAGGTTGATGGACGTGACCAGCACAAAAAATAAGTCCCCGCCAAAATTAAACTTAGCCTGGTGATATCTTTCATATTTGGCGAGAAACTGGCAAATGCTACAGTTTATTAGAAAGACGAACAGTTTATTAGAATATTCCTGACAAAGAGTGAGAAACAGTTTTAGTAAGCAATTTTAATATAGATTTCAGTTCCAAAGAAGTGTTTTATGGAACAGGGAAAACAAATATGGTACACTAGATGGATTAAGGAGGAAAAATAGAAAGACACATGGATTATGATACTCTTTCAATATTTCTAGCACTTTAGTGTGTATTTAAAGAGAAGTGTTATAGAAGTGTTTCAGACTTTCTTTTTTTTTTTTTCACCGTGCCAAACAGGGTGCATTAATACAGAAATTCTTTATAAATAGGAATGTTTTTGACCTGCTAAGTCTAGCAGGGTTTCTGTTAGTCTACTTTTAAATTCTTAATACAACACAATTAAAATTCTTTTAGCTGAATATTGACACAAGTACTTTTATTCTTGATAGTACTCTCCTCAATCACAATCATTTATTTGAACAGTTTATATTTTTTAAACATTTTATAAGTTTATATTAGGAATATCTTTGCTAAAATAAGCAGAACTTTTAATGTGTAGTAAAGCTGTATATTCCCTGTAAGATGAAATACAGTAAAATGACATTACCACTCAATCTGAACATTGGATTGTAAATTAATTATTGTTTATAATCTCTATAGCACAACCAAAGTTAAAATGTAACATATTCATAATAAACCTTCTAGTTTCATAAAAATAAGAGATTTTAGCTTTCCAAAAAATCTAAAAAATGGACTTCATAAAGTAGTGAGAAAATGAAAATTTGAAAGAGAAAAGTGAAATCAGTCATTTTGGAAGAATCACTCAAGAGTACTTAACATTGAATATTGAAGATTTATCATTATTTTGTTTGAATTAAAGACCCTGCAAACAACTTTGCATAACAAAGAGAAGGGTCACAGATACTGAGTTTATAGATAAACAATGAAAAGATGAATTCAATTAACAGCTGTAAAAATAGCTAAATTTCTAGCATGCTTTTATCAAGCTATACTAATAACTACGGGTGAAATTTAAAAATGCTATCAGGTGTACTATTTTGCTTCTGTTTTTCTTTTTTCCAGAAATTTGAGGTTTTACTGTAAAAAAAAACTTTACAGTAAAACTTTACAGTTATTTTTTTTTTAATTGCTTGTTAAGTCACTCCCAGTTATGCCAGTTCTTCTCAATGCTGACATGAGTTTTTATTAAACAATGTCTCTAATTCTGCATCTTTAAAATTTTCTCTCTTCTATGGCTGTACTGCTCTTCAACATGAAAATCCCCATTCTAGAAGTCTGGAAACTACTAACGACACATTCCAGGCATGAAAGTGCAAGCTGATCAAAAAAGCTGAACTCTACCCGAATACAAAATTTAACGTGAAAAAAAAATTATATATATATAATATATATATATACGTATGTGTATATATAATACATATGCATGTATATATTTTCTCACCAGCCAGTACACTATATTCTTATAAGAAGGGTCAATTTATGGTGGAAAAGAAGGTAACCAAATTCTTACAAATTGAAAAACAACTGTTTTTGTACATTAATTTACTTCCAGTAATATATAACTCCATTCTTAAAAAACGATAGTACAAAATTTTCCCCCCATTTTCTCATGATAAAAATACATTAAAAAGAGTTGAAAACAAAATGTTTGCAAAAACTTTCTTTTTTTTTTTTCATTATTGCAGTTTTGATTTTATTCATTTATTTATTATTATTAAAGTGACCATTTTTTCTGAACCTAAAATCAGGACATTCCTAAACCAGTGTCGAGAGGGATAAAAATCAATCCTGACCCCCCCCCCCCCCAATAATAATTACGTAATCAAAGATTATATTCTTGCTAAACTCCAAGCATACTTTAATTCAACCTAATAGTTCAAATTTTGATGCAAAATAATAAACTAAACGCAGCTTGCTCTTGGCTTGTAATTAAGGTCAGAAGACAAGTTACTAATTTAATACATCTACGAAACATTAACTGCTACACTTTTACGTTGAGTCGTAAAACGTAATGTCATTAAATTCTCATAAAATAACCTCTAATTATTACTAAATCTATATCGCATATATATATCCCCTACTTTTATTTCTATTTCTACTTCATGATCCATAACTTTTGCCGGTAGTTTGACTTTAATAGATTTATTCAACCACTCGAATTTAAATTTATTTTTTTCGCTCGCATCTACTGAGAAAACTTTATGCTCATTGTTTAAATTAATATCCATATTTATAATCTTATCTTGCTTAACTAACAAAAGATCATCTTCACAAACTGATGAACGAAGAACGCAATTTCCCACATGCATTTCAGAGCATGTGCGGTACAATTCCAAACACACGACAAATAAAAGTAGCAGTAGAAGTTGTTCACATAACAGCCGTTATCAGTCATCCTGTAATTCAACTTCGGCAATTTCCCGTGCAATTTCAACAGTAAGGCGTGACCTACTTTCAACCTGCGCGATCGTCATTCGGCCGATTGGCACAAGTTACGCCTTTCTCCATTCCTCTGCACTAATAATTTAGCGTGATAGATACGATGTGTAGGCTTAGGAACGCATCTCTGTTTACTGCATGGTTTACCGTGAAGGAGAAAAATGGCATTCGTTCGCAATTTCTCGACGGTTTTGCATCGATCTCAGAAACAGCCTCAGAGACATTGAAAAAAGCAGATTTCTGCTTAAAAGCGGAACTCTTTCATGCCTGACACATTCTTTCACTAAAAGCAGCCTGAACATAGCATTTGAGAACTTTTGATATACTCCCAGAAGCAGATTTCTTTATACACTGCTGGCCACCCAAATTGCAACACCAAGAAAAACAAGAGATATCACAACAAAATTTATTGTGTAGATAACATGTTGACCAAGTAACAAATGATTAAATTTACAGCATTCTATGAAGCGTGGTTCCTGCCAAAATCAGTACCCAGAGTAGCCGCCGTTGTTGGAGATCACAGCTGCCACACGCCTCGGCATTGATTCAAAGAGACTTTGAATGTGTTCTTGGGGTACAGCAGACCAAGCAGCTTCCACACGTTGCCAAAGTTGATCTGGTGTGACAGCTGGGGATGAACTCTGGGTCAGTCGTTGAGCAACCATGGACCACATGTTTTCTATCGGCGAAAGATCCGGAGAGCGCGCCGGCCAGGGAAGCAATTCAATCTGGTGATTGACGAAGAACCCTTGGACAATGCGTGCCACGTGTGGCCGTGCATTATCCTGCTGAAATATGGCTGTTGGCAAGCCCTGAAGGTAAGAAAGGACAACTGGCTCCAACACCTCGGAGATGTAGCGCTGGCTGGTTAAAGTACCGGCAATGCGTACTAGAGGAGTGCGAGAGAGATATCCGATACCGCCCCATACCATAATACCCGGTGCAGGACCAGTGTGACGGTGCATAATGCAGCTGTTCAGCATCCTCTCTCCACGGTGTCTCCAGACTCGAATCCGACCGTCGTGGTGTTGCATACAGAAGCGTGACTCGTCAGTAAAGAGAATTTCATTCCATTCTGTCGTCCACATCCTTCTTTCATCGCACCATTGGCGGCGGAGACGTCTGTGGTTCCGCGTCAGAGGTAGACAAAGCAACGGACGTCTTGCGGACAGACCATTCTGCTGTAAACGACGACGAATGGTACGCGCAGACACTGGATGATGCGTTACAGACTGAATCTGCTGTGATATGGTTCGTGATGTGACTGAGCGGTCCGTCACTGCCATGCGTACAATCTGCCTGTCATCACGTGACGTGGTGCACTGAGGTCGATGCGGTCGATCACGTCTGTCCGTCGTACCCTCCTGCACCCAACGATCACATATCCGCATCACAGTTGTTTGGTTTCGTCCAATACGACGACCGATTTCCCTGAAAGATAACCCACAATCTCGGTATGCCACTATCCTTCCTCTGTCAAACTCGGATACTTGATCAAAAGATGATCGTTGTTTCCTACGAGGCATAATTTATCGTTTTTTTGAAAAAAAAGCAAGAAAAACACAATTGCTGTACTTGAAACCGTCGAAATCTCCAAGCCTTAAATAGCGCTTTGAGGTGGCGCCACAGGCGCGCTTGATGTGCGTCTGCGCTGAAATTCTAATCATTTGCATATCTCACCTCAGCTAATGCATGTTGGCATGTTGTAAATTTCATATTATTTGCATGCTTCCTTCAGGGTGTTGCATTTACGATGGCCAGCAGTGTACTTAGCAGAAATTAAAACCCTGCACTTGAGAATTTGGCTTGTAAACTGACATTTTCAGTCAAGAATAATTTTATGATTCAGACACAAATTTACTAATGTTTCTATGGGGATTATGTTGACAGATGATCCGCAGAAACATTAGTGAATTTTTGTTTATCGCATGACACGTATGATCTATTTATTTCAACAACCATTTAATTACAAAAACCATCTACAGGAAATTAGCAGAAGAAAAGTTAATGACCTAATATCTTGATAAAGTCTTAGAAATCAAGTTAAACTGTTAACAGTGCAGACCTTTAAATATAACTTCCAAAAAAGGTTAGCATAGTTTTAAATATATAAATACAGAAACAAAACTTTGACAAAAATACTAACAGTTTTCTGCAAATTCAAGTATGCATAATCATATTCAGAAAGGCCTTCAAACTCTTCTGGCTTAAGCATACTACAGATGGCCATGATTTCATGAAATTTGGCTGTTTAAATTGTATAGAATTATTCCAATTGGTAAATTACAGTTGATGATGATGAACCTAGAGGTAAAAAGAAAAGTGAGAAAAACAGCAGATTTTTTAAAAAGCGAAAGATTTTTTAAAACTTTTATTTAAATTCTTATACTCTAATTCAGTGTTTCCAAACTGTTTTACATTTGTGGACTGAAAAAACAGGAATAATATTTTGCGAACCAGTGTTAGCCAAAGATAATACCGTAATAGCCTCAATATAACACAACCCCAAAATTTTTCATGAAGATAATTAGAGAAAATCCTATATATAGACCATGAATTTAGCACAAGTTACGTTTTTGACGGTAAAAGATTTAGTAAAAAAATAGTTATATTCAAGTATAATTGATTAGAACAACATTTGCTGGTGATTATTTTTCAATGAATTTGGAATATATAGACTGGCAGCAAAATCTTGTGGAGCAGCACATCTGCGGACCAATGGTTGGGGAACAATGCTCTAATTAACAAGTGTGCAAAACTTTAAAAGGATCAAACAATTAAGGACCAAATGAGAATTTGTTTTGCAAAGAATGTAACATAAAAGTATCAGTCAACACTGCTGGAATAATACAAAATGTTTAAAGTTTAACTCCACATAAAATCAAAACTATCAGCACCAGAGTAAAAACCAATGTAAATAAATTAGTGAAAAACGCACCAGTTACAGAATTTGATGGCACTTAATTATTAAAAATACATTAATTTGCAACCAAAAAAAAAAATAAATAAATAAATAAAATAAAAAGGGTACCTACGTATTATTCCAGCCATCAGCATAGCAATAAGTTTGGTAAAGGTTCAGTCCGTTTCTATTAATGCTGGAATCTAGAAAGACATCATATTGTGCTGAGCTGTGGTTAATTTCTTCCAAGGGTATGTGGAGGGCTCAAGCCCGCCCTTCCTACGTCACTGGTCCCAGCAATCTGTCAAGACGAATGATTTTTCTCCAAGATAAATGTCGGACACATGAAACTGATGGTTCCAAATACGGTTAGCAATAGTTTGGCGGCACATTTTCCGAAAAAATAATTTGGTGGGAATGACTGCTGGGATAATACGTAAGCACCAAAAAAGTAATGCTGTACTTACATGTTGTTTCAAACGACCATTTTTATTTTAAATTTAAAACAATATTCTTCTGTCACAGCTGCCAGATTAATACAAAAATCACCATGGAGGGATTAAAGTAGGATTCACATGAAATTATGGAACAGCTTTAGTATCGCCCACCCACCATTCTTGGCGCCGTTTTTTTTTTTTTGCCAAACCTGAGCCAAGTACCGTGTTTTGTAAAAGGTTTACCTTTCAGACTCTTGATGCAACTCCCGAGTTTCAGAATCACAGACATCTTGCTTCCAGACACAAAAATGCCGACAAAAACCATATTATACTTTCATCTACGGTATCGACGATATTAATATCCAAGAGCGCATAAAAGTAAATGCATGTCATTTGCTATGGCTTCCTAATTTTTTTATTTTTCATTAATTTTAAAATTATCACTTTTCTCCCTACAAAAGCACTTCAAAAATACAAACTAAAAATGTCAGCAATTCCTAGTCAATGCAAAATTTCCTAAAGCTTAAAATTAAAATTTTGCCAATTGATATCCCTTATTATCTCAAAAATGTTACTGCACAAATATATCCTATTGTAAAAGGAGTATTCAAAAAACGGTACTTACGTACTAAAGTGGACACTAGTTTTCATTTGAAAAAAAATTGTGCTAAATAAAAAATGTGCTAACGTGCCAAGAGTGAAAAATGTTCAACAAAGGTAACCTTTTGGCGAACACGTCATGAAACGCAGCCATCTTTGTAAGTACAGACTCTTTTTTTTTTTTCTTTTGCTACGTCGTTTCCCGTAAGGTGGTCTTAATCTGCGGTCATGATCAATCCGCGCACATGATGCATATGGTAATATATGTATTAAAATGGACTTCGCTGTAAAATGAAAATAGAAGTATCTTTAATACTCATGTATCAGTTATAATACGTATGTGCAATACGGGAATAAACGGATGAAAACGGACTTCGATGTAAAGTGAAAATAGTAGTAAGTTTTGAGCATCATGTGTTACTTTTAATACGTATGTACATAAGGAAACTGTCGAATTAAAACAGGTTGTTATATAAATGTAAAATATAGCTTGTATTGTAGATTTTAATAAAAAGTTTGTTGTGTTTCGTGCGTGGGCGACTAAAAAAATCGCCAAGCACTGCTGGTGTCCATCTTGATATTTAAGTACCAAAAAAACTTTACCGGTTAAATTCACAACGAACTACGGGTTTCCATCAATAAAAGGCAGCCATCTTGTTTCTAAACACAACATCATTGATAATAAAAACGGTACTTACATATTATTTCGGCAGTCTGCCAAAATGAGCGATTATTCGCCAAGATAAATGTCAGGCACATGAAATTATTGATGGTTCAGGCATTCCCTACATAATACTACTCAAGGCCTGGAAAAGGTCGTGTTTTTTAGCAATAAAATGGGCGAAAATTTAGTTCACTAAAATGAATGCTAGGGGCACTCTTATGACCCTTCAACGTTTGTGTTTTCTGGCTGTTTGAATGTAAACAATGATGTGTTGAGTTTTTGAGATGTTTAAACATTCTTAAACATTTACCTTATTATATTTGTTATTATTTTATATCGTACGAATACATACATTGTACACAAAAATAATTAAGTGAAAATGGTACTCTGTTGTGTACCATATTGTTATAATTCTGACTTGAAAGAAAATGATGGCTCAATGGTTAGATTTCACCGTTTTCCAAAAGATCTCATTTTAAAAGATAAGTGGCGGGTTGCTATTTCTTGCCAAGGAAATAAGTACAAAATGAATATGCTCTTAAAATTTCATATTAGTATCTCCAATAGTTTTGTCTGGTCGTTCATGTGTTTGAATAAGTCAATCACTGAGAACAACATATTTTATATAGAGACATAACATGAAATTTAATGCATAAGATAAATAGGTACTTGCATATTATCCCGGCGGTCTGCAAATACGAGAGATCTTTTGCTGAGATAAATGCCATACACATAAAATTATTAATGTTTCGGAATACGATTGGCAACAGTTTGGCAGTACATTCGACGAAAAAATAGCTTGGCGGGAATGACCGCCGGGATAATACGTAAGTACCGATAAATACTTTGACATCCATATCGGTTTCCGTCTTAAACAGACCTGGATTTAAAATTATAAAACAATATAAAGAAATCTAAAGGTATTTTCATAATATTATCCCTGCAGTCATTCCCGTCAAACTATTTTTTCGTCAAATATGCTTTGGCATTTATCTTGGCGAAAAATCGCTCGTCTTGGCAGTCTGCCGAGATACTATGCAAGTACCAATCTAAAAATACAAGGAATATAAAGATAGGTCTTATGAAGTGACAAGGCAATGATGAGTTCTTATAGGACCAAACAGCACCATCTACATTTTCCCCAGTTTTGAAAGCCGCATTTCCCGGCCTTGAGTAGTATTACGTAGGCAACGGTTCAGAATACGATTGGCAACAGTTTGCCAGAACATTTGACAAAAAAATAGTTTGGCGGGCATGACAGAAGGCATAATACACAAGTACCGAACTGACTAAAAATTACTCTTTTAAGTTTAATTAGTTACAATAAAAGATATTGTATTTAACCATTTTGGTTGACTCCTAGTTTAGGGTGCTTCTTCGCCATCGAGGCGATAACAGGTATAATGAGGTAACCTTGGTGACTTTATTTTGTGTTCTGGCAACCATGTGAAAATCCGCCATTTTGTTTCTATAGCACACGTTTTTGCCTCTGACGGGACTCTTATTTGTTTACATTAATAAATTTATGCTACTAAAAAGAGAAGGGGAGGTTGAGGGGGCACAGCCCCCTCACATAAAAAGTAAATACATTTTACTAAACCGAATCTATATGTACATGTAAAGTAGGGTCAGGTTGGGTAAAATGACCATAAATTTATAGCTATTTTCAACTTTACTAAGCTACACATCTAAAATGATACAACATATTTAAAATTTTTTGACAAATATTTTACATTAGACTATCTGACAGAAACTGCAAATTTTTGTTTTTTTCTTTTATAAACCTTAAAATTGTTTGATCATTAATTCTTTTTGGCTTGTTATTATGATCATTTTACCCCATGGTGTGGGGTAAAATGATTATACACGAAAAAAATGAAACGCACTCATAGAAAATGATATTATACGAATAAGACCATCTGAAAAATAGATAACAAATATTTTATTAAACAGTTTTACGTGAAATTTTAATTTAGCTAACAGAATTTATAATGTCCTCTACTACCAAAATTTGGCTCATCCAGTATTTGAATTATCTGTTCAGTTTGAACTTCCTCGACATTGTTATTTTCTGGCAATGTACATTTTTTCAAATAAAGATTTTGCAAAGTATTAAATTGTAAATAGATCCATTTCTGCAGACAAGATCTGTCCAAAAATGCTTAATAAAACTTTTACCACAGCACTTAAGAGCCAGCAGATATTTTGTCCGAAAGAGGCATTACGGTATGCCACTTTGAACTTTTCTTTCAACTCTTTTTAAATAAAAATTGGAATTTTTCTTCACAAAATTTCAAGAGTAGCATACTTTCTTTACTTCATGGTCTTCAATTTCATGCTTTTCTTCAAAATGTGCAGCAAACACATCCTCTGTTAGCATTTATTTATAAATTTATGATGCAAGTATCGTAATTTTGGGTTACTTTTCTTATTTTCAGGTGAAAAAAGTGGAGTAGCGGAATCTATTTATTTATTCACGTTATTACTATTAATACCTTATAAAATATATTACAGATGATAAAAGAAATCTAAAATGATACATGTGTTCTTTAAGTGCAAGCCTAGCAATATGATCGTTTTACCCCACTTTCTTTGAACTACTCCAAAATAAAAAATAATACGAATACAAATTATCTTGATACAGAAATGTATTCCTCCATCAAAATTTCAAGAACTTTAAATCACAAAAATGCTACAGCAAAGTAAATTTTAACCTTGTATAGATAGAGTCAAACATGAAACTAAGTGCTGCCATTACATATTAAAAGAATATAATTAAATCAAATTAATCAGTTTTAAAATATTGCTTGTAATATAAATGAGCTAAACAAAAATCAGTGTGCCAATAAACCAATGCATTTGACATTTATTGTCTGCTTTTTGTAGACTGTTCATTTTACCCCACCTAACCCTAAGCGTGCTTTTCTAAATTGCATGGTGTATGGTAGTGGCTAAACGAAAAATTTTAGCATTAGATTTTAGAAAATTCATTTCAGATTTCAGATAATCGGTTTTAGATTTCAGAAAATTGCTTTACTTGATTGGTTTATGATTAGTGTTTTGATTTTAGGTTTATGATTTAGAGTTTAGATTTTAGAAAAATCGTTTTAGATTACAGAAAATCCCTTCTAAAATAGTATCCACAAACATTTAAAAAAAAAAAAAAAAACACTACAACTCGTGAGACGACGAATATGATTATTTAAATAAAATAAAAAATCAGTTGTTCAACAAGTTATGTAAGTACAATAATTTTTGTTGTGTAAAACTTTAATATTTATGCTTTCCAATTTGCTTATTTTGTGTATTTATCAGTAATTTGGGTGCGTTCTCCCGTAGTGTCTTTGGGAGCGTTTCAGCTCCCAGAGACAAGACGGGAAAACGTGCCAAATTGGCGATTTTTGAAAACGCGCCAAGAAGAACCCTAAAGTAGGAATTAACCAATATTTTTCATACTTAATTGAGAAGTTCATATATTTAAAGAGCAAACGACAGGTACTTTTGTAACAAGGTGTAGCGGGTCATTCCATGTCAAATCAACTAAAAAATATATATTTTTGGACCTTGACATCTCAGATTTTAATGATTTTTGGTTAATAGTTTGTACTTGTGGAGTTAATGAAACACCCAATTTTTTAAATTTTTTGGAACAGTAGTTTTTTTTCTATGATTTTTTAAAAATGAGAAAAAATGCAAAAATTGACACTGTTGTCATTTACAAAATCATCCATAATTCGGTAAAGAATTATACCAGATTGCTCATTAATATATCATTTTAAAGCTATTTTCATGGGTTTTAATATAATATGTAACACAATGTATTTTAAATAAAAAAAAAATTATGAAATTTTAAAATTTTCATTTTTCAAAAACATCACCTTTGATTTTTTTCAAAAAAATATGTTAATCTTTTACTTATTGTCTAAAGGTATGCAAAGTTTCAGGATGGAGAAATAATAGGTTTTCAAGAAATTAATTTTTAAATTAGTACATCATACAAAATACTTCTTGTTTGAGCCTTCTTGCCTTATTAAAACTGCTTGTTTAAGCCTCTAAACATCAGAAGAAATGCTTTTTTCTATTTTCTTTTCAGGACTATTTTTGTTTTTTGGTTTGGCATGACTCTGCAACAAGCAAGGGCGGATTAAAGGTGTGTGGAGGGGGCACCCCCCCCCCCCCCGAGAAAAAAGAAATTAATGTAAAAGATCCTATTTCACTTCCATAAAATGGATGTATATGTCAATCTTCTAATAAACCGCACCCACCGACAGATTCCCCCCCCCCCCCCCCGAGTACGTGATTATATGGTCAGAATAGCTAGAAAACTAGTTAATGAGAAAGGAATTCTTTCAACTCCGAACCCTAAGCCAGGAAAAACATTAGATGAAAAAAACTGTCAAGGCTGTAATTGATAACGATGAAGTCAGTAGAATAATGCCTGGTAAAAAAGATTATTACAGATGATGGCACAAAAATCCATGTACAAAAGAGGTTAATTTTGGCAACTTAAAAGAAATTTATCAATTATTTAAAGAGGAATATCCAACTCAAAAAGTTGGTCTCTCAAAGTTTGTGACATGAGACCTAAAAACTGTATTTTAGCAGGGAAAAGTGGAACACATATAGTTTGTGTTTGTATTAATCATCAGAACATGAAGCTTATGCTGGATGGATCAGGAATCAATAGATTTTCATGAGATGGTGATGGAAGTGTGCTAAAAAACTATAAAATTTGTCTTGCTAAAATAGTGTGTAATCTACCTGCAGCCAATTGTTACATGAATGATTGCAAAGAATGTCCAGGGATTACAAATTTTAAAAATCAATTTTATCAGAAATTTGATGAAGAAATGATTGACAACGTTACTTACAAAAAATTGATAGCAACAGATCGATGCACAATGGAAACTGTTGTGAGAAAAACAGAGTATTTTATTGATGATTTCACTTCTGATCTTTTAAAGCTAAAAGCACACTCATTTATTGCAGACCAACAAAAGAAATTTTATAATCATACAAAAGAAAATTTGAAAAGTGGAGAAATATTGATAACGTGCCATTTTTCAGAAAACTATTCCTTTGTTTTACAGGATGAGGTACAATCTTACCATTGGACTACTACTCAGTCTACCCTTCATCCTTTTGTTATTTATCATAAAGAAGGTAACGATAAAATTAAGCACCTCAATTAAGTTTTCATATCGGAATGTTTGAAGCACAATACGGTAGCATTCAATCTGTTTCAAATTCATCTTATAGAGGAACTCAAAGAAAGTCTCAACATTTCTAAAATATACTACTTTGCAGATGGATCTGCAACTCAGTATAAAAATAGGAAAAATTTTCTAAACATTTGCCTGCACAAAAGTGATTTTGGCATTGATGCTGAGTGGCAATTTTTTGCCACATCACATGGGAAAAGTGCATGTGATGGTCTTGGAGGAACAGTGAAAAGGCTTGCTACCAAAGCAAGTTTACAAAGACCATATGAAGGCCACACAATTACTCCCAAACAACTGTATGATTTTACAAACAAAAGTATACCTGGCATACGTTTCATGTACAACACAAATGATCAGTACAATGAAAATGAGAAAAGACTGATTTCATGTTTTGATGATGCACATACAATACAAGGAACTCAAAAGATTCATGCCATGATTACAGTATCTGAATCACAGATGTTGACAAAAGCTTATTCTTTCAGTTCACAAGAATGTATTGAGTCTCCAATAGTTCCAGAAAATATTTTAGATAGAAAAGTATATAATTCAGGATTTGTAACTGTTAATTATGGGGGTTCTTGGTGGCTTGCATGCATTCTTGCTAAAAACCATGAATCAAATTATTACAGTAGAACCTCGATCTATCGTTTTTCAAGGGGTGCGCAGAAAAAAACGATGCATGCGGGAAAACGACGAATGCGGGTTAAGACAAAATACGAAGCAAACAATGTTTATGAATGCACACAATGTATTCATACCAAAAATACTAATTTGTTACCAAACTGTAAAAGAAACAAATTGGTGTTGAAGAAAATTAAGTGATATTTATTTCTCGAAAAATCAGTAATTTTACACTGGGTTTTTCCTTAATTTTTTTAATTAACCGGAAAATTTAAAGATTTACAATATTTTTTTTGCCTTTTCTGTGTTTTCATGTTTGTATATAAAAGTTCATACAATTTCAAATACTGTAATTGCATTCGATAAACTTGGCACTAGTGTAGGCTGTCTCATCGGCAGGAATATTCTCTGCTTCTTCGCCATTATTTTTATATTTTGCATACCACACATTTCTTCCATTCTTAAGATACGTCGCTACGTCTATATTAAAGGAAATATAATCACTAAATTTCACACCACATGCTCTGCATAATGTAATAACTCTTCATCTACGACATTATTAATCCAAGAAGTCATACCAGAAAATAAATAAGTTTGTATGCCATATGGATTCATCTGAATTTCGATTTCATTTCGGTCAGGAGAAATATTTTACAACGATGAACACGGGAAAAGGATTTTTTGACGAACGATAAATGCGGGTTTCGTTAACGTTATTTAAATACAACTTGTGCAGGGACCATATAAATTAAACGATCAATACGGGAAAACGATGAATGCGGGAACGATAGATCGGGGTTCCACTGTATAAGGTTAGCTTTCTTTATTCGAAAGAACCAGCTCTATCATTCTGCTTTCCTAAACCTAGACCTGATATTTTAGAAGTTCCAGTCGGTGATATATTAAAAAGGGTGGATCCTTGTACAGCAACTGGAAGAACATATACACTAACCCAGATGGAAATGGCAGCATCATCAGTCATTTTGGATAAAAAAACTAAATTATCAAAAATTTCATAATTGAAGATTAAATTTGAATAGGGACTTTTTATATAATCAAGATTATATAGTTGTAACTGGTATGCTAATAAGCTGTAAATCATATGAACTGTGTGAATATTACATATATAAAACAAAAAATTAATTAAATTATTAATTTGCTTAATTTTATACACTTTATACAGAAATGGATGACAATCTCCCAGGCAATGAATTGTTTTATTTTAAATTATTAGATAGTTATTGACTAACATGGTATATTAAAATTTTTACCTGACTGGCTGAGTTCAAAAGTATCTATTGATTTAGATTAATTATATTTCATTAATTAGACATGAGATAATGAGCATATTGACAAAATATTTGATAAACTCATGTTTTGAAAATTAAGCATGTAAATTCTATCATTTTCCCAGATTTTATTAGTCAGAATTGATTTCTCTAAAAGAGAAAAAGGTGATAGTTTTGATTTTTTTTTTTTTTTTTTTTTTTTGGCATTATGCTCGCAATGTGGCTTGTGCACTTGCCTTCATATAAAAATTAATTTCTTCAATACCCATTATTTCTCCATCTTGAAACTTTGCATACCTCTAGACAACAAGTAGAAGATAAACATAATTTTTTTTTTTTTAATCAAAGGTGATGTTTTTGAAAAACTTAAAATTTTAAAATTTCATAAATTTTTTTTATTTATTTAAAATATACTGTGTTGTATAGCAGATACAAACCATACAAAGCCATACAAAGAGCTTTAAAATGATCTATCAATGAGCACTCTGGCATAATTTTTAACAGAATTATGAATGATTTTATGAATGGCAACAGAGTCAATTTTTGTACTTTTTCCAATTTTTAAAAAATCATAGAAAAAAAACTACTATTCCAAAGAAATTAAAAAATTGGATTTTTCATATACTCCATAGGTTCAAATTGTAAACCAAAAATTATTGAAATCTGAGATGTCAAGGTCCAGACCCCTGGTTGATTTGACATGGAATGACCCAGCATGAAAATTTTACAAAAAATAATGTAAAATCCAATTCTTGTTTGAATGAACTTAAGTAACTGGAGAAGAAGGATAATTCACACTGAATTTTATCAAAATCAACTATAGTCAGTACCGAAAATCAATTTTTTTTTTCGTCTGACGTGAAATGACCCTGTTAAAAGAACACCCATTTATAATGTTATATTGTCTGCATTATTATCCTAGATTTCTGTTACATTTATCACACACCAACTGTGAGTACAATACAAAGCTGCAAATTTCCCTGCATATGAATTTAAAAGGATTGGAGTTACTTTTTGAAATTCAATAATAATGAATATTTGTATAAGGAAAATCACAGTATAATTTTTAATAACATACTTACATTAAATGATTCTACAGAAATACACAACATTTTTGATTTAAATTCGCTTAGGGAAATTTAATACATATAAAGATTTCTATGCATTCGGAACGAGAACGCGCAACACCGCAAACTGGTTTTTTGAAAACAAATATTAGAACGTTGCCCAAATTTTTAAATAATTTACAGTGACGAATCTCATGGTTGATAAACAATGGGGTCCTTTCACGTGACGTCACAGCCTGCCAATTTTGATTTAAAAATAAATCAAATACTCAAGGAATAAAAATATCTTAATAATTGTGTGATTATACATATATTTGTCAGGAGTTTTTAGTACATTTGCGGATATAATTTTTATTGTAAAAAAAGATATGGCCACCGGCCACATGTTTCCAACTCTGACCAGCAAAAATTTCTGTTTCAAAATGGCAACACAACAATTCCCTCCCCCCCTCTCGTTATTTCTGTTTTTGTTCGGCTAAATTTGCCTAATAATTGAATTCAGATGTTTATTCGGTAATTAAATGAAAATCTGAATGACAGTGGCTATCCTGAATCACTGACTGTGACTGTTTCAATCTGTTTTGCAGAGAATTTTTTTTTTAAATGAATAAATACGAAAAAATAAGACTCGTTGGTAGAGGTGCCTATGGGTGAGTTGTTGTAATGTATATTGGTAAAATCCTATTGTACTTATGAGAAATAGTGAAGAACCGTAAATAATGTAATAGATCCAGTGGCGTAATTAGAGGGGGGGCAAGAAGGGGCATCTATCGGTAAAATCATACAAGCCGGTGCGCACCCCATGTAAACACGGTGACAGTCGCTGGAGCTTAGCGGTTGCCAAGCCCCAGCGACTGTCGACAACCACTCTGCACGATCAGCAAAGTCAAAGTATGGCCTATGTTCCGTATCCGGTGCCCCTTGGTTCTGGCGACATCGTGAGCGATGTTCAACGTTAGTAAAGTACCCTGCCGATGGTAGTTTGACTGGCAACCATAAAGAAATGCATAGAGCTTGGCGACGTTTTTTTTTTGGAGGAATGATAATGCATCAAATATTGGGCTGAATCCTAGTTTAGGGTGCTTCTTCGCCAACGAGACGATAACAGGTATAATATGGTAACCTTGGCGACTTTATTTTGCGTTCTGGCAACCATGTGGAAATCCGCCATTTTGTTTCTGTATCGCGCGTTTTTGACTGACGGGACTCTTATTGTTTACATTATTAAATTTACTCTACTAAAAAGATAAGGGGGGGGTTGAGGGGGGGCACAGCCCCCCCTCACACAAAAAGTAATTAAATTTTACTAAACCGATTCTATATGTACATGTAAGCACTTGTGAGACGTTTTAGCCGACGTTGTTAGTAATGCTTTACAATTTACATGAGTTAAGTCGTTTCTTTGATTTACGCATGCGCAGCTGTGTTTGTATGGGAGCAGAATGATATTTGGTATAATTTAGTTTTGGTTCGAGAAGGATTTGATGGGCTTGTGTTAACGGAGCGCATGTGTGGCGGTTGGTTTGAATTATTCTATTGGTTTCTAAAAGCCATTTCTTATGGAAACTCAGAGGGGTTAACGACAAATGTTTTCGGATCCGTTTTTTTGGATAAACTAATTAACTCCGTTAATTGTGTTTGTGGATTTAATCCTCCGTTTATCACTGTGGATTAGATTTTGAGAGAAGGTAAGCGTATTTTTCTAAATTGCGTGGTGTGTGGTTGTGGCTTAACGAAAAATTTTAGCATTAGATTTTAGAAAATTCATTTTAGATTTCAAAAAAATCTCTTTTTCTTGAGAGGATTACGAAAGAACGACTGATTGCAGCTAAAAGAAAATTTTAGAGTTCAGACAATCTGTTTTAGATTTCAGAAAATTGCTTTACCTGAATGGTTTATGATTAGTGTTTTGATTTTAGGTTTATGGTTTAGTGTTTAGATTTTAGAAAATTCGTTTTAGATTACAGAAAATCCCTTCTAAAATAGTATCCACAAAAATTAAAAACTAAGATTTGTGAGACGACGAATATGATTATTTAAATAAAATAAAAAATCAGTTGTTCAACAAGTTATGTAGGTACAATAATTTTTGTTGTTTACAACTTTAATATTTATGTTTTTCAATTTGATTATTTTGTGTATTTATCGCTAATTTGGGTGCGTTCTCCCGTAGTGTCTTTGGGAGCATCTTGGCTCCCAGAGATAAGATGGGAAAACGCGCCAAATTGGCGATTTTTGGAAAATCGCCAAGAAGCACCCTAAACTAGGAATTAACCCAAATATTGTAAATTGGATAATTTAGAACTATTGAAAGATGCTAAATTTCTTGCACTTTCGGGCATGCGTAATAGTTGTTTTTTAATCTAGCTACTGTGTATGTGTGACGTAAGCAGATGAATGTAAACAAATTCGCTTGCTCAATTTGACGTCACTAAGCTGTTAATTTGCGTTTTGCGCATGCGTTATTGTTATTTTTCGTTTTTTCCTGTTCTTTCGTCTACTATTCCAATTTGCTTCAACTTGTACTAATGTTTTTTTTTCAGTCTCGCAGAGGGGCCTGCGTTAGCATATTTTCGAGGGGGCCCTTTTGAGGCGGTGGTCGGACCCACTGATGTTTTTTTTGGGACTCGCAGAGGGGCCGCGTTAGCATATTTTCGAGGGGTCCCTTTTGAGGCGGTGGCCGGGCCCACTGATGTTTTTTTGGGTATCGCAGAGGGGCCGCGATAGCATATTTTCGAGGGGACCCTTTTGAGGCGGTGGCCGGACCCACTGATGTTTTTTTTGGGTCTCGCAGAGGGGCCCGCGTTAGCATATTTTCGAGGGGGCCCTTTTGAGGCGGTGGCCAGACCCAATGATGTTTTTTTTGGGTCTCGCAGAGGGGCCGCGTTAGCATATTTTCGAGGGGGCCCTTTTGAAGCGGTGGCCGTACCCACTGATGTTTTTTTTGGATCTCGCAGAGGGGCCCACGTTAGCATATTTTCAAGGGGGCCCTTTTGAGGCGGTGGCCGGACCCACTGATGTTTTTTTTTGGGTCTCGCAGAGGGTCCTGGCCGGACCCACTGATGTTTTTTTTGGGTCTCACAGAGGGGCCTGCCCGGACCCACTGATGTTTCTTTTGGGTCTCGCAGAGGGGCCCGCGTCAGCATATTTTCGAGGGGGCCCCCTTGAGGCGATGGCCGGACCCACTGATGTTTTTTTTTGGGTCTCGCAGAGGGGCCCGCGATAGCATATTTTCGAGGGGGCGCTTTTGAGGCGGTGGCCGGACCCACTGATGTTTTTTTTTGGGTCTCGCAGAGGGGCCCGCGATAGCATATTTTCGAGGGGGCCCTTTTGAGGCGGTGGCCGGACCCACTGATATTTTTTTTGGGGTCTCGCAGAGTGGCTTGCGCGCCCTCCGAGAAAAATGTTTTTACACTACATAAATGGGGCTTTTACCAATATTTAGCAGGCTTTATACTAGATAAAATGAATATTCACTATTTGCGCCCCCCTCCGAAAGAGTTTCTGGTTCCGCCCTTGGAGAACATATGTAAAGCTGACGTCATAAACTTGAAAATCGTCTGGATTTTTTATCACATGTTGGTCTGGAAAATCGTTTTTTTTTTTTTTTTAATCAGAATCTGAGTGGCAATTCTAATAATTAAACGCGGTGCATTTGAAGTATAGAATTTTCATTTAGTGTTAATTGCTTGAAGATTGAAGTTTGCTGTTCTTTGATTCTGATTCGAATAAGTTTGTGTTGGATTTTCCTTGTGTTTTTGATACCGTTTTACGGACCCTTTTACCGTAAGTTAGTGAGCGTCTCGGGGAATTTCTTCGTTAGTATGGATGTGTGGAATATAGAATGGGGGGGAAAAGTGAGGTAAGTGCTTCTTTAATTGTACTTTTTCTAATGTTTTGTTGTGGATTTGACTGTTTTATATAGTGTCATTTACTTAGAATTTGTGTTTCTTAGTAAAATTTTAGTGGTATATACTAGTGTTTATTCGTCACAAGACAGCGATAGCCATTGGAGCTTGGCAGTCGCCAGGGAGGCTTGGCGCCAAGGTCTGTAGCGCTCGCACTTGGCGATCGCCCAGCTCCACCGGCTATCGCCGTGTTTACATGAGGGGCACCGTCTTGTATGATTTTACCCAAAGTATTTTACCACATTAAAACTGCACATATATTCCCCTAACAAAAACGTTAAAACAAAATACACCGTCCATATTTAACCTAAAAAACGTCAGCAAATTCAGTAACAGGCAATTTAAAATGAGCAAACAGTGGACCGTTTTTAGCTTAAAAAAATTACAGTGGATTCAGCAACCTAGTTGTACAGCTATGTAAACTGGGCAAACACTGGCCCGTTTTCAACTCAAAAAACAACAACAACAACAACATTGTTGGATTAAACAACCTAGTTGTACACCTCATATAAAGTCAGTATGATTAGAGTAGCCTATTAATAGCACTTACGACAGTATAAAAACATCAAATATCAATTTAAAATTCACACTAAAAACCTTAAACATTGCTAAGATTCATTAAAAATTAGCACTTACCTTTATTTTTTTTAATTAACTGCTCAGACATGTACAAACATGAAAAACAAATCGCACAAACATGAAAAATTTTGCTATTTTTTAACGCTAAAAATTCTCTTTACAAATGTGGTTAGTTATTTTCCTACATATTGGTATGCTATATTGATATAGGGCATTTCGAAGAATTAAAAATAAGTTTAAATTAATTTATACAAATGTAAATTTGAATTATTTTCATTGTTCATACTTTATAATTAAAAAAATTATTTAACTTCTGAATTTTTTTTTTATCCTTTGTAATTTTATTTTAAAACTACAAAAGTGTAAGATGTAAGATTTTTGGGCCCTAAAATCTGTAGGCGATGGGCAGTTGCCCCGTTTGCCCTGTCGGTTATATGGCATTGGTAATAAAATAAAACACATCTTTTACGAACTTCCAGCAAATTTGAGGACGCTAGACAGTTAATGTCCATTCTCTTTCACAGATGGCACCATCAACGCTCCTTTAAAAAGGAAAAATCAAGTGAGTATCAATTGTCAAGCTTAAATTAAGCTGTATTTAAGCTTGACAATTCAACTTGACTCCTGCAAGCTTGCTGCCAGCTTAGAATGAGTTGAACTGTCAAGCTTGTATTAATACGTCAAATTCAAAGAAATGTCAAGCTTTATTTAAGCTTATGTGCTGTCTGGGATAGATCTTGTCCTTTGCGGATTGAGCTCTTGAAAGCCCAAGGCACAACTCAGTTATGAGATCCTACAACCTTAAAGTTATTTTCAGTACCCTACACCATAGTACACATACGCCTGAAAAAAATTTCCGGGAGTAGGGGGGTGGGAATAGGCGTGGGTGATAGGCCTCACATCGCAGGCTTATCTTGGCATGGTCTCGAACCTAAATATTTTTACCGAAGGATTAGACTTACAGTAGGAAGACTAGTCAATTTCATGCGTCCGGCATTTATCTTGGAGGAAAATCGCTCGGCTTGGCAGAATGCCGGGTTAATACATAAATACCAATTTGCGATTTCACCCCAGTAATATGTAAATGTTCCTTAGCACATTTTGAAAATCATGTAGGTCGTCCTGCCTCTCGAAAATATTTCCTGGTTATGGACTTGTATCTCTGACATAGTTACTATATATCTAAAGGTGCCATTCGAAGAAATAAAACCTGACTCACGGTTTGTAATGCACAAATTAAAATAAGCTTTGGACTTACAAAAAAATTCAAGAGGAGTCTTCATAAGCTGCATTACACACTGTATTAAATGAAAAGAAACCATGCTCTTTATGATATATTTACAAAAAAAAATTTAATCATGAATTGTACAACAAAATTTGTCAAAAAGTGCATCTACATTTTGCAAAATGTTCGATTTTTAGTAAAACTTTAGATATTGCAATCTGGCATTCAAGGAAAGTTGTGAATTTTTGCCTAAAAAAAGATTTTTTACATTATTGTTTTGCAGTGAAACGTAGTTGTAAATAGTATGACTCCCCACCCTGCTTTCCATTCTGTAATTTTGAGAGCTTATTCCTAAAATTTTGTGTGCATGGGCTGGCTAAAACATTTTCAGATGATAAGACATTTTTCAGTCATTCAAAATCTTAATATTACTTTTTTTTTAAACAGACTGAACTAGCAACTCAACTCTTATTTAAGTCAAAATTTCAGTATTAATAGGCTTTATTTTTTAACACCATGTGAGTAATTTAATAATGTACTGGTGTAGCCCCCTCCCACCCCCCTCACCTTGCATTAACCTTTTAAAAAAAATCTTGTATTACAACAACTTTTTAAAAGTACGTTCAATTAGACTTTTTTTTTTTTTTCTCTACAAAAATTATTTTCAGTTATACTGTCGACCACAAAGAAGGCAGAGTAAACGAGAATGGATTGATGAACGATCTCATGCTTTTAGTAGTTAATAATGTGAAACATTTCAAAAAGAATTCAAATACTGAGTTCTAGAAATGACTATGTGCCGAAATTACAGAGAGCAAAAATGAAATTAAATAACGCGACAGAAAAAAAAAACTACCTATTTTAAAATTTTGTTTAAAACAATCATTCTTGTTGCTTAATTAGGATTTAGTAGGCCACCGGATCAATGTCCTAAGCCTTGAGCAAGGTGTACTAGCGAGTAAGGAAGAAAGTATATTTCTATTTTATATTTGAAATTTTCATTTAAAAATCGACTTAACTAATAATTTTTAATTTCTAAACATGTACCATGTAAGGAAAGTATTGTAATTATGAAAAAATTTGATTTTTGGTGTACTTACATGTTTTGAAGTTTTCTGAATTTATTTATACTATTTTTACTTTCCAAACATGTACCATGTAAGGAAAGTATTGTAATCGTGAAAAAATTCGACTTCGAGATTTTGATGTATTTACACGTTTTGAGGTCTTCAGAATTCATTTAGGCTATTTTTACGAGATGTATACATGTGTGTGAGTCAACACAATAGCTCCTAAACGGGGCATTCAATTCAGCTCAAATTGGGTATATGTATTATAAACCACCATCGCAAGACCGGTATTGATTTTGGTATGTATAGGACATATAGTTTTTCAACAGGGCTACGATAAAGATTTCTTTCACATTATGGCCTATTGGGGGAAATTCTTCAAAGTGCGCTAGCATTTAAACGATACATTCGATTGAGCTCAAATTGAGTATATATGTTATAAACCACCATCATAAGACCGGTATTGATTTTGATGTGTATAGGACTTATAGTTTATCTACAGGGCTACGACAAAGATTTCTTTTACATTATGGCCTATGGGAGAATTCTAGAAAGTGCACTAGCATTTAAACGGTACCTTTGATTGAGTTCAAATTGGGTATACATGTTATAAACTACCATTGTAAGACCGGTATTGAGCTTGATGTGTAGAGGACGTGGTACAACAAAGATTTCTTTTACATTATGGCATATGGGGAGAAATTCTTGAACGTGTGCTAGCGTTTAAATGGCGCATTCGATTGAGCTTCAATTCGGTATATATGTTTGAATTATTCACCGATTAAAATTTATTTAAATGGTTGGTAATGATCTTAATCATAAGTGTTAGGAAAATCGAGTGGAGTCACTCCAGATTTTTATTA